>OX336882.1:31553472-32025972 GCA_946959425.1 Argyrosomus regius
AAATTGATCCAGAGCGCTGACATTACAAGTTCAGACTTTGTTCATTTAATATAAAAAAAAAACAAACAGTTCAGTCCTTGTCCGTTGTTGATGTTGTCATGTCGCGTTAACACAATTGGACGTTAAAAACCAACCAGAGATGACGCTGTGTTTATGTCACACGTTCTTCTATCCCAAAAATCAACAACTCAGCTCCACCGCTCAGAGTTCAGTGTGTCAGTGTAGCCTCGAGCATCTAGCCTGGAGCAGAGATGAGCACGAAGCTCACTTCCTTCTAACTTCACACCCTCACACTCTTTTATCTTATTTTGTAGTCTTCAGCCTCGACTGACGCCGACTCGAGTGACATCAGTTGAGTCAGTTCAGCGGCCCCTCTGGAGACACTAAGAAGACTTTATACGACGTATTTACAACACCGCTAACGCAACCATTAATTCTCTTCACACTTACGTCCAGTTCACCGTCACACATCGGCTTCCTCCGTTTTCCATCGTTTTCCTCGAGCTACTTGCAAGACGGAGGTCCTTTTTGATTGGTTGAGGAGGACGGCATGTATCCCACAATGCAACATGAGTGTATTTGGTCTGCCGTCATACTTCTAACACACTGACAAACGACGACGTTCTAGCTAATAATTTAAGATTAAACGTGTGATTTTGTTTCTAAAAATGTCCGTTACATACAAACATAACGATGCCCTCGCTTTGTTTCTTCTTCACGGCTTCACACTAGTCAGATGAAGAGGAAGCTAACCTCATAAATAAATAAATAAATAAATAAATAAAGCACAGTGGCAAGCTGTTAAATGACATTGCTGCTTTGATTATCTCGGCTATTTGTCTGCTGTGCAGCGTGGACTCACTCTCCTCTCGAGGATTATGAGAAGAGGAAGCAGCAGGTTCTCACAGACTCCCATCAAAAGGCTCGGGATCACACCCAGCCGTGTCCTGACATGACAGGCCAACCAGCCTTTAGCTGCAGAGTTCAAAGGTCGAGAGGGTGGACGAGGAGGAGGGTGTTCGAGGCAACAGGAAGGGGGCCACAGGGGTCAAGCCGGTGCAGATACACGGCACTCTGTTCAGCGGTTATTGTCTCGACCTTACAACGAGTGCATGCTTAGCGGGGGCACGGAGACGCGGCGGTACACAATGGGCACAGGAAAGCGCACAAACTGGCATTGTGATTCTGGTGGGTTTGTATACAAAGAGCCGGAACACAGACACAAAAACACACAAGGCTGAGCGGGGCAGCCCGTACGAAGGGAGCTCAGGAGCTTGTACCAGACGCACCCGTAAAATATAAAAGAAAACAATTCAAAGTTAATTTAAAATGCACGAGACAAAAGATGTTTATGAAATATCCAGCAGCACAGGAAACCTGGCACTTACCTCGGGCTATTGTTTAACGAGACAATCGACACGAATATTACCAATTTTGATGTTTGATTAACATCTATAACGCAAAAAAGCTGAACAGAATGTGAGGATTTGCTGCTTTTCTCTGTTACGTATGACCGAATCTTGAATATTATTGGATCTTTAATCTATTTAAGGAACAATTTCACATTTTTCAGACATTTTGTAGACGACACGATGAATCAGAAAATGATAAACATCTTTAACAATAAAGTAAATTTAAAGTCCGTGTAAAGGCAATTCTGAGATTTCTTTCAAAACACATTAAATATGTTGGACAATAGTTGCTGTAAACACATGAAAAGACATATATATATATATATATATATATATTTGTGGGCGGTCCTTAAAGGGTGGCTCGATGACACGCTGAGGCCACCCTGAGCTAGAGAGATAGAGATGAATTCATCAGTGTTTCAAAGTTAGTCATGTCTCATTTTCTGAACTCATCTCACACGTGCAGCCCTACAGCTTTCAAACAGGCCGATACATTTGATATATACCTTTAAAAGTGCGTAGGAGAAGCTACGGTGGCCTTCGTGTGCCAAAAGAGGTCATCGTCGCAACCGTACGAGTAGCCTGTTGAGGTTCCTTTACATGCATATCTTTAGAAATTTGTATTTAGTTAGACACTCCGTAAAACTCCAGGTCATAGCAAATTGTTACTTGTTAAAAGGCTAATTTTAAAAGGTAATAATAATTTTTAAAGTTGATTATTTATCACTGAAAACATAGTTATGCATGTTATATTCAATTCCTGCTAATAGATCATGTGAACAGTTACACAGTGAACCTTTAAAAACAGAGTTTTGTTTCTGTTGTTGCTTGTTTTTCCCGACACTGATCACCGAACAGAGGTCACGGTTTGCCCACCTTTTTATTTACGACCCTTCATCCCTGCTGACACCGGGGTGTTTCTACCCACCCACGTCGGGGTGTCTAAATCCAGCGAGCGGAGATAAGCAGAGTCCCGTCCTTGCCGCTGAAGCTGTGCAGAGGTCAGCAGGAAGGAAGGGGAAGTGCTTTCGCAGGACGATGTGAATGCTATCACCACAGAGCAGAAACGAGTAAGGTAGGCTGCCCCTCTGTTTATGGAGCTGTCGTTACCGCCGTGATTGATGGCTCGCTACAGACAATCCACATCTCCCTCGCGGGCCCACACGATGCGGCGGGAGACGAAGTGGGAGAAGCAAAAGAGTGTGAGAGAGTGTGTTTGTTTGAGGGGGAAAAACAACTCGGGGAACAGTTCCAGCCGTGATAAATGTGGAGTTCATTTTCTGAGAGATCTCTGCCTCACATTCTCTGAATGTCCAACCAAACCTCTTAAATCAACTCAAACCTTTGACCTACTCAGCAACTTAAATTGTCTTGTTCTCATTAATCAAAATAATTGAACTGAACTAAATTTACTAAACTATTAAAGTTGAGTTAAAAGACTTTGAACGATATATTACTGAAACGTGCCTAATTTCATAAACTTGTTGATATTTTTAATCATTGAAATTTGGCTGGGTGGTTAATAACACTTTCTTCTTTGGTCTGACAAACTCAGAACACTTTACACTGATTTTAAGGTGTAAATTCATGTTGTAATGTCGGCCTTTCGCATCTGTTCGCTGTTGGGAGTCGATGGAAGGAGGAAGAGATCAGCAGCAAGTACTGGGAAGCAAACTGAACAGCACACACTCACAAAAATGAAATATTCTGGTAGAACCGCATCAGCGTTTTCAACCTGAGCTAATGTCTGCAACCCTGAAGAATAGAGAGAGTGAGCAGCTAATCAGCCAAGAATCGAGGAGGCGCTGTGAACTTTGAGAGAGGGGATCGGATCATGTTTATGTACTGATTATGAAGATTGAAGAATGCTGTGGTCTGATAAAAAAAGACAAAAAGGGAGTTCAGCTTCTGTAATAAAGAAAATTAAGGATGCAATACGCTGAGATGCATCGAAAAACCGCTGTGCAATCGAATCGTCGACGGCTGAATCGTGAGGCCGAGCTCGTTCGTGCAGCTTGCTTTGTGTGCATGTTCAGCGACGCTGTGATGTTGAAACAGGAAAGGACTTCCCAAAAACTGTTGCCACACACCATTGTCTAAAATATCTTTGTGTGCTGCTGCTCCATTAACTGGAGCACACAGATGTACTATATATACGGACAGCAGCGTCCACACATACGGCTGAATTATGAATTCGGTGTGATATATACTGTGTAGAGAAGAAGTGTGGGCTGAAGAAGAATAACACCTTGAAGAGTCTGATTGAGCCTTTGCCTGATCTGTTCCCATTTCACTCCTCCATCTTTAATCATTCATGCTCTCCTGCTTCTAAAACTTGCAGGAAAACTCAGTGGAGCTTGCACCTCTTTCCTCTCTATCAAAAACCTTCCAGCACTTAGCATCTCTCCTGTCGTATGCAGACTTTTCTTCTTCTTTTTTGTGTCATCGGTGGTATTACTTATTCATCTGAGCTTCAGCTGCGCCAGCACTTAGGTTGGGTGACCTTTCACACCAAACTGTGTGGAGAATAATGGCCAGGACAGAGAGGTGCTCTCGGAGCTGGAATCTTAAGTCGCTATGGTACAAAAAAAAAGGGTAGAGCTAATGCAGGGCTGCCACACTTCGGGCCACAGCAGCAGCTGGGGACACAGGGCTTCCTCTGCTTTTCAAATATTTATCCCCTCATAGCGTGAGACACAGCATGGGATGGAAAACAAGATAGAGTCCTGCTGGGCTCGGGATCTGCCAGTGTACACACATACACACCAGGACAAACAGAGCAAAGAAGAAAAAAACAAACAGATGGGGCAGATTCAGATGTCAGAGACGTACTTGCGCCCCCCTTTGTAACCAGGACGACAGCGTTGATGCTGATAGAAACCCACGGCTGCCCGCTGAAAGAGCAGCATCTTCTCTGTCGAGTGAGCAGGTAGCCCGAGGTCGAGAGCCGAGCGACGGGGCCGTCTGCTGACAGATCGCCTTTTACTCCCCGGCTGGTTTGCTGAGCCCGTCTCGGGCACCCTTCCAGGGGGATTGTGATTGCATTTTAGAGCCTCGGGCGAGCCTCCTCATGTCATGTATCCCCCTCCTCATGTCGCAGACATCTGGTTAGCTCTGGGCTCTTCTGGTCTCCCCTGTGCTCCCCCCCCCCCCGCTGTGCTGGATCGTTTGATTAAGCCTGCATCGCTCGTAATCAGACTCACAGCTCCTTCCCCCTTTACCTGCAGACCGGCTTCGATCTGCTTCTCTAATTTGAGTTTTACTGACCGGTTTCAATTAAAATATGTCGATATTAAGATAAGAGCGGAAATTCACCTGTTACAGCAGCTCACAATATACAAGGTGGATAATAAAATACCCAAGAATGGGCTCCCGTGTCCAGAAGGCTGAGTCCTGAGGCTGATCTCTCCAGAGATCCAGAGAGTTCATTCAGCCTCGTCTCTGCGATGCTACACCCTCCATCCTCCATCCTCCCTCTGTTAGCCTGGTTAGCGCCGTTAGCTCCTCCATCTTACTGAGGAGAGATCTCACGTTCCCCCGCGATAACAGACGGTACTCGCGGTTTGTACCGTCTCCGGATCGAGCTCTGCGTCCCCCCCGTCTCCCTCTCCTCACTTCAGCACTCTTACCACAGAGAGTACGCTGCTTAATGATGTATCATGAAGTACGACAGACACGAGGCAAATCACTGGTCTGCATCCTTCAAGTCCATGTTTGCACACACGAGGTTATTATTACGTAATTAAGTATTTTAGCTAATTTTTCTCGTCCTGAAACTAAACTTAAATTCTTCTTTCATGCACGAATTGATGACATGTCGCCGGATGAACTCGGACTCGCTCCTCTGCTGAGTTTTGAACCTATTTATCACCACTCGCTTCACCTGCCCCATCGCTAAGCTATTCATTATCAAGGTGACCAACCCGCGCGGCCATTAGCTGCGATACTATTCATATCCTAGTTAGTTAGCGCAGGTATGCCCGTTAATCCTGCAGGTACGAAAAGGAAAAGACGTGACCCGGTTTCAGAGCCGACAAACACACACACACACACACACACACACACACACACACGTCCGCCGCGTGTTTAACGGGCCTCATAGGGGGAAAGAGACTTCCAGTGTGTTTACACAGTGGCATCTCTGAGCTGGTATTAATAATAGAGCCACTTAGCATTCAGAGGCACCGGTCTCAGCCACGCTGTTTGTTTCACAGGTCATTAAATTTATGCCGCAGCCCTAATGTTCATTACAGCAGCAAACTGGCCAGGGGTCTGTAACACTCGCTCACTCATCTTTAATCCCCCGCTGTATTCTTAAAACTGGCTTTTCTTTTCATCCCTCGCTCGTTCTGCCGCTCTCACATCTCCAGTCCATTCTGCTTGACAACAAGCTTTTTCCTGCTTTAATTAAAAGGATTGCACCACCAGTGTTTCCAGGTTTCTTACCCCTCTCTCTCCTCCTCCTCCTGTCATGACTGGAGGCAAAAAAGATTTCAAACAAATGCCTGGACAAATATTTTAATGTGGAGAGGTTGAAAACTGTAGCTGCTGCTGCTGCTGCTGATTCCCGTTCAGGCTTAACGGCTCGTAATTCCACAAACCAAAGTCACCGTGCTGCAAACTAACAGAGGCTCGGAGGTCAAAACGAGACACAAAAGGCGCACGCACAATGTGAAAACTAATTAAGGGGGTTTTACAAGGATTTTAGAGAAATGACGAGACCGGAAAACAGCGAGGATTAACACGGCGAGCTAACAGGAAAACATGAAGACATGAGTTGACGTTACAGCCATTAAAACTGTGATACCTCCTTCATGTGAGCACCTATTCTTTGCCTCTCATCAGGTGCTACATCAATATTAACCATCACACACACACACACACACACATCAAAAACATGAACACACTGCCGTGCCCCAAAAGAAAACAGCAGTCCTGACGGGGGAGCAGATTTAATGTGCGGACCAGGCGGGGGGCACGTTTAACATGCGCGCACACACTGTAAATCAACACCGCATGGATTCACGTTGCAAGTCACAAACAGCAGCTCGGTCCCACAGGCTCCAACCGCCCACCAATCCCTTCATTATTCCTTAATGCGTCTGATTATTCTCTTTAGGAAAAAAAGGAAAAGAAAAATAGTGGCACGCAGTCCTGCAGGAGAAAACACAAACACTTTAAGGAGGGAGCAAACACTCTGTTTAATCTAATTAATCCTCTTGGAAATGTAGCACGCTTTGAAGGCGAGACTGTACGGCGGCTGGAAGAAACCAACAGAGGAAAAAAAGAGGAATTATTCATCACAGGATGAAGTTTTGGGGTTCAGATACTGACGTGAGAGGACCTGACCTGTGTATCACAGTATACTGTGTACTTCATTTCAGCTGGGTAGTGTTGTCTTCGTCATCTCTTCTGAACAAATATTTGAACATTCATTCGTCACAAAACAAACAGTGAGTGCTGTAATAACTCTACTGCTGCAGGAAGGAAGCCCCAAACAACTCTTTATTCGAAAAAAATAACAAAATTTGGACTTTTCGTGAGACGAACGTTAAATCCTGAAAGAGCCGTGTCGCTCAGAACCGAACAAATCAGAAATAAATTGATTTCTCCTTCGATCGTGTGGAGGTGTGGCCGTGTGACGGCTGTGAAACAATCAGAAGATACGGATACGCGTCCTCGTTAACAACGCCGCTCTCTCTCTCCTCATTCGCTCTCTAGCTCAGCGAGGCCGTACGTTTACAAACCGTCTCCTTCTGCCTTTAAAAGCTACATTTTAATTAACTTTAATCAAATTAAGGAGTGTGTTGGAGGAGTTTAATGTTCTTTTAGGGTGATAATGTCAGAAAACATGATGACAGACATTCAAAGCACTGTTTGAGAACTTTAAGAAAAGCTTTGACTGTTAAATAAAATGACATTTGGCACAGCCGTACAGGTTTTTGATGCCCCAGAATCGACTAATGTTAGCAGGCTAAAGCACGTACGAAGCTTTAAGTCATCCAGTTTCTCTTTTCCAGTTCGTCTTTCCAGTTAATGACGTCTAAAAATGCCAGAAAGTTGATAAAAACATGAAATATTTCTCTAGTTTTCTTGTTTTATCACTCATACCTTACAGATTATGTTTCTTGTTAGACACATTTTGTTTTCTTTGACGAGAACGAGGATTGGTGACGAGATTTAGACCCATTATTGATCAAACTGTATTTATACCCGCTCCTTCTCATGGGGGGAACTCGATGATCTCCCCCTCTGTGTGTGTGTTTGTCTGTCATTACATGCATCTGTCGTCCCTTCTGCCCGGTCCATCCTTGAATGTGTGTGTGTGTGTGTGTTTGCAGTGCAGATCAGAGGCTCTGCAGAGCATCCAGTCGTGTGGCTCTCTAATTAAAGCTGACACCGCCAGCCTGCCCCCACCGCCTGGGTCAAAGGTCACCACGCAAGCACTGACACAAGCAGGTAACCAGCCACTGTGAAAACGGGGCTTACTCCACCTCCTTAACCTGTTCTGGCTGAGTCCTGGCTGCTCCTTCTCCACCTCCTCCACACATTCATCCACTCCCTGACACGGAGGCCGAAGAGAAAAGAAGGACAGAGGGAGGAGGAAGAGGAAACTTGCACTTCAGAGGCCTTTCAGCGCGATGAAAGGACGGGGGAAGCTGTTTGCAAAGGCACAAGGCCGTCATCAAACATGTCACATGTCAAACTACTGTAAAGACGGAGATGTGAGTTTCCTCGTGTACCTCTCGTACCGATGATGCCGGAATAAAAGCGAGCTGTTGACCTTTGCGTGCCCGTCCTTTTAGAGCAAAGTGGAACCGGACCTCGGCGTGTTTTCCTGGACTCACGGTGAAGAAAAAATGTCTTCAAGGATGCTGGTGTCGAGGTAGAGGGGAGCAACTGTGCTGAAGAAAACCATTTATCACGCTCACAATGAAAGCAAAAAGAGAGAGAGGGAGAGAAAAAAAGGTTTCAACCACAGAGTAACAGAGTCCCTCGATGTATTTGGTCTTGTACGAGTGAACCGGAGCTTGTAAACAGAAGTCATGCCGACTCGCCGGCCTCTTGTTTACAGGTCAGGATTGTAGCGGCGCGTCGACCCGCCGAGGTCAGACGCTGCCAACAACAGTTACCGCAATTTCATCTGCAGCGTTTCCAGGCTGTATTTTGTGCTGCTCGGCTCTGCCCGAACACACCGAACCGCCAGCTGTCAGACGTCAACATCCACCTCCACCTCCTCCACCTCCAAAAGAAACTCTCACTTCTGCTCTCCTGGAGTTGACATGCTCGCACTCTGAACAAACAGTGCTGCTGCTGCTTCTTGGGGTTGATTTGACACAAACACACAAATATTATTACACGCCTTCATCCCGATCATTACGACAGATTTGTGACACGTGTTGCTCCCGAAAACCGGACGTCGACGTTCGTCCAAGACGTCGTGTTCTGAAGATTTGTGAACTGAGCAGTCCAGGTTTAAGTTACAGCCACATGTTGGGTTCCTATTTTTGAAGTAATCATATCAGCTGATACATTATTTTAATGTAGTCTGTAAAGAATATGTAGCGTACTAATTTAGGCTCAGTGTATATCTATGTTCTTTTGGCTTATTTTCACTTTTATTTCACTTATTTTTACTTGTTCTGTAAGTTGTGAGCATCAACACAGCCTGTTAAAACAGGACGAAGTAGTTTTAGAGAAGTAAGAAAGTAGATAAGCGGTCTGCAAAATAATGAATTATTTGATGTTATTTTGGTGTTGACGTTTGTGCAAAATGAGTTGAAAAGCAAAAATACAATATCGTGCATCCGTACTACTACAGCTTTTATATCAGAATAAATACAGCAAACACACTAAAATTCAAATTTAAAAATATCTATTACATAGTCTGAAAAATTATGGAAAATTATAAAGCGGACATGTACAGATCTTAGTCATTAGGGCTGCGTATCATCAATACTAATTTTTCTTGCTGCAAAATCCATTTTTTTGCCATTTAAGAGTCAAAAAAACGGCACAATCTTAACTCAAATTTGAATTTTCAAAGTTGGAAACTTTCCATGAGAATTAACAGGAATTTATGGGAATAAACCAGGAATTTTACTAAAACTAAAAGGTTGGCCCTTAACAGGGAACTTAAAGATCGTTGGGGGAAAATATATTTTAGCATCTTGACTAATCTTGACTAAAACATTCAGATTTCATGGAGGAAGTTTCCAATTTGTAATATTTCCAAAACTCCTCAACTTCCCATGGTAAGTTTCTGGAGAATTTAACCTGAAATTTTCCATCCCTTTGCAACCCTAATCAGGAATGAACTGAAGATCAAGTTATCTTGGATCAGGAGGAGCTGATGACCGACAGGCGTCATCACGGTGCTGGCACTAGAATTAGCTGCAGATGATGCGTTTCCTGGCGCGAAGCGTCTCGCTGCCACAGATGGACGCGTGTTCTTCACACCCGTCGAGAAAATCTAGGTCTTCCAGAAGAAGAAGAAGAAGAAGTCTGTGTGTGTGTCCTCAAAGCGACGAAGACCGAGCTCGAGCACAGCAACTATTTCACCTTCCAGCCGGAGGCTCTGCGAGGAATGTAACCACAGTGTGTCCACACCGTGAGGGACAAACACCGATCTGACCTCAGAGCAGCGCGAACAGTCTGCTGCACAACTGGAGAGCAGAAACACACACACACACACACACACACACACACACACACACACACACAGCCGGCTGAAACACAGCTGTCTCTCTCCATTATCTCACATTATTACTGTTTTTATCCGCACAGCGCTCGAATCTTACATCACAGCGAAGGTGGGAAACCCCCACAGGAGAGCGCGCTGCTGACACAAACAGATTAAAAGACTCCAAATTATTCATCATACTTGGATAATGCTGACAGATGAGCGGAGCAGGAGGTCAAATTACCCGCAGAGGCTTGTTCGTTCCTTCACCTCTTTTGAAAAATGTCCACGTGCGACATAAATAACGCTGCGAGGAAGACGAACGGCTGAAACAGAAGATTCCAAAATAAGAATCGATGCTGTCCAAACTCCTGACGGCTCCGGTTCCTCCTCCCCGATCGATACCAAACTAAATGACTAATCTTTCTTTTATTGGATCCGCCGAAAAGTGTCAAGAAAATGTCAACACGATGCTCAAAGTGAATTGATTTGCAACAGGGGAAAAACAAGAAGAACAAAGAAAACGAAAGAGGTTTTCCCCGCTGGAAGATTTTTTTTCTATGAATTAGAGAATATTTAAATAATATAAAATCCTTCCAGCGTCACAGGACCACAGGTACAGACAACGAGCTTAGCGAGGCATTACTGCCTTCTGTCGTATATTAACAAACGGAAGCCTCAATAAATCACGAGATAGATGACGTACAGATTTTTGTCATTAGGGTTGGTTATCATCAGAAAATTACTGATTACTGATACCAAAATGACGCCTGCAAAATCCATTTTTTTGCCACAAGAGTAAAAAAAATTGTTACAATCTTAAATCAGGAATAGGGTTGCAAAAGTTTCCAACTTTCCATGGGAATTAACAGGAAATTATGGGAATAAACCAGGAATTTACAGAAGATTCTACCGGTACCTACAGACCTACCGAGCCCTCAAGAATAACCCAGATACTGGGACTAAAGACTAACGGTGTCATCTGCAAACTATACAAGGGTTTCACCTTAATGAATAAAAATTCAACCAACTATATAAAAAGAGAGCGCTGGGAAAAAGAGGAGGTGTGGCTTCAAATATGGGAGACTCTACCTCGATGTTTTGGAGAGATTTCTGAAAAATCTCACTTGTTTTTCAAAAAATTTAAAAAATCCAGCTCCTGCTGGAGGGAGTGTGGATCAGTCACGTGCTCACATTTTCTGGTCATTCTCTTTTTTGGAAAGAAGTTGGTCGACCGGTTGTCAGAGATCCCGGGCCTTTCTTTAAACCTCAGTGTACCTTCATATTCCTAAAGATCTCCATCAGAGTGACTCACACCTCTTGAAGATTACAAAACGCTGGCTCCAGAGGAACGACGCCTACCATCACCCTTCTGATCAGCATAATCGACCCTGTTTGTGTTACGGAGAAAATGACTTTCAGTATTCGATTACAAAAAGAGAAGGGAGATGTTTGTAGATCTATAATATATACGTACATGTGTATTTTTTATTTTTCTAACTAGACCTCATCGTTTCTGTGTTCACATTAAAGAAATAAATAAAATAAATGATATAAAGCGCCGTAGCATAAGTCACTAAATGACTTATTAAACTGGAACGTTTCCTCTTTCTTTGCTGTGAATTTGTGGCCTGAATCCAGAGCAGGATTTTTGGCTGTGTCAGCCTTTTTTTTCTTCCCCGGGCCCGGGAGTGTTTGATGGAGCTTGCAGGCTGGCCAGGCCGGGCCGTCGTGTGGCGGACCTCTGGCTGCCTGGCCGGTGACTGATGCACGCGAGGCCACGGAGGAGAGCTTTATTAAACGACGGCGAGGACCCATCACTCTCCCTTTGACATATTGGGGGCTCACCTTGGGGGTGAGGGGAGAAAGGGGGAGGGGGAAGGGGAGCGGCTGCACCAGGAGGCGTCGGGGAGATATGAAACATTTAGTCCGTCTGCATTAACACACACACACACACACACACACACACACACTTGTGGTGACTCGCAGTGTGTGTGTGTTTCGTGGTTGAAATTTGACTGCGTTTCATGTTTTTGGTGCGTGACGGCTGTTTGAGAAGTGTGTGTGTGTGTGTGTGTGTGTGTGTGTGTGTGAGCCTTCGTGCTGCAGAGAGCGAGGGCGCGATGACAAATCCATCACTTAACCCTCTCATTCACCCTCTGACACACACACACACACACACACACACACACACACACAGTACAGCTGCAGGAACAAACCACCCTCCTCCTCCTCCTCCTCCTCCACCCTCCAGCCTTCATCACCAGCTGCAGGAGGCTCCATACAGTCTGCACCTCCCCGCATCTGTAACCTGACGACCACCTGCAGCTGCACCATCACCCATGGGTGCACCAAGCAGAGGCCAACAACAACAACAATAATAAGCTCTCCGCAGCAGCAGCAGCCACAATCCGACCTCTCCGTTAACAGATGCTCGCTCGACGATTTCCATTTTACGCTCCATTAAGTAAAGGTGTCACATTTTAACATCAATAAATCATTAGCTCATTAATTCTGAAATATTACTGTAATTAATGTCACGCCGCCGCCGACTGAAAACATTTCAAGTGAGGAAAAGTTTGCAGAGAAAACTCGACAACCTTTCTGTCGTCGCGATCTGAAAACTTTCCGCCGTGATCGTCCACGAGATGAAGAAAAGAATCTGCGTTTTGTTTACGTTTGTTTAACGTTCATCTGGGGTTACAAACTAATGATAATCTATTAATCAAGTTTTGTTTATGAAATGTCAGAAAAGAACATTATAATTTCCCAGAGCTGCAGTTAATGACTTTTTTTAAATGACTAAAAAACCCAAAAGAGTTTCAGTTTAACGTCACGTGATGAAGAAATGTTCAGATTTAAGAGGCTGAAACGAGGGAACGTGTGGCCATGATAGATTTTGATTTTCTGTTTATCAACTAATTAATTAATTGAATTCTTTCTAGACACAAATAAACGACAATAAAATGTGTTCTTAATCTTAAAAGTAAAGCGTCACACAGGACAGATTTTATCCAGGTTTTATCCAACACATTTTCTTTTCATTTTCTCTCTTTGATAAGACACTTTTTTTTTCTCTTTTTAAACTGAGCTGCTGAATTCATAAATTCAATAAATGGTTTTGACCATGACGTGACATTTCAGAGGTTCACAAAGTTTCGCCGAGCGAACTCTCTGCAGAGCAAAAAAGAAAGAAACGAGGGCAGAGCGACCACGAAGCCCTTGACTTCTTGGTGACGGACATTTGTCAGGGTCCATTACCTCATCGGAGGTACTGCTGCCATGTGCGCAGTCCGTCTGTGTGTCCGTGTGTGTGTGTGTGTGTGTGTGTGTGTGTGTGTGTGTGTGTGTGTGTGTGGTGGGCAGACAGCCAACACAAACTGACAGAGGCTGGCGCCGGCGAGGAGGTGACTTAGGGGTGATTAAGCTAAAAGCGGCCGACACAAATGTCAGATCTGAGCGACGCAGACAAATGAAAACAACGTGAAGTTAAAAAAGCTGGTGTGTTACAGAGACGTCCAAACATATACTGAAGGATATCTGAATAAAAACATATAATCATACTGAAAAGGTTATTAGATTATTCCTCAATTTAATTATTTTAATGCTCTAAAAAAACGATGTATAGACACACCATGAAATCAGTTAACGTGGCCTAAAAGTGCATGAGATTATATATAAAACATCTATTTAATATCCTTAAATGTGTCTTTAATAACTCAGTTTTTCTCTGGAATACATAGCAAGTAAGAACTGAGTTGGGATGACGTGTGTAACACGTATAATATCTAACATTTCTGCACTGAAGCGTCTAAAAACGTCGTGATCTATTTTAATCACGTGTGTCCCAAATGTTTGATTATTTTATTCAAGGTAAGGGTGCGTTTCTTTTGTCCGCCTGTCAGTGGCGTCACATCTTCTTTAACCTCTCTAGTCGCCGTAACTTTCGGGGGAACACTTGACGGGATATGTCCAAGAAGCGAGGAAGGAAGTTACTTAATGCAACGAGAATAAAACTTTAATACGTGACCTAATCTGTGAGCGTGAGTCACGTCAGCAGCAGCAGAAGCGGTGGTGGTGGTTTAACTCGTGGATGTAGAAACAGAGGTGGATGCAGCGTTGGAGGCGAGCTCTGTGCGCATGAAGCCAAAAAAGTTATTAAATGATTTCGTTTTTGTCTAATTTACTCTGCAGCTTTGTATCTAATGAGGACGACTTGTTATTGTCAGATTTTACACATCCAGAACAAAGACGTTAATTAGCAGTTAATTCAAAGAATATTCAAACCAGACGCCTTCAGTCAGCCTTTTAAAACTCTGTGTGTGTGTGTGTGTGTGTGTGTGTGTGTGTGTGTGTGTGTGGTCTTTATTTTACAGCATCAGGATGTTCGTTTAACAAAAGGTCGCCTCCTGAGAGAGAAAGTTCGACAGTGGTAACTGTTGTTTTTTTTTTTTACGATCGTGGCTAAAAGTCTACGGACACGCAAACATTACACCCACGTGTGATTACTGAACAATAACCTGCAGCAGAAGTACGTAACGCTTTACGCTTTTACTAGGGCGGTAGTGCTGCTTCTAACTGTAGCAGGGCGCACGCAGGGGGAATGCAGATGGGGAGCGGAGCTTCTGCGAAGAGGCAGATGTTGACGGAGGAAGCCAAGAGGAGAAAAGTGAGCAAGAAGCCTCCGTTGTTGGTGAGAGCTTGGTGAAATAAAAGGCTGAGAGACAGACGCCGAGCTGGGCTGACTCGAACGTAGAGCTATGATTTTTCTCAACTGGAATGAAGCCCTGAACCAAAAGTACAAAAATGTATGTGGTCAGGGTTGTCCACATACTTTTGGCCGTAGAGCGTTGACAGACAGACGAGGAGAGTCCAGAGGAAAACAAACTTCACTTCACTGATCTCTGCCCTCCTCGTGATGAAAACAAGCGAGGCTAAACATGCCGATATTCAAACATCACCGCTGTGTAACACTCCCTCTTCCTCTCTCTCACACACACACACACACACACACTCTCACACACACACACACACACTCACACACACACACACACACACACGGCTGACCTTTACAGTGAAAAATGAATACATGAATAAAACTAAAATCTGCAAATGACAAATCTGCATTTGGCCCTCCAGGTTTCCCCTGAGGTGAGCTTCAAAGAGTCAAATGAGGGCAGTCGGATTTAATCTGCCGCCTCTGGGAGGCAGACACACACACACACCGACACACACTCACACACACACCGACACACACAGCAGCAGGCTGATCCGCTATTGAATAAACCAACCAAACATTTCATTCATTAATCGACACCGAGAGTGAAGGAGAGAGGAGAGGAGACGAGAGAGGAGAGGAGGCTCGAAGAGACTGAGGAGAGTCCCCAGTGGATGAGGCAGAGGGGGATCAGGGAGGAGGCAGCAGAGGGAGTAGCAACAGTTTGACCTTCGACCAGGGAGTTAAGTTGTGGTCAAGTCCAGAATCACAAAGCAGGTTAAGAGAGAGAGAGACCTCCCTCCTTTGTCTGGTCTGAATCCGTCAGCGGAGCTTATCCGAGGCGGTAAATCCAGCAGATTCCTCACATATCTGCGACCAGACGCCTTCTTACCGGAGTCTGAGCTGAGTTTATGCTCGAATCTGTGCTGCAACTAGTGATTACTAATCAGAGCTATACGCATCAGAGGTTCCCAGAGCTTCAGAACGGCTTATTTAGTCTGACCGACGGCCCGGAAATCAAGAAGGATTCAGTTTACAATGACAGGAAACAAACAATTTGAAATGAGGAAAATGGTTGGGAATGTTTGGGGAAAAATCACTAACTGATCTCTTCCACCTCCGTGTGCACAAACAGACTTTAAAACCTCAACATTCGTGACCGAAACTATTCATTTCAAATCGAGCTGCAGAGATCAGTGGAGCCGAAACAGACGGGAGTTTAACTTTGGGAACGGTGACTCACAAATTCGCATCAATGACCGTGTAAGCGAGCCGTCCTGACAGTGCTGACCTTTGAGGGAGCGGAGAAAGAGACCGAGGGTCCAAAACGAGGAGAAAGTTAATGTAGCTTAGTGGCTGCGGTGCATGATCCAGTTTTATTGAACCTCCCTCTGTCGGGGTATGAACCGCTCCACAAAAGAGGGAGGGAGAGACAGTTATGAGACAAAGGGTCTGAAACGGCAGGCTGCACTTAGCTTAGCTTAGCTGGACATTTTAACATGGGGACTTATGGAGACTGACTCACTTCTGGAGCCAGCCTCAAGTGGACGACAAGAGGAACTGCAGTTTTTGGCATTGACTTCATTTCCCAGCCACGGAGGTTGTCGCTTGGTACAAAGATGCTGCCGCTCTGTGCTCAAACGATGTCATCAATAATAACATTTCAGATTTTTAATTGATGAATGACTCGATCGATGTTTGCAGATTAGTTTTCTGTTGATCAGTCTCGATCTAACGAAGATCTCGAGTGTTTGAAGTGTTGAATCTAAAAGCTGTGAGACCGCTGATGAACTGGAACAGCACTCGACTTTTTACCATTTCCAAAGGGCAAAAAACAGAAATTCATATCCTGAATTAAAAGCAGAAGATTAAAGACAGAAGATTAAAAAAAATAAGATTAATAAAATACATTATAAAATGGAGGATTAAAGTTCAGAGAGTTTTACTTTTAAAAATCTTGTTGCCTGGAGCAGAAACAGTTAAATGATGTGAATAAAATCAGAAAGTGTCCGGCTCCTCCGAGTGACCTTCATCCCCCTTTTTTTAAAAAGAGCTTTGATTGACAGGGTGCAGAAGCCTGCTCATCTTTCCACTGTGTGTGTGTGTGTGTGTGTGTGTGTGTGTGTGTGGAGGAGGTTGAGGTATTCGGTCTGTTAAGCATCTGTCATTAAACAGTGTGTGTTGTGTGTCTTTCATGGTACACTGCTTTCACTCCGAGGAGGAGTGAACAGAGTGAGAACAGAGTTTGACTCTGAACGTTCGGAGCTCCGTATCAGGAGGTATTAAAATGTTTTTAAATAAAGACTTCAAGACCAGGATGAAAAACCAAGACTCTGTCCTTCAGGTCATGAAATCATCAGAAACAAAAACTGCAACTGTTCTCGTAATTATTAAATATAAACATGTTTCAAGCTAAAATATTTGCTGCTTTCAGCTTCTTGAGAGTGAGAGCTGTGATTTCAAAGACAATTAATCAATAAAACAATCAGTAGCTGAACTGATAATCTTTAGCTGCAGCCCTAAACATTTGAATCACCTATTTAATCTGATAATAAAACATATTTTTTTTTATAGAAGTGCCTCCTTTATTTCAGACATTTAGCTTAAGCAGCAACCTCCGTGACTGTAAAGCCAAAAACTGCAGTTCCTCTAGTCGTCCACTTGAGGCTGGCTCCAGAAGTGAGTCAGTCTCCATAAGTCCCCATGTTCAAATGTCCAACTTCACAGCAGAAATAAACATGTTTACAGCCTGGTACAAAAAACAGTTTTGGTCTCTATAGCTAATTTCCCCGTTCATGACAACTGTACTGAGGGTGAATTTATATACAACTCACCTGTTCAAATTATATTAAGGCTTAAAGTTATGCAGGATTAAGAGCGTGGACGCTTTGATTGACAGGTGGGTGTCGTTACAGGTGGCTTAATTCGGCCACTGATGATCGGCTATTTTTAGATTAGACACCACCACACTGAGCTCCACAATGGCTCTTTAGAAACCTGTGGGTGACGTCACGGATACGCTGTCCATGCTTTACACTGTCAGTGGTTTAGCTTCATGTTTCAGTGGCTGAATTTTGCGGTTTAAGCTTGTGAACCATCTGTTAAATCTTATTTCAGCGTCTTAATTCAGATGGAAGTGGAGATAGTTCAAATTACAGACTAGAGACAATCTGTGGCAAATTAAGAGTTTTGTTTGGGAAGGAAATGAACAGTAATTTAACGGTGTCATGAAGGTAAGAAAAACTAATTCATAGCCCATTTTTGTGTAAATTCAATGTGATTTAAGGGAAATCTGATACTGATCATCGTCTTCTGTTTTGAAATAAATCTCATATCTGAGTAATTTCTCTGCAGCAAGCTCGAGGAGTGCTCAGATTTCCAACATCTGGGGCAATTCCCCCTCCCCGTGCAACACTGAACTTTCTTTTTTAGATTACTGGTTTTTCAGATACTCTAGTGAGATTAATTAACTGAGGCAACTTGTTGGCACAATCTCTGTGTAGACACACATTTAAGTAACCAAAAAAAAAAAAAAAAAAAAAAAAAAAGCCGTGTGAGCGAGTGAGAGCTCGGCCTCGTTCAAATCCACCTCGATCCCCAAAGAGTCGAGTTCAGAACAGGTTTCCCCTCCGTCAGTTTTTTTGAAGATAAAAAGTTGAAACCATATCGGCGTGGGAAAGAGCTGATCTTCACCGATATGATGTGAAAGCATGCGAGGGGGCGAGCGGACGTGGACGTGTCCAGAGGACTTTTAACAACTTAACTTTTAACATGTTGTACCGAGTGAACTCGGACACATGCGGAACTGACAACCTGCTGCAGTTAATTATAACACAGATTATGTTTGAATAGCGCTGCGGCTGAATGTCATTTTTATCCATGAGACCTTTAAAACAGACATTTAAATGATGGATTCATGTAAAAAAAATATATAACGGCAACAGAGGGAGCTGCGACGGAAAGAAGGCCGTAATGTTTCTAATCAGTCAATCGGAGCAGAAAGTCTCCTTCCATCTCGTACAGATGAAAACCTGCAGTGTCATTACGTGCAATTATTGTGTGTGAACTGCCGATTCGCCACGAGAAAAACTTCAGTCCTGCTTGTTCTTGTGGTTGAAATCTCACTAATTGATCTAGCAGTTCAATTCATCATGAAACACGACTGCAGAGCGGCAAAAGAGAATATTAAAAGTCGTGCTGCGGTTTGTGTTGTCGTATCCGGACATGCTGCTTTTCCATTTTACGTGCTGATGCATTCAAAAAGCTTCAGAACAGAAGCTTGATGACATTTTATTTCTGCATTTGACATTTTTGTGTTCGAGCTGGACGGAGTTGGACCAAACATGTTCGGAAATGTTCACAAAGTTTTAAAATGAGTGGCCTTTGAGGTAATAAAAACAGCCCACAAATGACTGCTGGGTTGGTATTTTCCTAAAGACATCACCACCAAAACTACCCAATTTTCTATGAGAAAGGTCAAGGCAACATGGAATCCAAGTCAAAGACTCTAAAACTAATAATATTCTTGATTAATAAACATGAATGTGTCGAGGTGCAGGCAGTTTGTTAGACGTCTTTAAAAATGCTGTCTCAATTCTCGTCCTTCCACACTCACACTTGAGTCCATCAGTGTGCTGTGGTTAAAAAGTTTAGTGTGGAACGCTGGACACTTCTTAAACTGCAGTTCCTCTTGTCGTCCACTTGAGGCTGGCTCCAGAAGTGAGTCAGTCTCCATAAGTCCCCATGTTCAAATGTCCAACTTCACAGCAGAAATAAACATGTTTACAGCCTGGTACAAAAAACAGTTTTGGTCTCTGTAGCTAATTTCCCCGTTCATGACAACTGTACTGAGGGTGAATTTATATACAACTCACCTGTTCAGATTATATTAAGGCTTAAAGTTATGCAGGATTAAGAGCGTGGACGCTTTGATTGACAGGTGGGTGCTGTTACAGAAGGCTTGTTTGAGCAACCAGGCGTCTTTCAGCCCGCCTCAGGCGTCTTTGCAAATTGTGGGATTAGCCGGGAGGCGGAAGAAGCATGACTACAAACATGGCGACCACACTGAGCTGCAAAACGTCACGCATACGCCGTCTTTTCTTTATACTGTCAGTGTGAATACAGCAATATACAAATGTAAGTTGTACGTATGTTTTGTATTTATATTTTGGCAGTCAAAAAGCAGATGTGTGAACAGTGAACTGAACATTTCATTGGTTTTTTTAAGCAGCAGCAGGCGATCACTGCAGCTACAGCAGCGTTTATCAGGTGGTAGTTACATGCTACGTTTCCTGAGTGATGCCGTCGCGTCCCGGCCTGCAGCAGCAGCAGACCGCTGAGGACTCAGAGGAGCTCGGGCCACCCAGGCGGTGAGCTGGTGAGCTGTTGATGAAGTGAGGGGTCACTGCTGGGCTAAGTGAGACCTCACACTGGACAAGCAGGGCCAGACCTCGGGGCCACGGTGGCACATGGGTGTGAAGGAGGTGAGGAAGCCGAGGAGGGGTTGGACGGGGGTAGAGGAGAGGAGGAGGGGGGTTGGAGCGCCAAGCTGTCCACTCCGCCTCTCACGAGACCCCCAGCTGTCACAACAGACACTTACCAGCCCTCACACTAAACACCCACCAGGGAGAGGGGGGCAGCATCCTTCCTCTTTCAAACAGAAGGATGGGAAAGAGGACGGATGGAGGGGAAAAGAGAGGGTAATCTCTTCTTCCTGCTGCTGCTGTGATGTCTGAGGAATGTTGGGGCCGCCACTTCTGAAGCCCGGGCTGCAAACCTGCTAATTATAGCCGCTAAAGGATGAAGGTGTGACCTAAATAGTTATTTTAGGTCTGGAGCTGACTTGTGAGAACCCGCTCGCGCTGAGAGAGCCGAGGGAGTCGCAGCAGCGGGACGGAGGAAGTTCCAGCCTCGACCGACCGTCACACGACAAAACACACAGCTGCGGCGCAGGCGAGCCGAGGTCAGAGCGTAAGACTGTTCGAACAGTGTTAGACGACCGCGGGTCGCACTGACCTACAGAGCTTTCTTTTTATTGGACTGTCCAGCAAAGAGAGGGATCACACACAGAAGTAACTCTTCCAGCCCTGCTTGCTGTAATAGTGATGGCGATAGCTGGATGCACTCCAGGTTTCATGTGATGGAAGCTCAGAGAAGCATGCAGGACTGCAGCTCTGCCTGCATCCAAAGTGGGATGGATGTCGTCTCTCCTCATCAGACCAGGTTCATTGTCTACGAAGCTCGGCACGGGTCCAGAGAACACTACAGACTCTGTTTTGGCAAACGTAAACACCAACTAAACGTTAATTTTAACGACCTCTGATTGGCGTAAACAAGCTCTCTGTATCTACGTTTATCCTTAACCCGCTCTGGCCTGGTGGGGTCACCAATGAGCCGGGTTCTGCTCGAGGTTTCTGCCTCTTAAAGGAAGTTTTTTTCTTGCCGCTGTCGCCAAGTGCTTGCTCATGGTGGGAAATGTTGGATCTCTATAAATAATAATATAAAGAGTATGGTCTAGACCTTTAAGTCTGTGTGCTATAAGTTTTACCTGTCTGCGAGATGAAGTTCCCGCCTTTAAAACACCCTTAATTTTCTTAACTCATCGACATTTTCATCCCAGTTTTGTGTGATAGAGCGTAAAAACACTGGAAATTAGTGTTGTTCATAAAACAAACAATCACACGCCTGCAGAACATTTTGAAACCAAACAGTTCTTCTAAATACAGCCAGAGAACGTGCAGAAATCTGTTATAAAATGACACTAAATCACGTGAAAATGTATGAAATGTTTCTGCATGAGAACTTCTCTGAATGCAGCAGCGAGTCTTGGTGCACAACACGTCTCACATTAACAAGACTCCCACCCGCCTCTGTTTGTCGAATGCATGCTGCTTACACCGTTCCTCGAACAAACACACCCTCCCCTCCTCTCCTCTGCTTTCTTTCCACACCTGAGAGCCTATTGACAGAGTGTCCCGGTAACACGCGTATCACTTAACCCCGTGTCAAAACACAGGTGTAACGTAAGCCCGGGGAGCAGGCGAAGGTCCTGAGCTCATAAAGGAATGTGCGAGCTGGGAATAGCACCCTGCATGGAAGAGAGGCCCCTCGCTGAGAGTGTACAGCAGAGTACAGAGTTACTGCAGGGAGGGGAAGCTGGAAAACAGCCAGATACTGACAGAGAGAGGGGAAGGCACACCTTCACCTCGGGGATCCACAACACAACGAGACAAAAAACGTGACTCAGCGGTAATGAAAGACAGAAAGTGATGAGCGTAAAAGGATAGAAAGCGGTCGGTGCTCTTACCATGGCGCTCCGTATATCCGGAATCCCTTTATGGTGACGTCCGAGTCCTGCAGGTACACACAGTTTGTGAGGAGCGACTGCACATTGTCAAAGTCCTCCGGTTTGAGTTTGGAGACCGAGGGGAATCGGTAGTAATCCTGCTTGACCAGCTCGGCCATAAAGTCCTTATCGAAGGTCAGCTCGTGGTTCCCGGCGATCACCACCTTGAACTCGTACGGGAGGCCACCTAGAAGAGACGAGAGCAACCAGGGAGAGGAGGGTGAGCTGCAGGTTCAGTATCCACGTTAACCTCCAGTCTGCACGCAGAGATCGAACTTTAACTGATGTTTGGCTGATTAGGATGCTCAGTAAAGTGATTTTTGAGCAAGAAATTTACAAATATCAACAATTTCACCTCAGAATTTTTATTTTTTCGAGAGTTAGTCTGCTGCTGCAACCATTTAGGCCCCCACCGGGCACGGATGCATCCCGTCCAGTGTGTGCCGTGGATGCCGGAGCTAATCGCAGCCGTTCTACTCAATGTTTCAAACCCCACCTGAAACGCCGCGGTCCGTTTCAGTACGGCTCTGCCGAGAATACCCGGCCGTTCTAAGTTTTGACGCAAGCCATGAGCGTCCGGCATCAATCTGCACAGGAAACAGCATAGAGAATCTGGTCTAGATTTTCAAAATAAAACACCCCGTGCAAACTTCTGATCGTAAAAAAAACAGCCAAAAGGGAAAAAATGCAACTACGTAGCATGTATAAATATTTAGAAGCACCTGAACGATGAAGGAAAAATGAACAAATCTGAGCAAGTGAGCAAAGTCCAGGGGGAAAAACGCATCTGAGACGCTCTCGTTAAGAACAGACAAAAGGCGTCACGGCTGGTGGAGTTTCGCCGTTAAACTCCTCAGTCAATTCAAAGTTCTTCCAATGAAACTGATGTCTATAAATCAGACGACGTCTGCAGTATCACAGTTACACAAATCACTGCAGGCACCGGCCAATCGGCTGCGTCTCCCTGCAGCTGCGATCTAAAGATAGCCCGGACGAGGCCAAAATTCAAGAGGTTGATGTTTGATGCATAAATTATCAAACTGATTTGTTCACTCAGGCTTTTGCACAGATTTTAATATCCTGTGTCTGCATAATGTGTTGTGTGAAATTAATCAAGTTCATTCATCCTGAGAGAAACGTTTCAATCTTTACTTTAGAAAAGATTTAGACCGACTCAACTCGGCAGTGATTCAGCAAAAATAAAACTCAGGCTGGTACACAAATGTTTGGGAATCTGATGCTCAATAAAAGTTCTTCTGAATCTATATTTGTACAAACTCCACTGCATGTTGTCAGTGTTATTTTACAGCACTGCAAACACGTCTGAACAAAATCTTCACACACGGCAGATTTTGTCCACATCGTGCAGCTCTGCTCTCCTTCAAGGCAGAGCAGTCTTCTGTAAAAACCACAAAGGGGTTGTACTTTCTACCCGGCCGGTGTATTTATACAGAAACAGCAGGTTGTCTTAATATTTTGTACATGGAGCACGCGCTCCCTCAGTAGCTCCCTGTATACCTAACCCTGAGCACAGATCAGGACTGGAAAAGAAAACTGGAGATAAGTGGAGGGGAAAAATACACCACAGCTGACGGCTCTGCTTGACCCCAGCAGACCACCGTCCATCTCTGCAGACGCCGGGCGGGCAGGCGGCTGGGGAAAAAAAGCATGAACCTGAACTAAATAGAAGAAGAACATCTATTACAATTCTCATCCCCTCATCTTTCAACTTGTGCCGTGCCCTTTTCGCTCCCCTCTGTCGGGGTGATTTGTCCCGGTTCCCCCTTCGCCATCAGGAAACTGACTTACTACTTTATTCCGGCCGATTGAGCACTCAACGAAAGGCTCTGGCCTTCATCACCTTTCCGTTCTGTCTCTATATTTCTCTTTTTCCTCTCCTGGATGCTGTTTCTGTCGGGTTAATGTTGATTTTTTCCACAGCCTTCCTTCCTTTCTGTCTTTTTTAGACGCTGTGTAGGTTCTCCGCAGGCACCCTGAACCCAGGCAAACTTACAGAGGGCTGCAACTCATTACTGATTAATATTCCCATTATTTTCTATCAATCGTTTGCTCTGTTAAATGTCAGAAAACGGTGAAAACTGCCACAATTTCCAATCAAACTGCTTCTTTTGTCCCAAGTGGCAACCTCCATGCAACTAAAACTGCAGCTCCTCAAACGTCCACTTGAGGCTGGCTCCAGAAGTGAGTCAGTCTCCATAAGTCCCCATGTTAAAATGTCCAACTTCACAGCAGAAATAAACATGTTTACAGCCTGGTACAAAAAACAGTTTTGGTCTCTATAGCTAATTTCCCCGTTCATGACAACTGTACTGAGGGTGAATTTATATACAACTCACCTGTTCAGATTATATTAAGGCTTAAAGTTATGCAGAATTAAGAGCGTGGACGCTTTGATTGACAGGTGGGTGTTGTTACAGGTGGTTTGTTTGAGCAACCAGGCGTCATTCAGCCGCTGATGATCCACGTGCTGACATCACGGATACGCTGTCCATTCTTTATACTGTCAGTGGTTTAGCTTCATGTTTCAGTGGCTGAAGTTTTGTTTTTTTGCGTCTTAATTAGTTGGTTAATTAGTTCAAATTACTCGATTGACAGGTGAGTGCCGTTACAGGTTCTCAGGCTCCTCAGAAACATGTGGGTGACGTCACGGACATATATCAAATATTGCAAAGAGAACCAGCAGCGTTTAGCATTTTTGCTCAATCAATTATGAAAATTTATTGTCAATTTATGTTAATTACTTTTCCTGTTGATTAACTAACTTCATCTTTGTAGACTTTGTAGTTTCATTAGTAGTTTGTCTGTGTTGACAGAATTTAAACTCAGCAGCAGCAGGCATCATCGACACGAGAGATGACTGATGTGCTAATGAATTCATCCTGATCACTGAAGCTAATTTCTTGATATTCTGTCAGATCGTTTGTTGGCGTAACGTCACACAGAGCTGTCAAGATTCACAATATACAATACAATTACAATACTCTGCTGTCTGTTCTGTCGATATATATTTAGTAACGAGTTTTTATTTCATGAACTGAACGACTGGAGAGAAAACAAACTTACCATCGAATGTGTAGTGCTGGGTACGTTCATTTAATCTGTAGCTCATAATTATCAATTAAAAACTTGCAATCTGTTATCTGCATTGCTTTCAGACGGACTTGGACTTAATTCTGCAGTTTTTTTGGATAAAGGTTGAACTTTATCTGGACATTTGATTAAACTTTGAGGTCTAGATTGCACATATGTGTTGCTAAATGTTGAAATAAAGCTGCTGATATGATAGAAAACTGCACAAAAAGGCAAATCCTTTACATACACGACAGGATTATCGCTCAGGTTTACAGGTGAGATGCCTACATGCACCTACAGCCCTGACAGGACGGTATTCAGCTCACCAACATCAGCTGATTCCCCCCCCCCTTTTTTTTTTGTTGTTGTTGTTTCTCTGCTCTGTATCTCTCTGTCCAGTCACGGCAGAAGGTTATGATGCATGCCAAGAGAGCAAATCGAATAAAATGTTGAATAAAGAATCCAATAAAACTTATTTGTGGAATAAAAATGCTTTTGACTCGTGACAGTAAGTGAAAGAAAAAGATGTAAGCGCGCCCGCTCGATTCTGCAGCGGTGAAGTTCAGGATTGAAATAAAACTAATAGAATAGAATATAAATTCAGTCGAGATACGCCGGCTCAATGCAGATAAATAAAAAATCCCCCCTTGCATCAGTGTGTGTGTGTGTGGGAGTGTGAGAGGGGCGAAAGTGTGTGTTCTCTAATGCTGAAAATGAAAGAATCATGGTTCCCCGGTCTATAGGTTTCATTCCCGCTACTCTAAATTAGCTCTTGTCGCGTCTCAGGATCATAAATTCCAGTCTAACCTTATATGAGAGCGCCGTCTCTCAGTCCCCTAGCACTCTAACTGGATCACACATCCATTTACACACACACGCACACACGCACACACACACACACACACACACTACCCCAAAGCGAATCATCCTCGCCACCACCGGGCGGGGAAAAAAACATAATTACCATCAAACAACTCCATCTCCATTACTCTACTGGGAATTTCTACTGCTTTTTATTGCCGCCGTGATACATCTTACAGAGGGTTGGTGGAGTGATGCACCTCGATTTATTTTTTATTCTTCCCCCCTGCAAACAAGAAGGTATGAAAGACGGAGGAAGGAAATCAAAAAGAAACCTCTGAGAGGAGAGAGAACAATGTGTGCAGAGACGAGCGCTGTCAGACCTCTGAGGAAGGAAGTGTAAGATTTAAGAAAACATCTGCACACACACACACACACACACACACACTTTAATAATAAAATCTACACGACTAATGAATATCTAACAAAATTAAATTGTCATCTCCTCAAATTAATCCTCGAGGAAACACGACGCGCAGTCCAAATCAACACGTCTTCCAATTAGTGCCGACACTGCGAACATGCACTATTTCTCTGTAAAGCAAGCCTTTGCGGATCAGTTCTCCTCGGCTCTGTGGAGCGTTTGAGTGTTTTTCAGGTGTTATGACCTCAAACTTCACCGTGCTGGTTGTTTCCCGCCACAGTGGGCAGCTGTGTGTACAGGGATAAAGCTCCGACTTTACCTGCTCAGCAGACAGAAGTGAGAGCTGAATATTTCCAGCAGTAATCGGTGGAGTGGCTGTTGAATGTACGTTCATCAGGTGGCGAGAAACACAAGAACTCCGCACGTACTGGATGTGTGAGTCAGAACAGCAATTTATTATCGCATAACAAATCAAAACAGTTGCTAATTTATCGATAATTGTTCTTAGCTCTCGTCACCGTTTGCCACAATAACTTTAAATATGTAAATTCATGAATCATCGTGATCTCTGTCTGCAAAAACGCTGCCCAACCATCAACCATACTTTATGCTGTACACACCTGTATACACTTTACTCTCACACACTGCTTTATATAGTGTGTAGTGTATATATAGAGCGGACCAGAGCCAGTTGTGGCAGACCGATGCTCGCTTTTTATCTTCCATGTCTCGCTCTCTTCAACTCGTACTCTGAATGCAACGTAACCACTACCGAGACGTCAATATACATGATTTTGGTGCAGTATGTAATGATGGTAAATTCTGGTCTACCAAACACTTGCCACATTCACACACACTGGTGGCGGAGGCCGCCATCGAAGGTGCCAACTGCCCATCAGGAGCGATGCAGCTCTAATCCAAAGAGCTCACGATGATCCACAAACACACACACACACACACTCGCACAACGACAGCACAACCTTCAGGAGCAATTTGCGGTTCAATATCGTGGACTGGAGGAGCCGGGAATCGAACCTCCAATTACTAACCGACCCATTTTACCACCTGAGCCGCAGCTGTGGTGATGAGTTGAAGGGATATTTGTGATTTTTATTTCATGTTTTACTCTTTAAAAAAATGCAAATGCTGTTTAAATGAACAAAACTGAACCCACATAAACAACCCCTGTTTCTACACACATTACACATCTTGGCACACACACACACAGACACACACACAGAGGATACACCGAGGCCTCTGGGAGAAGCTTAAAGCAGCAGATCAGAGCTGGAGCTCCACCATCAGACAGGCTGGGTCAGGGAAAGCTCGTTCCTCTGCATCGATCTCCGATGTTTTCCTTCAACAGGCCAAACATCGGTCGATGGCCCCGGACAAAACCGCTGCCTCCTCCAGAGTCTGAGAGGAGCAGACGAAGGAGGCCGAGAGGGAGGGAGGGAGGAACACAACGCTCGCCTTACAGAAGCTTTTAAATCTACAATAACAACCTCGTCCAGAACAAAAGTTTAGACTCAGTTTGGATTTTTATGATTGTAATGTTTCAGACGCCCGAGCAGCCGGAGGCGAACTGAAGAGATCAGAGCGTTTATTAAACACTGAACAAAAATTCAGTCCACCAAATCAATATTTAAAATCCAACCAACCAACTCCAACTCCAACTTCCTGCATTCCTTATATACATATTCCAATAGTCACATGACATAATTACATACCATTGGTAGGGTTGTCTCATATTTACATACATAATAATAAACCCAGAAACATCTACGTGAATCACCCAATTAAATATCTAAAATCTAATAAACACTCAAAAATAAATATACATAAATAAGCATTTACAAACTACAGAGCAGCAGTTTAGCGTCTTAAACTTAGTTCAATTAGCATTGATCTCCGCAGCGATATGCAGACGTTCTAGTCAATGTTTCAAACCCCACCGGCTCTGCCATGATCCGGTTCAGGAGCGTCCCAAAAGCGGGCCTCTATTTTGTGACGGACGCCGCGAGCAGCCCGCGTCAATTTACACAGAGCAGCTCGAGCTGACAGGAAGCCAGACATAGAAACAGCACAGAGAATCCGGTGGATTTTCAAAATAAAACACCTCCGTGCAAACTGCCAAAAGCTAAACTAATGAACTACGTAGCATATTTACACACGTAGAAGCATATTTAGAAGAATATAAACCAGGAAAATGACCAAATTTGAGCAAGTAAACAAAGTCACTTCTGCATTGACCTCCTCCCTGCATGAAATCATTTCTTCACAGTGATTACACTCTGTATGGGAAGCTGTTTCTCTGGTCTGCCATACTGCAAACTTCAGACATACACAGACAGACGCTCAGACGTTCACACTTTGCTTTCAGGAAATATCAAATGAAGATTACCGTATGTTTATTTAAAAAGAAAATCACTGGTTCTTATATGAAAGTGGGAAACAGTTCCAGCTTTATAAGTCGGCCAATTCTCTGTATCCTCCCTTAACCAACCTTTAATGTCTGAAACATTATAAAAAAGGCTACTTTTACCTGAAAATCCAGTGGCTGTTACTCACAGGAAACAATGCGTTCTCCAAGTCTGACCGGAGGTCAACCACTCAAACGAAACCAAGCGAAGATAACAACAGAAAATATGTAACTTCACGACTTTCAAGCTACAATCATAAAAAAAAAACCCTTCATGGTTTTTCCTGAGACATTACCGTCGCGTCCCTGCAGGTTTGGAGTCTGTGCATTGCAGTCCTCATCCTTCAACCAGAAAAACATCAAATTATTGAAATAACATGCCTTCAAAATGCCTCCATGTGACTTTCATCACGACCTTTCCACGTCTGACTCAGTCTCTTCCTCTCTCAGACTCTTCGCCTTCATCAACGAGGACAAATAAAATAAAATAAAAAGCGACCTTGGAGGAAACTTGTCGTGTGCACTCGTGTTTTCTTTATTAGAGCCTATTCTCTACGTAAAGATCACTCCGACGCTGTAAAAGCTATGTTTAAGTTCCCTGTTAAAGGGCCAACCTTCAATTTTGTAAATTCCCAGTTTATTCCCATGGAAAGTTTCCAACTTAACAACTGAAAATTCCCAGAATTTTGCAAGCCTAGGTAGTTTTAGCTTTAAGTCTTAGCTAACAACACCAAACACACTACCAATAAACACAGCAACGTGGGCATTTGCAGTGCCGGATCGAGTCTGAATGAACCTTTAATCTCTACATTCTCATGACGTTACGACTTTTCTGGTGAAATTACAGCTTTAATCTCCATATTTTTACTTTTTTCCTCAAACTTACTAGATATAAAATCTAATTTTTTCTCTCCTGATTTAAGTGGCTATAATATTTAAGTCTGATGAGCAGCTGTACAGCTCTCAACCTCCAACAGGACATCAACAGGAACAACGCTCCAAACTAACACAGAGACATTCCCCACTTTGCTCTGCATCGATTCCCCATTATGGTCCGATATCGCTCTTTTCACCCCGGCTTAACAAAGTCCGGACACACAAACACACACAGGCACACACAGGCACACACACACACACACACACACACACTTGATGTAGCTGTCTAGCGTTGATGGATGGAGGAGTTTGATAGAAAAGCTGACCAGTGTGTCCTCCCGGTGCTGCCAGGTGCTGTATTGGCGGTGACGCAGCAGAAAACAGAGGTGGAAAGAAATGGGACATGTCTGCATGTGTGTGTGTGTGTGTTTGTGTGTGTGTGTGTGTGTGTGTGGTGTGTGTGTCTCTTGCACTAGAATTAGGACACAGCACCTGGCAGTAGTTTAAAGAGTCGGCCTGACAAAGTGTGTTCACTACTGCTGCTGACCAACAACAAACCTAGAAAACTTTTAGATTTACAGGTCCAACATGTTTCGAACGACGTAAAGAGAACGTTGAATCAACGGAAATAACTCCACAGGAGATAAATATGAAAACAAGAGCTGAAACTAAACACACGAGGAGAAAGAAGAGATTCAATCATTCAGTTTCAGTTCAGAACAATCCCAAAAACTCTGCAGTGAAAGAGCGAGAGGCACGAGTAGATTCTGCTGCAGGAGTTTGTCCGAGAAGTTTCAACAGACGTCTGAACTTTCTTATTTTTTAGGTGTAAAATTGGATTCATGTTGGAATTCAGTGTAACTGTAACTGCTGTGAATCCACACAGACTTCCTCAGCCACCTTTCAGCTCTACAGGAGGGCGAGTGTTTGATACTTGAAACATGTTGAGGAGGAAGTTTGAGGGTTCACACTTTGGTGAGGCTTAAAACGATGAAAACAGGTCAGAACATTTTTAAAAAATCTGTTTTCTTTTACACTTTTGACTCTATTGTTACAATAATTAACTGTTTTATGTAATGAACTTCGGAAACATTTTCACTGGAAGTCTATACTTCCCTCCGAGCAGAAAAACTACGTCACAAGTCGGGAACTGAACTCAGGTGATCTTCAGCTTCCTCAACATCAAACCACGTCCTGTTTCTTGTGTTGTCTCCTCCTGTCCATCCTCTTTTCCACTTTCCACACAGTTTTTTGTGCAAAGGACAGACTGGATTGTTTTTGAAGTTTTAATTTGCAACATCAGATGAAACTAGCTCGCGTCACGCGTGTTTGTGTGATCAGTTCAGCTCGTGATGAACTCCAGTTCTTCCTCAGTCGCCTTTTCTCTCTCATCGTCGAATGTTTATGTTTATTAAACATCTTAAACTCATGCAGACGCGTCTTCATTATGGTCTTATTTATTTATTTAAAATGCAACCGTGATGCCGCTAAAAGTTGCATTCAGTCTTTGAGACGTCGTGTTGTTTTGTCTCACCTGTCGTCAGCTGATCGACAGACCAACACAGACGTTTGAAGCGTTCACAGACAAAAGAATTTAAATGTCTTCGTTGCAGGCCGGCGTGTGTGGTGGGTGGCACTTATTGATTTATGCACTTAGTGAGAGGGAATGTCAGACAGTGTGTGTGTGTGTGTGTGTGTGTGTGTGTGTGTGTGTGTGTGTGTGTGAGTGAAACTACATCAGAGTCACTTCAGCTCTCGTGTGGAGGGTCTAGACATGAAACACTGGCTGCGCTCCCACCCACAGCATGAGGCCAGAGGGAGAGGTCAAAGGTTAACTGAGCCAGGGTGTTAGGTCAGATGGGTTAAACTGGACACTTTAGCACAGCAGTTGTGGGGTCAACAGGGGTGGAGGGAGGTGGTGTCATTGTGTGGTCCGGTTACTGGTTGTGCATGCGTGCGACACGTCTTGTGCCTTTGTGTGCGTGCGTGCGTCCGGCGGCGTGCGGTTGAATGTGTGTCGAGCAGCTTTAGTACCTAGCCAGTCGTTGAACTTCTTAACCTCGGAGGGCAGGCCCAGCTCGGTGAAGTCGCCCATGTGCAGCAGAACGTCGCCGTACGGCATCTGGATGCCGTCTGTACGCGAGTGTGTGTCTGATACACACACGAACCTGGTGTGTCCTGCTGGCTTGGGAGTGTCATAAGGAATGGGGTCCACCCTGAAAAGACAAGAGACACACAGATGATGAGAGTCGGGCTGCAAACTGGACGTGAGGACAAACATTTAGCTCATTAACGAGACAGACAACCAACATAACTCATCTACTTTATTAATTATGGTCATCAGTACCTGTTTAGTTAAATTATATGGAAGTTATTTATTTAAAAAACTCTAAAATGAGGCATCCTGGGAGTGCCCATGTAGTCACAACCAAGTGGCAACCTCCGTGAAGCCAACAAAAACTGCAGTTCCTCTTGTCGTCCACTTGAGGCTGGCTCCAGAAGTGAGTCAGTCTCCATAAGTCCCCATGTTAAAATGTCCAACTTCACAGCAGAAATAAACATGTTTACAGCCTGGTACAAAAAACAGTTTTGGTCTCTATAGCTAATTTCCCCGTTCATGACAACTGTGCTGAGGGTGAATTTATATACAACTCACCTGTTCAGATTATATTAAGGCTTAAAGTTATGCAGGATTAAGAGCGTGGACGCTTTGATTGACAGGTGGGTGCTGTTACAGATGGCTTGTTTGAGCAACCAGGCGTCATTCAGCCCGCCTATCCATGTAATTATGTGATTATTATTAACCATGATGTTACAGAGACTACGTCCATGTTTTATACAGTCTATGATCACGATGGTCAATCGTGTTGGGTCAACCCAACAAGAGGAGTCTCTGCCTGGAAACACTCCTTTAACAACATGCTGCCTGAATGCAAACTGTAAATAAACTGTAAAATATATTATTATTATTGCTGAGGAGCAGGAATCTGCAGGAGTTTACCCTCAACTTCAGATGTCAGCGTCACCGTTTGTGAATATTTTCAGCCCTTGAGGTCGTTTGCAGACATTTTACTATCTGTAGAAAAAACTGTCACCGTGACTCTCTCATACTCCCTGCGAGACGGCCCGACATGAAAAGCGTCGCACGAATTCGGAGAAACCGATTTCTTCCCCCGTCAAGTGACACCGCCATCAGTCCATCAAGTATGTTTGATTCCATGTTATCATGAAAAAAGACCAAACTCAACCCGTGTCATGAGCAATGAAATGTTCCACTTATTCACGAGACGTCTGCCCTTGGTTTTATTTAGTCAGTTTATAATTTTGAACATTATTCTCTGCACAAAAAAAAAAAGAGTTTTAATTCAAAGTGTCCCTTTTTTTTCTCTCCTCTTTGTGATATTTTAAAAAAAGGTGCACTCGATCCTGAAGCATATTTTTAGGAAATGTATGCTAATTTCATACCAGATAGCAGCAGCAGAAGGGGGCACAGCTGTAGACTGGAACCTTAAAAAGATCATTTGTTGTTGCAAAATAAATTACATGGTCCACGGAGTAATGCATGCGGCAGAGAGCAAAATGCGTCTCAAAAGAAAAGAGGAGACATTACGACAGTGAAAAATGTTTGGCAGTTTGAGAGAGAGAGAGGGGCTGGAAAAAAACAAACTGGCGGCGCTTCGGGTTGATTTGTGCACACGACGAGGGCAATGGCTGTTTTTGTGGCATCAGATTGGCTAAAGAGACGGTGAATTAAGGCATGCCATGTCCTCTCCATCCATTATCTAAAGAAAAAACACTTCTGGGCTGGAAAAAGCTTTTTATTCAGCCTTTTTTTGTTCGATGTAAGCACGTCTGTTAAAAAGGAAGAAAAACCTGTACTTCTTCGGACTGAAAGGAAAGAGGAGGAGGAAAGGGGGAAAAAAAAATCATCTTGTCTGTAATTGAAGTCTACAATGTGCAATCTTCCAGCACTCTGCCACTAGACCATTATTTCATTAGGAGGGATGTCACTCTGTCGACAACATCAGACACATAATCAACGCTGCAATCTCCAACCTGACAAGCACACACACACAGTTAACTTGCATGTGTGCACAAACACGGCATAAAAAAGAAGGAGATGAAATCAAAAGGTTTCAGGCCGGAGATGGAGAAAATGGGCACCTCGGCACAAAAGAGCGTCTTTACTGGTAGGAAGGAGGCGACGTTGCATTTGAGGTTTTCTCTTTTGAGAAGCAGTTTTAATGTTTTTTACATTTTTAGGACACGTCAGACATGGAAAAGCTTCTGTTGTTGTTGCTGAACTGCCTTTTTTCACCTCAAGAACATTTCCCGACTTCGCCCATCACTCAAAAACCCTCATTCACACCTTCATCACCTCCAGATCCTCTACGGCACACCGTTCAAAACTTTAAAAAAACTCCACTGCACGTCTGCTCACCCACACCTGCAGTCATGACCACACATTAGAACCTCCACTGGCTCCTCACACACAAAGCCCTCCAGAACCAGGCCCCCTTCCTACCTCACTGACTTGCTCCATCTACCACAATCCATCCCGCAGCCTCCGTTCATCTGATGCCAACCTCCCGACTCCACCACCCAGGAACCAAGCATCGAACCTGGAACTCTCTCCCCAAACACATCCTTGAAGGTACCGACCTCCCAACTTTGTAAAGTGTTTTTGAGCATTCAGAAAAGCCCTTATTATTATTATTATTATTATTATTATTATTATTATTAGAAATCTCCACATCATAACAGAAGTTATCTCATGACGCATTCATACAGAGCAGGTCTAGACTGTACTCTTTATAAAATTACTATAATTATTAGAGACTCAACAATTCACACCATGAGCAAACAGAAACCTCGAGCAGAACCCGACTCACGGTGAGCAGCCATCTGCTGCAACCAAGCAGCACCAACCGTGACCGTCCCAAAAAACTGCAGTTCCTCTTGTCGTCCACTTGAGGCTGGCTCCAGAAGTGAGTCAGTCTCCATAAGTCCCCATGTTAAGATGTCCAACTTCACAGCAGAAATAAACATGTTTACAGCCTGGTACAAAAAACAATCCAGTGAAATCAGTTCATCACCAACCAAACAGACCTAAACAACCGGGGATGCTCGAGAGATAGTCACCACGTCGCACAACTCTTGCCACTATCTTTAGTCTAACCACTATTTGTAGTCACCATCTGTGCGATCAGTAGCCGCTGTCTGCATCTTCAGCTTCTGCAGGGAAAGAAGCGGCTGCTCAAGATCTGATCCAGACGTGCAGCACCCTCACCGACTTAAACGAGACAACTTTCACGACGCAGAGAGGAGCCACGGTTATAAAAGTTGAACCTGTTTCATCTTTTTTGCTGGTTGCAACGATTGAAATGATTGCCTTCATGATCAACTTTCCAAAGCAATAAAATCTTTCTACATTTTCAACTTCTTAGATCACGTTAGTCCCCATTAACTCAGCGCTGGTTTCTGAGTATCTGAGCGAGCACAAAATATATTTATTTATCTTTATTTAACATGACAGTATCTTCTTTTTTCAGACCATACTTTACCGTTCACAGTTAATTATATATTTTTATATAATTTCAATCAATGATCCTCGAGTTATTCAGCTGATCTTTAAGTGCCCGATGTCACCCCTCGCTCGCTGAGACTCCTGGTTGTTTCTCGGTCCAGATATTTACTTAAAGGTGACGGAGCGTTTGTAGTCAGTCTGAGGAGATCAGAGCTGCAAACTGTGTGTCATCTTTTTAAAAACGCACTTTTTAAGTTCATCTATTTATGTTTTATGTTGCATTTTAGTCAAATGTTTTATTGATTTATTGCTTTTAACGTTTCGTTTGTTTGCATCCTGTCACAGAGGACTAAAGAAACCAGAAAATATGAAACATGAGAAGCTGAAATCAGAGAATTCAGAAAAACTATCTTAAGAAATGATTCAAAATTCATAAAACAGTCGTTGCAGCTCGAGTTTCCATTAAGAAAATGATGCTGAAATTATCTGTTTTTGTTGTCTATTCATTTCTGACCAACACCGATCAGCAGCCGATCAGTCTGTCGCCTTCACACGTCGAAAACTTTGAGTCTGTCGTCTGCGGTTTGTATTTTCTCGTCTGTAGTCTGCAGTCAGTGTTTGGCGATCACAAGCCCGTTCACGGCTTCAGCTGGAAGATCTCTGCTCTGCTCTGAGACACTGGAGCGGAGCAGAGTGAGCCTGGACTCCATATTAAAACACACTGGACAAAATGAAAAACTGGCTACAGAGATAATGATATTTACTATTGACTGTGTGCAGTAAATAAGTCTCTGTGCTCCTATATACACACACACACACACACACACACACACACACACACACTTAACGTAAGCCAGCAGAGCAGCACACACTCTGCAGCGTAGCTGGTGATTAGATTTGGTGCTCTGTGGCGCTCGGACGTCATGCAGCTTTACAGGATTCGACAGTTCTCGTCATGGAGGAAGGACGAACGCAGAACCACATGGGATGACAAAACACCCAGCAAACACACACACACACACACACATATGCATATTAAAACAAAGCCAGGAGAAAAACAACCTCCATCTCCTCCCCTTTCCTTTGAGATTTAATCCACCCTGAGAACGTAAGTAAATACCAGCAGCCCCTATCAATTAGAGCGGGCCCGGGCCAAGAAACCTTCATGATAGTGCTGCATAGGTCTCTCAGACACACACACACACACACACACACACACACACACACACAAAGAGAGAGGGCCCCTGTCTTTCCTGTTAACATATGACTGTATAACAATCCAGAGGTTCATTAGTAATGTATACAGGAGTTCAGGAGTTCAGCGGTGCAGCAGAGGCCTCTGATCTATTGTAAACGGAGACAGTGAAAATGAAAAAGTCGGCGTCGGCAGGTAAAAGAATATTCTCCAGTGACGAACCAACTCGGCCGTGTTAGCATGAAGGTTCGTGTTAACATGTCTGAGCTCCGGCGTGACATCAGAAGGAAGACTGCGGAGGGAAAAGAGTGGCGGAGGACGGAGGAGGAGGAGGAGGAGGGGTGGTGGTGGAAGAGGAGAAATGCTAATGCGCTGGAGGAAGGCAGGAGCACACTCTCAAATCCGCCATGACATTGGAGCTGACACAAAACCGAGGTCTGCGGCTGCACAAATATCTGCTGGATGAAGAAACGTCTGTGATCCATCAGAGAACTCGCGGCAGCGTTAACTTCTCCTCACTCGGGCTGCAGCTAATGATTCTTCTGGTTGTCGGTTATTTTCTCGATTAGTCACGATTGTTTCTACTAAAACAGAAAGATGTGTGTGTGCATCACGTTTTATCACAATACCAATTATTACTGATTTTTTAATCGATTAAATATCTTACAAGTTAATTATTAATATGCTCCAAATCACAGGTTACGTCTTCTTCGTCTGTCTTCTTCGTCTGTACCGTGCCAGTCTTCCCATAGTCCATTTCCTGTAGCGTGTTTACTTGTGGTCGTGCTAATGAGATTTGCTCAGTCTGAAATCTTTGAAACATATTTTATTTAACAGTATGTGATCATACAGTGAGGTTTTATAATACGATGCGTCGACGCGGATTTTTATTGTCGACTAATCGTTGCAGCCCTTCTCCTCACCTACGGCTGGGACGTCACGGCAAACAGAAACATTTACGTGACTCTGTTTTAGGATTTTCTTCTTTATTCTCACATTTTCTTGAGCTAACTGTCGCGCTCTTGTTTTGTTCTTTATTACAAACTCACAGATGACAGAAGATGTTCCACATTTGGGAGCTCAAATAATTCTCCTCTCTGAAAAAAAAAAAATAATAATCAAGCCAATTATGTCGTTTATCATCTCCCTCGTTAGCCAGGTTTCTCTTCTTTGCCTTGTCGTTTATTCACATCACATAACGCCTTTGATTCAAACGTTGCCGCGCTTTCATGTGAACTTCGGCGTCGTTTTATGGTGCGATTATTAACATTAGAGCCTCCAGAAATATCATAAAAAGCCCTCATGAATCACATTTATGGAATCAAAAGCTAAAATAGGACTGACAAGCTTGACATGCCCTAAAAATGCAGATCGGAAAACTGCACAACTTAAATATGAAACACGGCTTGAAAATCCTGGAAAACTGGATTAAACCCATCCACAGTTATTGGCTACATGTGTCACATGGAGGAGAACAACAGCGAGAGAAGGATAAATCAGTGTGGGAGAGACAGAAGGAGGGAAGGAGGAGTGCTCTCTGATGTCTGTAGGAGGATATTCACTTTGACTGAGCACACTTGGCTCCGTGGCCTTTTGGAAAAACACACAAGTAAACGGGGTCAGAGTTCAGCCCCGAGCTAGCTCCTTCAAACGTGACACTTCACTCGCGGGCAGATAAGGAGGTCGCCGTCGATGTCGCTCTCTGACTCCGTCGAGCTCTTTAAGGAAGCCACATAATCGTTGTGATTGATTGCCACACTTCCTTTGGAGTTTTTCTCTCTCGCCCCCCCTCCCCGAGTCTTCACGGCGTCCAAAACAAGCCGAGGCGGTTTGCAGCGCGGCCAAAGAGCTGTCCGGCTAAAGAGCTCTTATCATACATTACAGTATTTGTTACGTTTAAACCTCACCATCAATCACTCGGAGAGATAACTTCATGTATAGCTCTAATGTAAAGAGCTGACCAGAGGAAAGAAATATAACCCGACCACTGACATCAACTCACTGAGCTCTGATATTTACAGCTTAGAAAATGCGTTTGTGGTTTGCTGAGGTCAGAACAGTTTATATTCTTTTCCAAGAAGAAGGTTTGAGTAAACTTTGAGTCATTTTAAGAAGAAACTTTAATTTAAGTTGATTTGTCACAAGAAAGAAAGACTTCTTTATTTGCATTGGAGGACGTTAAACCTCAAACAATTCACTGAATTTAGCCGGAGAGAACTCATGCACGCTCGCTTCCGATTGATTTATTTATTCTGCTTTTTATTGCTTAATATTAAAAGGTCCAGTGTGTAGGATTTAGCTGCACCTAGCAGTGAAGTTGCAGACTGCAACCAAGCACTGACTAATACTAATTGCACAATGTACATTTTGCACAAGTTTATCTATTTCTTTTTGTATATTTTGAATATTTTCTTACATGGACTTTAATGAACTTTAAATTCTATTTATACTGTGAATATACTGTAAATGTATATTCTATATACCACGTGTATTCACATAGTGGACGCCTGTATTGTTGTTTTGTTTCTGTTTTGTGCTATTTGTAACTCCGGCTGCAACGCAAGAATTTACAATAAAGTTATCCATCCATCCATCCATCCATCCATCCATCCATCCATCCATCCATCCATCTATCTATCAAGCAAATATTCTCCCACAACTCACATAAAAAGCAAAAAGGTCATATCTAGATCAGAGTTTGGTTTGTCTGCTCAGGGATACTGTAGAAAAATGGCGGTTCAACATGGCGGACTCCGTGGAAGAGGACCCGCTCCCTCTGTAGATATAAAGGACTCATTATTACACTCAGGTGATTACACTTATTATACTAATGGATATTAACATCCTCCTAAATGTTACACACTGCACCTTTAATGCTTTTAATTTGACACAAGCCGAGCTGCAGACACGGTTTGTTTCAGTTGTTCTGCTCGGGACAGTAACTGTGCTATAAATAACACATAATGTATACACTTTAAATAATGGTTAGCTCTACAGTATTCAGCATTTTCACTACACAGCCAAAAGTCTGTGGACAATCAATGAAAGAATGAGAACACCTGAACATTAGAAGTATTGGAAACGCCTCCAATTCTGCCTAAAAAGCTGGATTGGGTATTGACGCGCACCGAGCCGATACCACCTAATTTATTAGCCTCTGATAAACGAACTCCGTTACCTCCCAGCAGGGTCCAATTTGCCATTCTTTACCCCCAGGATGACATGTCACGATCCGCCCCACTCTGACCCCGAATGTGATCCGATTTAAACGACCCAAACCAACAAAGACGGCGAGCACTGACCTGCGGTTACAGCAGTGTAACTTCAGCCAGCTGGCTTAAGAGATGTTCTATGGTATTCATGTCTTACAGGTCGGTACCGGCCGTCCAGGAAGGAAAATACTGTACTGGAACATCTCTAATTATGTCACTGCTGCTATGAAAGCCTCCACTCTTCTCAGACTGGAAACAGGAACAGCATTTATTTAAGGAGCTGGAGCTTTGTGCACGGAGGCGTTGTCACGTTGAAACAGGAAAGAGCCTTCCACAAACTGGGAGCAGACAGAAACATCTCTGCATGCTGCAGCAGGAATCATGCAAACAACTCGAAACTTTGTGATGTAACAGCATATTAAGACCGTCTTGACTACTTTGACCCCCCACCTCTGTCCTGGCAGGGTTAATGGGGTCAACGACCTCTGAGCTGCCCACTTGTCTCAGGACAGGAGCACATGTCAATCACGGGGTCTCGGTCCATTTTATACCTGCCGCCACCTGCTGAAGAAGAATTAAACTCCAGCTCCTCCTCCTCCTCCGCCTCTCCTTCCTGCTCCTTCATTGTTAATGGAGTCGTCCTGCTAATGATTTCTCATCAATAAGACCACCAAGCAGGGGAGGACACAACCACCTAAAACCTCCGGGGTCAAAAGGGGAGATGTGGAAATAAACAGACTGCTAATCAACTAAAGCTGGCCGTGCAGGATCGAGACTCAAAGCTCGACTCTGTGTGTGTGTGTGTGTGTGTGTGTGTAACTGCAAAGACAAACAGACTGAAGTCATCGTAAGTTGACAAATTCATGCATCGCAGGCAGGAGGATTAATTATCCTCAAACCGGCATCATTCATTCCTGTTCGTTTAATATTTTCCTAACACGCTGCGCTCGACAACCGGACGAGTAAACGGACTATCCGTGACAGATTTCTGTATGAAACCGGATCAGAGGAGGAGGATCACGATGTTTTACCGCTCGCTTCACGAGGTTACGACCAAAATGTGTTTTTTTAATACTCTGAACGATCCGTCAATCGATTATCAGATTCAAGGAACATTTATCAGGATCGATGGATTGTTTCAGTCATTCTGCGGCTCTTTGTTTCATGTATTTCTCTGTTTATTATTTATTTCTGCGTCTGTCACAGAGTCTATCGTGACGGATCAATCGATAAGAAAATGATTTTCACTTCAGTAACAGTCGAATATTAAAAACTGAAAGTTTGATCGCACTTTTTAAGACTATTTCTAGACAAAACGGAGCTTTGATGATCTGAGTTAAAATCACGGCAGCTGGAAAACCGGACCTTCTGCACCTCGCCGCCGCCTCCTTCGTCGAACTTCACAACAAAGACCGTCAGAGAAAATGTGATGTTTGTGTCCACTAAAAAAAAAAAAGAGCACGTTTAAATAAAAAAGATAATCTCGACTGAACTGGAGACAAAATAGCAACTGCTCCTTCGCCCGAGCTTTATTGCTCTTTCAGAGGAAACATCAAAACACAATGCTCCCCATTTCCTCTGTCTATAACCTCGGCATCACTTCCCCTCCCCCCTCCAATAGACTCTCACACACACACACACACACACACACACACACACACACACACACACACACACACACACACACACACACACACACACACACACACACCTCACTCATCCACGGTGCAATACCATTTCTCTGAGAGGAGCACACACAGAGAGAGAGAGCGCCTCTCTTATCTTCTGCATTTCAGCTGTCTGCGCTAATTCAATAAACTTCAGAGGAACAAAATGAACACAGGAATAACGGAGGGGAGGGGCGGCGAGGAGAGGGTGTGGGGGGTTGGTTTGGTTGCACGAGGGAGCTGGAGCGAGAGGCAAAAGGTGGGAGACGAGTACAAGCAAACAAGAAAACCCAACAGGAGAGAAAAAACGGGCAGAATATAGACACGGAAATCACGAGAGAGAAAGAAAAAACACACGAGTACACTGTTAGAAAAGACAGAATGGTGAATGATGGCCTCCTGCCTTGATGCCCCCCCCCCTCTAACTCCATTTGTTCAGGCAGGGTGCGTCCTCTTCATCCCTCCACATAAAGGCAGAGTAAGGCACACAAAGCATGCATTGGAATATCAGCACCAGAGAAACCTTCCGGCACTGCGCTGGGAAATAAATTGCTTCTGCTAATGCCCCTTTCATTACGGCACAGCCCTTAATTGTGCTGCTGACAGTCCGCCTGGCTGCAGGGGCTGACGGTGGGGAGGAAAGGCTGAGGGGAAGACGGGCTCGACGTGGGCCCCCTCAGGGCCCAAACACCAACCGGGCAGACTGCTGGGAGAATAAAAACTAGTGGAGTGGTGTCCACCTGGACAGACAACGCAGATCACAACAGAAAGAGAGAAAAGCGCTGTACAGCACTGCGTCAAGCAAAGGTTATCGGACGTGTTTTTGTGAGGTAGCATTGAAACGCTTCCTGCAGCTCTTTTCAGACTTATTTTCTTTCATCCAGGTACATTCAGATTTTGTAAAACTCCAGTTAAAGGCTTGAAAACCAAAAAATAATCATGATTTTAGAGGATATGCTCACATATTTAAGACTAGGGCATTCAAAACTGATCAAAAAATACTGGAATCTCCAGTCAGGTTCATTATTAAGCAATATTACACGAGAGGGTGTGCCAATATTGTCATTATTGGCATGAGGGTGCCCTCATGAAGTATCGTTTCAAATCGAGTAATCGTACATCACCCGTGTGTAGCATGCAAATACCCGCATCATACAGCTTGTGCAGGACTAGTTGCTGCGTGTACCCGACATTAACCGTCCTCTGAACAAAACAAACAAAAATGTGAGCGTTGCACCCACCAATTAAAACATTACGTTCCTGTTTTTGTTCAAACAGAAAGACTGACGGAAGTCAGACTACGAGAAAATCCTTTTTCCATCAGGATCAATCAAAATCCTTCGAGCCGCCTCGGATAGAAAATGTTGCGGAGCATCGAGTCTTCAAGCTTCCATGACATAAAAATGTTAAAATGAGTCACGTGTATTATAAACAAAACACTGATTACTGGTAAAGGCAAACTAAACACACTTAAACTGCATAAACGGAGGACTTGTCACGTTGAGAAGTTGCAGGCTCGGCCGGTGTTACCTCCATTTCATGTCAAAAGAGGGGAAGTGACATCATGAGGAGATCGTGCCCCGCGATGCCAGGCTCCGAGGCCAAAAATCTCAAAGACATCAAAAGGGCTTCAATCTCAAAAACAGCAGACCTGCCCAATGTCAACTGTCACTTAACCCCACCACCCTCAACTCCACCACCACCACCACAGTCCCGCCGGGCTCCAGCAGCAGGGTCAGGGGTGGAGAGGGAACTTAATCAAGGGTTCTCCTGTTACAAAAGCCCCTCCACTCCTGCCGGTGAGCGGCGGCGGGCTGACAGAAACAAAAGGCCACGAAATGGGACTGGCTCTTTGTTCCCACGAGAGCTGAAGCCTGACTGCTGCTGCTCCTTCACAAACAAGGGGTGGAGGGGTGAGAGGTAAACACGAGGCTGCACTATTAGTTACGAGTGTTTTTATCGTTTTCATGCGCGATTGATTAATAATCAGATTTCCAGGCTGCTGACGTGCTTTCAATTCCCCATAAGTCTTTTTATGGTACATCAATAGGCTGATAATCAGACCTTCATTATTCAGACGGATAATGTGTTCATGTTTGCCGATTTGTGTTTGGAGAAGAGGGTTATTTCACCCTCAGTAAGGTCTGATGTGTCCATCGCAACCACCGACGGTATAAAGAATGGACGGCGTGACGCCACCAACGAAGCTCAAAATCTCTGGCTAATCTAAAAATTGGGCAAAGACGGGCTGAATGAAGCCTGGTTGCTCAAACAAGCCATCTGTAACGGCACCCACCTGTCAATCAAAGCGTCCACGCTCTTAATCCTGCATAACTTTAAGCCTTAATATAATCTGAACAGGTGAGTTGTATATAAATTCACCCTCAGTACAGTTGTCATGAACGGGGAAATTAGCTATAGAGACCAAAACTGTTTTTTGTACCAGGCTGTAAACATGTTTATTTCTGCTGTGAAGTTGGACATTTTAACATGGGGACTTATGGAGACTGACTCACTTCTGGAGCCAGCCTCAAGTGGACGTTTGAGGAACTGCAGCAGCCATGGAGGTAGCCGCTTAGTGGCTGTTAAGCTAACGTTTGTTATGTCTGCAAGTCGACCAACAACAATCTGTAAAGCTCGTCTATCTCTGCATTACCACCTTAATCCCGCCTACACAGCTGACCCGTTTGGTTGCTTTTCCCAAGCTGCTTGATCTATTTGGATCAATGAAATAATCGAAGACGTGGGTGGAAATTCCAGCCAATCAGAACCGTGTGATCCAAACAAACATAAAAGGCAGACGAGCAGCAGAGAAACAGATCAGACAACAAAATATCCTGAACATGTTTCAGCTCATCATCTGTCATCTGGAGACACTTTGGTTTGTAACCAGATGACCGCAGAGAAAGAACAGACCCGGGCTAGAGTTTACCTTCAGGTTGGAGAGCTGCGCCACAAACTAATAAAATATTGTAACAATTACAGTAAAACAGAGAAACCCTTTTCCAGTTTGCAGCTGCTGCTACCTCAGCAAGGAAAAAAGTAAAAACAAATGTTAGAGCTCAAACATCGACTTCAATAATTCCTGAAACCGAGACAAATAAGTGTTATTAATGGCTGTGATGACAAGAAAACAAGTGGATGGAGTGGAAACACAGCAGCGCTCCGTCATCCCATAAACGACTGATTCAACGGGAAAACACGAAGCGGAGGAACGTTCCTTTGTTTGAGTTTCCATCTCAGATCTATTAGCTCGAATTAACGCCAGAAGACGGGGGTGAAAAAACAGCAACAATGTCCACATTTCACTTTGAAAGTCACACACATTTTACTACAATTAAATCACCAATTATCGGAGCGTTTGCATCTTTAAAATCGACCCCCCCCCCCGCTGCTGAAGGGAGTTGCGTAAACAAGGTTTCAAGTTGTTCATCCTCAACGCGAGACAAGACACGCAGGGTCTTGGACGGTCCACGGTAAAGCTACGCAGAGACGGAAATGTCCTGTTTAATTATCATTCAGGCTTCCCTCCGTCACGTGACTCCACAAGCATCCTCTCTCTCGATACACAAACTCATTACACTAAAAGAAAATGTTGATTTTCTCTGTGTACATATCACATTCAGTGGTTAACGGCTCTGTTCCACTCTACAAAGAAGAGGAAAATTACAGCACGGGAACAGTTTTCACGGAGTTCATTAATAAAAAGCCGGACGGAGTTGAAATGAACGTGTGAAGGCCGTGTTCTTTTGCCGTTTCCTCACCAGCTCGTGTCAGAATATCCATGTGTGAGGAGGCAGGCGGCGGCGGCGGCGGTAGCAGCGGCGGCACGGCGTCATTAAATGATTCATACTTACGAGCTCCTCAATTATTCAGAGGGCGGGAATAATTAACAAGGCATCTGGAGGAGAAGGAGTTTGTTAGATGTGGAATTTTGTGTGTGTGTGTGTGTGTGTGTGTGTGTGTTTAATGCATTTCCCAGCATTAAAATTAACGTGTCGAGCTCAGGTGTCTTGAATGTTTTAAAGAGTAAACAAAAGAAAACACTGTATGTTCTCTAAAATGTTTTTCACCGTGTTCGGTGTTCACAAGCAGGAAAATACTCATTTCTGATTGGCTGTCAAGTGTCCACGTCGTTCTCAATCAGGTAACCATAACAACGATCCACAACAGGAAGTGTCCTGATATAGAAAATAACGGACAAGGCAGAGGAATGACTCTCCGTCACGGGGTGCAGCGATTAAAGGTTTTCCTCGCCACTGTCGCCCAGTGTTTGCTCATGGTGGGAAGTGTTGGGTCTCTGTAGATAAAATTATAAGAGTATAGTCTAGGACCTGCTCTATGTGGAGGTAACTTTTGATATGTATTGGTGCTATCCAAATAAAATATAAATTAAATCAGGATAAATCCTGTCCAAACATCTTGTTTCATACAGAAACTACAGCTGGTTATCCCGCCTTAAAAATGTGTCTGAGTATCAAAAACTGCAGAAAACCTCAGTGTTTTTTACCTCATATATTAAAAATGTTATATAATAATTTTGCTAATTGTATGATATTTTATTTAGGTAAAATTCAAATGCAGTTTGGGACCCAATTAAAGACAGATGCACCTGAGAAATTTGACTAATTTGAGGTATTATTGAGGATTTTTGGAGGTATCCGTGCCTAAACTAAGTTGTTTTATCAGTGTCGGTATTAAAACTTTCAAACATATCACGCCATGCTCACATCACAGGATATCTGCAGCTTTTAAAGACTTCCTTTCAACCCTTAAATTGAACTTCAGACCGATTTAAAGCCTGAAACACAAAAACAAAAGCAGGCGGCCTGTGAAACTAAAAAGAACAGAACGCTCCGACAGCTCTTAACTCAGCCGAGTCTCGCTTTAGGTGCCATTTAGAAAAACAGACTTGGTGGACCAGGTTTGCTCTCTACAGTTTGTCTCCCTTCACTGACCCTGGCAGCACCGACAGAGAGAGGGAGAGAGGGAGAGAGAGGGAGAGAGAGGGGGGAAGTCGGCTTTCTGCACTGACTCGGCGCTGTTGGCTTGCATGGCGTGCACATCCGGTGGAAATTAAATAAATTAACACTCCGAAGGCGTTAATGGCGTAATGCAGTTAAGTCATCGAGTGAGAAATGCCAACACATCTGCGATCAAGATCAACCACACACACACACACACACACACACACACAACAACACAATCTAATGTGGTGCACTCGATTAACTCCACGTTATTTGGGGGGTTTCTCCACCCAGCGCTTCATGCGGACATTTTATTCTGTTTAAGAGGCAGCTACTGTTTGTGCAACATCTCCGGCACAATATTTAACTTCAGCCGCCGTCTGAGCAGCTGAAATATTAAACCGCTAACTTTTATCTTATTGCATCGGTCGCAGATTCATTTTAGAATTGATCTTGAGAGTCTCTCATTAGTTTTTTAAATCGCTGAATGTCCTGGCACCAATCGACCTCCGAGGTACAGCCCGGCAGCTGGACTCCTGGTCGTGCCGAGGACCTCCACAAAAACACACAGGGAGTCACCACCACCACCACCACCACCACCACCACCACCACCTTTAGCCCCCATCTCTGGAGCAGTCTCTGAGGCACTGCACCTCAAGCCTGGCTTTTGTCATCCACTGTCTTGATCGTGCTTTCTTCTTCTTTCGTTTTAATTTATTTTAACATTTTATTGGTTTTATTTTTGTAGTTTTTATGTTTTATTTGTTGAATCTGTCCTTGATTTTTATTTTATTTTTTGCAATTGTTCTCAAACTTCTTTTTCATTTTTCTTCTTATTGGCTTTTATTTATTAGAACATTTTATAATTATCTGGCCTCATTTTATTTATATATTATCTATTCTGCTGGATTCAATTCAGTGTTTTCCATTTCTGCTTTTTTTCCTCTGTGAAACACGAAAGGTGATTTAAAAATAAATAAAGTTTGAGTGAGATTTGTGTCATTAATAAAGAATTTCAGATCATTTTGATCATTTTAAACGCACATTTGCTCCTTCAGGTTTCTCAAATTTGAAGATTTTTTTTTGCTTTTCTCTGATTTGTATCGTTGGAAACTGAAACATCTTTGAGGTTTGGAATGAAACAGATAATCAGAAGAAATTAAAATGAGCACTTTAATTGAATGAATTAGAAAAAGTCACTCATAATGAGAGTAACGATACTTGGATGTAACTGTGCGGGGAAATTCTTAGAAAACATCATAACTGATTTTCTGGTTTTCTTCGAGAGTACGGCCTCCAGGAAATGAAATGTTCAGAGCGATGAGGTTCAGCTGTGTGTATGAAAATATTTTAGATATGATTCCTCCTGCTAACTTCTTCCTGGAGTCCAATGACAGGATTTTTAAGTCCTTAAATTCAAGACGTTTTCAGGCTGTTTAAGGGCTCACGAAAATCTCACAAACACTCCTCAGCTTTTAGTTTTAGTTTCAACTCCATGTCAGTTTATCTGTCTGTGTGTGTGTGTGTGTGTGTGTGTGTGTGTCGGGCCTTCCCGCAGTCTGGCCCAGATCCTGCTCAAATTGGATTTGAAGCCATTAGTGTCCCAACTCGAAGCATATGTTCCAAGTTGCTGAGCATTTCATTTCACGAGACGACGACGACGACGACGGCGAGGACGGCGGCGATGATGAGGAGGGGGGGCTGAGGAAAGAAAGAAGAGGAAGGAGAAAAAAAAAAAAAAACAACAGACGGCGCAGAAAAATAAACCAGACACACAAACAGAGCTGGACTGAGTCTGCCGCTCAGAGAGAGAGAGAGAGAGAGAGAGAGAGAGAGAGAGAGAGAGAGAGACGTCCCATGCTCCTGAAGAAAGCTCACTTTGACTTCGGGGTCACGTTCCTGAGCATTAGCCTGTAACTGCCACTGTCTGTGTGTGTGTGTGTGTGTGTGTGTGTGTGTGTGTGTGTGTGTGCTCTACATGCATGTTTTCATATGTGGCTCACCTTCTCCACCACACAAAAGGCGCTGCTGTACTCCATCACACAAATCTAAATATTCTGTCTATGGCGGCGGAGGGCGGCGGTGGAGGGGGGACATTAGAGGAGGGATTGTATTTCAAAAGGCAGGCAACCCCCTCGCTTCAGCTTTTTTTTTCTCCCCCCCCCTCGCCTCACGCTTTGCTTTCAGAGAAGCAACAACTTTATTTATGTCCACTGTGGATGTAGAGAGTGAGAACCCCCGAGCAAGTTGGATCATTATCTCTCAAATCTAAACAAGCCTTTACTTTCCCAGAACAGAGCGCTTATTCTATAAGCACTTAAACATAGCGGGGGGATGGGCTTATGGGAGAAGAGTGTGTGTGTGTGTGTGTGTGTGTGTGTGTGTGATCCCGGGATTCCCAGTCTGAGTTTAAGAATGGCAGAGTAAAACACTGCAGGCTCTGTGGAAGCCAGGAAACAGCCTAATGTATTTATCCAAACACATATCTGCTGAGAGAGGCCCGACGGCTTCGACACATCCCCTTCCCTTTACGGAGGGCTTCACCTCCACCACGAAAAAACTGCAACTACACGGTGAAAACGGGGAAAAAGCAGCAGGGCTGTACGACAAACGATTGGACCGATTATTTAGATAAATTGTTCTGAGTTTTGCACCTTAAAACACGAACGCTGCCTCCTCTTTCAGCGCTGCGTTCGCTCTCCACGTCTCGTTTTCAGACTCCTCGTACATCTTTTATTTTTTTATTAAACACACCTAATAAACAGCTGCAAACATCGTGCACAATCTGTTCTTGTTTTCCCCTCGTCTGGAATAAAACTGTCTCCAGATGACACATGACAGATCCACTTTTTTAAGGAACTTTTTCCCCCTCAAACAGGAGGCAGATTCACCCTTTCTTTCCTCGCTTTGGTGAGGCTTCTCTGCAGCTTCTCCGACTGAACTTTGCTCACGGTCAGCTGGTGCAACGCTGCAGAATAAAAAGGCTGGGATGAGCCACGAGCCAAGAGCATCCAGCAGCCATAAAAGCATAAAATAATGGTAATAAATCACAAAATAAACAGCTAAAATTCAGCCGTTTTAAAGCCTGAAAATGTTGTGTGTTTCATCTGTTATTTGTCTCTTCAAACATCAAACTCGGAGCCCGTTGTGGTGAATCCTGAGCTGCGTGGCGTGTGTGTGTGTTAACCTTGATTCATATTGAAGCCGTTTGGCCTGATTTATTGCCGTCTTTGTCAACCATTAAAACGGACTGACGTAACGCAAACTGTGAGGTGACCTCGTCTCCTTTTTCCACATTCATCGCGCCACTCGTCGTGCTGGCAGCCGAAGAAGAATACCAAAAAACAAACAACACGCTGGCACGACAATGTGAACGCTGCCAGCACCGGCAGGAGGAAGGTAAGAGTCCCATTTAGCTGTTTACACACACACACACACACACACACACACACACACACACACACACACACACACACACACACACACACACGATTCCAGAATTTGAGCATCTCCACAAAAATAATCCTGTTTACACGAACATGATCATCCAGACTGAATTGTGGGAATCGGAGTGTTTGAGGTAAACAAAATAAAAACAAGTCGTCTGCCAGATGTCGGCGTGCGGCTGGTCACTGTCTGCACAGATCTCACACGGCTGCTCGAGTTCTTCCTCCGGCTCTTAATTTATGTGACGTTTGTCTAAAAAACGGATGATGTACGAGCTCAACGTCTCGCACGTCATGTAACATAAACTCCCGTTCTGAATGTCAACCCCGCCGACTGCTATAAGTTCAGCTCGGCGCAGACGCTGCTTCTCCTTCCCGCCTCGCTGTAATACATCCGAGCACACGTGCAACCCGACCGCCGTCCATGACGAAGGACTCGGTGACTTTACAGACTTTACAGCGTCTCCTATCTGATGTCCATTAAAGTCAATTAAACAAGAGAAGCCCACGTATGATCCGGACTCTGCTTTCTTTCTCAACTTCAGTCGGATTTTTATTTTCGGTTTGATCAGAGATTTATGAGAATTACGCAGCGAGACACGCAGCAGCTCGGCTAATTTTACTGCTTTAAGATTTCTGGAACAATGTTTGAGGAATTCTGAGGAGAGTTTTAAACTTCAGAAGTCTGCTCTGCACCTTTCTCAACCTGACATCTGTGAAAAGAGCATTTCCCTTTCAAATGTTGTTCATTTTGCAGCCTAAACATGCTTAATATCTCGTTATTTTGGTGAAATATTTAATCTATCTTTACTTGCTGCCTAGATCAACCAGTTGCTGATCGCGATCGGCCGATATATTCAGTAAAAATATGTGATTTGGGAGATCAAGATTAACGCTTTCCAGTCGCCCATGTCAAAAACTGATCGACGGCGTGCACTGAATTTATTTACTAACAGATGATGACCTCTTTAAAACGACGAAGACGCCGAGCAGCGACACGCAGCGAGCTCCCCTCCTCCGGTCGAATTAATCTGCAGATGCTCTAGTTCAAGTCGAGACCAAACGTTTCTCTGGATGTCAGTTTTTGAGCTCACAACAAAGACGCAGAGCGTGGCCTGCAGCAGACCAGGTAAAACTTGTTTCCAGCTTAACGGTTAGCTGCAGCTCCTGAAGGCCAATTAGGAGGAGCGAGGAGGCAGCAGTGGGTACATACAACAACACGATCGATACATAGAGGAATTTACCCTGATATAGATTTAGTTTTGGATACATGCTCTTCAAGATGAGGGAGACAGGAAGAGTCGTTCTTCTATTTAACGACCTCGTGAACAAAACTTTGGTCAAAATGTGATGCGTGTATAATAGAGCATTATGTGGCTCATTTGAATTTCAAGGACTTTTCAGGCTCACCCTCTCAAAAAAGGGTCTATTCCCAAGGTATTCCAGTGCTTGACTTTTTAATACTGCGATAACAAAAGAATAAGTGATCTGTATCAGCTGATCGGGCTCATAGATGACCTGAAAAACACGATCGAGGCATCGCTTTCTGCAGAGAACGTGCCAAAGAGAAGCAGGGAAGCGTCATCAAACCACGTCTACCCACTAAAGTATGAAGTTTAATCAAAGGACAGAATAAAGCTTTAATCACTTCCTGTTCCTGCTGCAGGTTAACTCGCACAGCGCTCTCAAAGACAAGTAAGCACGAAACCACGACCAACAATCTGTCAGAGACCCTTTTTATAACAACACAAAGCAGGCAAACATGCAGCTCCGTGTTAATATCTGTCCACAGATGAAACACACATGAGTGCGTGTGTGTGTGTGTGTGTGTGTGTGTGTGTGTGTGTGTGTGTGTGTGTGTGTGTGTGGCGAGGGCTGACGGGTCACAGCGCTCTGACCCACTAATGAGAGGCAGAGAGTAACCACATCAGACAAGAGCAACACTAAGTAACCGGCCCGATAAATAAATAAAGAGAGCGCCCTAATGCGGACAAAGTGTTCATGCACCGCAATGACAACATGGCACAGACGATCACGGGACCACGCACGGTGAACTCGTATCTGTGTGAAGCATGAGAAGCATCCAGTTTCCAGCATGTGTTTGTGTGTGTGTGTGTGTGTGTGTGGCTGCTCCTCACTCGGAGCAAACAGCAATATTTAATTCCTCTCAAACGTTACACAGAGCAGTGTGTGTGTGTGTGTGTGTGTGTGTGTGCAGCTCTCCAAGTTTGTCCTCGCCGGCCACCGTACACTCTCTGAGCTCGAGCCAATTAAATCAAAGTATACACAAAGACTCTGCATCAAACTGGATTCTGATTGGCTTCCTGTTGCACATAAAATTAAAATCTGAATTTCAGCTTTTTTTTTGCTTGAAATTTGTTTAAAACTTCATTTTAAAAAAAAATCTGAAAAATCTGAAATAAAACAGCCAGAAAATAAATAAAAACAAACTTGGATGTGTGTGTGTTTAAAAGTTGTCCTTTAACACATTTAATGAAGAGTGCATGAACTTATTTTGGCAGCTAAAAAATATTCTTAAATCTTATTTTAGTTTACAAGCTCATGGCAGGTGATCCGCAGCACGTGTGTGTGTGTGGCTGCATGCACTTACATGTGGACGTGTGGAGGTTGGAAGCGGCTCTGGTTGATGTTGTAGTGTGTGAAGGCCTGCGTGGGATTGGAGCTGTACTCGTCCACCGTGATGGTCACTTTGCCATGAGCCATCCTTCCGCCGTTTGGACATGAGACGCTGGAGGGGGATTCGTTCACCGGGATTCAGCAGCGAGCCGTGCAGCGGTCATCCTTCATGAGCCGCTTCGAGAAGCCCAGGAAGTCTCCCAGCAGCGGCAGCAGGAGCAGCAGGAGGAGGAGCAGGACCCAGCCGACCAACTCGACCACGACACACTGCAGTCTGCACACACACACACACCAGCTTCTTAATACACAAATAGGAAGCTCTTTTTTTGCACGAGAAGAGAGCAGGAATGTGTCCACATTTTTACTGTTTAAAAAAATAAAATGCACAAGCAAAACCAGCTAAAATAACTCATTTATAATTACAACGTTCATACAGACATACTGAAAAATGCAATTACACTTTCCTTGTTTAGTTTTCCTGCATCACAATTTGATTTGAACACCTCAACCAACCAATTCCAATTAGAAAAAAGCAGCGAGGCAAACTTCAAACATAATTAGCAGATTTATTCTACCTTTTCCAACAACATGGCATTTCGTTAACGGAGTAAAAATCCTTTAAAAAACTACAAAAAAACAAACACCGGACTGTTAAGGCGACAATTCACAATCTGTCTAAATTGCTGCTCTGCTGCTCAGTTAATATATTTAAATGTAGAAAGAAGAAATGACTGCAGGCACGGCCTCTGAGGTATTAGAAATTAAACAAAGCGTTTAAAAATAAGCTGTTAAATTGTTGCAGAAGCCTTCAATAAAAAAAAGAAATGCATGCACAAAACACACAAAAATAAGGCAAAGTTTTTGGTACTCCAGGTCAGGACGAGGAACGATCTAAACCCGCTCTGGTAAACATAAAATCACAGCCGTATGATGAGAGATAAATCAGGTAAGAACACGCTTTCCACTCCTTAAATTCAAGCAGCTAAAAATGCTTTTCCTCCCTGCCTCTTTCAGAGCTCACTCACCGGCGGGCTGTCGCTGTGCGTCTCCTTGCACCCTGAGTTTCCCTTGCACCCTCCTGTCTGACCTCCCTGACTGATAATAAAGTGGCCACTGTGGGCTTGACAGGCTTTTTTATATACCAGAGCTCTCCAGAGCACACGGACGAGGAGATGAGGAGGAGGAGGAGGAGGAGAAAAAGGAAAAATTGCCCTCAATTTAACAAGTCTGTTTGTTTGGAGGGTCCTGAGTTCACTTGATGGTTAAATCCTGTGATGCAGGAGTGAGTAAAAAAGAGGCAGTTGTTGAATATCTTTTAAGCAAACAACCTCCCAATTGGAGCTAAAAATCTGTCCTATTTCCACAAAAAACAACAACAACATTGATTTATGTTTTCTGGGTCAGCTGGATGCTACTTTCCTTATGGATTCAAGTCAAAAAGATTAATGCCAGCCTAGAAATAGTAAGAAATGCACACAACCTGCAGACAAATAACACAAAAAAATGAGTTTAAGTTGCTCCTGCAAAGTTAAAATGACATGCATCCAAACTCCAAGTTTGCAGGCCTGTAAAAAAATCTAATTTTTAACACAACAAACCTAAAAAAAAAAAAATCTAAATCAAACTCCTGCTTCTTCTGCTCCTTCTTCTTAGTGCAAATGTAGGCCGAAAAAAAACTACAGACGGATCTGTGTGCAGCAGCATGCTTCACGGTCTCCTCTCCGTGTGTGTGTGTGTGTGTGTGTGTGTGTCTGTAAATGTGTGTGCGCCTTGTCTGTCTCTACCTTGTGGGCTACAGTAGCAAAGCAACTAGCTTTAGCCTGCTGCTGCTGCTGCTGCTGCTAAAAAACCTGCCCTGGCAGTGAGTGAGTTTTTTTTTTTTATTATGCAGGCTTGTAGCTTCGCACACACACATTTACATGCATACACACACTGTGTCAGTGCTGTCGGTGGTTATATAGCACCTCGTACACACACACAGCGTACGGCTAACTTCACGAGTAGGGATCACTCCGGTGAGCAGAGAGAGAGAGAGAGAGAGAGCAGGGTAAAGGCGAATAAATTGACCCCGTTTCTGATGCGCTATGCGCCGCTTGCTGTTTTAACACTGCCCGCTTTGCACAAAAAGGGAAAGGTCCGTGTGCTCCTGAACTCTGCTCCGGGGGTAATATTAAAGAAACACCCCCCCAAAAAGGTGGTCAGTGTCACGGGCACAGCCGCGCTAACCTCTCGCTCGTCCTCGTAAAAAAAAAAAAAAAAAAAATGACAAGCCACCTTTTAACCGACGGCTTTGTGTCAAGAATTTCTCTCCCCGTCTCTCCCCTCTCTCTGCCCGCCTTCCCTTCCCCTTCCCCTCCGGTCGGTTCTCAAAAAGCAAAGCGGAAAGGTTGCTCTACCTTCGTCGTGTGTGGGGGGCTTTTTTGTGCGTTTTTTTCTATCTGGCCGGAGAAAGAGTGTCGGGTCGGGGTCGCCCTCTACGCGGCGGCGACGGTGGTGGCGGCAGCAGCAGCAGCAGTAGCGGCGGCGGTAGTAGTGGTGGTGGTGGTAGTGCTGGTGAAGGGACGCGGGTCCATGCGGCAGCAACAGGGGAGGTTTCGAACGCGAGCCGTCCGGGGGTTGCGGCAGTTTGGGCGGGTAGGGCAAAACCTTCGACCCGGCGGGACCTCGGCTGGCTCCTGTGGAAAGAAACCAGACAAGAGAGCGAGGGGGGAGAGAGAGAGCGAGGGAGAGAGAGAGCCGGAGAGGAGGGCGAGAGATACTGACAGACAACAGGGAGAGAGAGAGGGAGCAGACTCGGTCTGACGGAGGGGGAGCCGGAGTGCAGTGAGTCGGAGCTGCCACTGGGGTCAGAGAGCAGAGAGAGAGCAGGAGCGAGCACAACCCCCCGCCACCTCCCGTGCGCGCGCCCTCACCGGCGGGCACACGCGCAGAGAAGGCGCGAGAGGAGAGGGAGGGGAGGGGAGGGAGGAGGAGGAGGAGGGGGCGCTCGCGCAGTCCCGCTCTACCTCACTCAGTGCTGCATTCACTTGCTGTCGGAAATCACAATCACTCCAATGATTACCGGTAACTTAACTAAGCAGTGGCGGGAATTGACCCCATTTTAGCTTGAAATACGTATTAGTAAATAAAGCAAAAAATGTTTATGTGCAAATATTTTCATTTTTGATAAATTAATAACAGTTTTTAATAACAAAGTTTCAAACTTACTTACTTTGTAAGTTAGCTTACAGGCTAAGTTAGCTTATAAGCTAACTGCTTTGTAAGTTATCTTACAAGCTCAATTAGCGTATAAGCTAACCTCTTTGTAAGTTAGCTTACAAGCTAAATTAGCATAAAAGTTAACTACTTTGTAAGTTATCTTACAAGCTAAATTAGCTTATAAGCTAACCTCTTTGTAAGTTAGCTTACAAGCTAAATTAGCTTAAAAGTTAACTACTTTGTAAGTTATCTTACAAGCTAAATTAGCTTATAAGCTAACCTCTTTGTAAGTTAGCTTATAAACACTTGTAACTAATAGCTAATATGTTGTAATGGCGTTAATCAATTTTCAAAGGTGACTCCATATTACCAGATGCTAATACATCCTAATTAATGAAGTCAAAATGTTTCTGTATAGTTGAGTTGTCACATATTTTCTCCTTTTAATAGCACCACTTTCATAAAGCCATTATAAGCTAAGCTAACTGCTTTGTAGCTTATACACACTTGGTGACTTACAGGTCCAGTGTGTAGAATTTAGTTGCATCTCGTGGTGTAATCGCTGCATTGCAATCTCCTCACATCACCCTCACCTTCCTAGTATAAAGGAGAAACAACGTTTAAAGGACCCTGTCCAGAGTCAGTATTTAGTTTGTCTGTTCTGGGCTACTGTAGAAACACTGTGTTTCAACATGGCGGCCTCCATGGAAGAGGACCCGCTCCTACTGTAGATATAAAGTGATGATTTTTAAGTAACAAAAATAAAATTATTCCTATTTCCAGGTGATTGTACATGCATGAAATTATAGTTATGAATATTTTATTCCATGTTTGCCTCATTCTGAAAAAAAGGCCCCAAATCTAAAAAAAAAAAAAAAAGCTAATATGTTGTAATGGCTTTATTTAATGGCTTTATTAATGGTTAATCAATTTTCAAAAGTGACTTCATATTACCTGATGCTAATTAATAAAGTCAAAATGATTATGTATGGTTGAGTTGTCATGTATTTTCTCCAGTCATCTCACTGTCACCATCAAAAATGTAATTATTAAGCTTTTATAAAGCCATATAAGCTGTATACATTATATTAGTTATTGATTACAACCTATAAATCTTTTATCAAGGCAATGCTATTAGCAAGTGGTGCTATTAAAAGGAAAAAATATAAAGCCACTATTCTTAAACTGAGCTGTCATCTTTTCTTTTGTTAATAAATGAATAGCACCACTTTTCCAATAAGTTGTGACTAATGGTTTTATTAATTATTATTTTGGGGGGTTACCCTGCGTTACCTGGGAAAAACCTGTTATGCAGACCTGAGTTGTTATGTTTTCTCTTTTTAATAACACAATAAAGGGTTTGTAAGTTGTAATAAAAGGTTTTATTAGTTAAAAAGCTATTAACTAATGCTTATAGATCTGAATAACATTTACAGATTGCAGTAAATATCCTTTATGACTTATTAACATAGGCTATATAATTGCAGATGACAGCAACATTTGCTGGAAGAGGATGAACACTAGGCTAGAGGAATTTTCACAACCTGGCAACGTAAAGGCCCTCTTATTAATTGCTTATTGCTGATCTATAAATGATTTATTAACCATTAATAAAGGCCTTAGCGCCAATGTATAAACCCTTATCAAGAGAGAAAAAAAAAGAAAGTGGTACAAAATCAGTTAACATACTCATCCCACCTCATTTGCACTTCCTTTTTGAAAAAAACAGCCGCATGCACAAGGTTTGAATTCTCAAATTAGATAACAACCCCCCAAGCAAGCCCTTCAGCATCCATCCCCTTGATTACTTTTATCCTCCTGGAAACACCGAGAACAAAAACATCCACCTGAGCTCCTAAATTGACAGTTTTCTTCCATCTTTGTGTGTCTCCTGTTGGCCCTGGAGAAATGTCTTACTGTGGTAGGTTTACTTCAGGCTGTGAGGCTTCATGACATGGCATAATAAGAAGGTTATTGATTTTATCCCATGAAATCTTATGCAGTATTCAATATTTTTGGCTACTGCACCTTGAACTCAGAATACACTGCCTCATTTGTAAACCAGCACGCGTGCTGAAACTAATTGATTTTCTTTGTCACGATGGAAGTGAAAATCCTGATACAATAGATGCATTTTTAAATTGGTGTTACTGAAATAATTGGGGCATCTGAACGCAGACTTGACCTGACTGTTTATTTGAGCATCAACTAACCTACAAGTATCCATACTGAAACACCATACATTAATTCAGTGCAAATGTTGACCTGGAATATTTCTTCATGAGATTACAGATGTGTGGGGAAAGTGGTGCCAGAGCGTCGAAGGTGTTGTAAAATCTATGATTAGAAGACAACATGGCCCCCTTTGGGTTCACAAGTAAACAATACTAATGAGTACCTGTGGGAGTCCTTCACACAACCTGAAATGGGCCAGTACAGTTTGCAAACTGGGAAAAACCCTGCATCGTAGAAGAATGGGTGTAAAAAAACAGCATCCCGATCATCAGGGTTTAACTCTTGATTATCGATTCACTAAATTATGTATGAAGTCTGGGAGAAAGTTGGTCTTGATTTTGTCTCAAAAGAAAAAAAATGAACAAACTTACTCAAGTTCATCATATAACTGTTTATCTTGGGGTCGTTTCTAACTTATATACTATTGTACTTTCTCACAGAGTGCAGACCTGACATTTATCGTTTAGTGTTAATAACAGAGGTTCACATCAAAATGAAATGTCAAGTCAATGAAATTTGTCATACTTGAAACCACTGCAGCTAAACATGTTTCAGGTAGTCACTGGTGCATTTACATAACAAAATATTGCAAGCCCAAAAGGCCCTCAACCTTTCATTTTCAGATTTGTTGTTGCGGATTTACTGTATTGAAGTCAGTGTTACCTTTATCCATGCTTTCTGGGGATGGAAATATCAGTCTGTTGGTCAGTTGGTCACTGTAATACTTCAACAGCATCTTGTACACAAATTCATGGTCCCCAGAAGATGAAGCCCACTGGCTTTGTTACTTTGATACCAGACATTTCCTCTATTGTCACCAATGGATTGCCATTTTTTTGTTTTTTCTTATCATCATCTTTGGATGGACTAACATGAAAATTTGGTCCAGATATTCATGGTTCCGTTATGATGAATCCTTTGGTGACTTTGGTGAATAGTTTGGTGGTGGTAATGGTTTTTGTAATATCAGTTTGTTGGTCACTGGATCACTCAAACACCTCAACAGCATTTGGATGGATTGCCATGATTTTTTGTACACAAATTCATGGTCCCCCGAGGACGAAACCCACTGCTGAATTTGACGGTAGATTTCGTTGACATGTCAATGTGAAGGATAACTGCACTAAACAGTTTGTGGCTGGCAACCAATCACAGTTCAAATGATGTAAGCATGTCAGTTCAGTTTAGTAGTTTTCAGACTTCTTGTTGTTGTGGAAACTTAATGTATGTGTTCTTTGTCTGATGGTCATCTGATCACTGTAATACATAAGCAGCATTTGCTTTGGATGGATTACCAAAAGAAATTTGGTCCAGACATTCATTGTTCCCATATGATGAATCCTGATGACTTTGGTGAATACTTTGCTTTATTTATATAACAGTCCATGCTTTCTAGGAATGTCAGTCAGTATCAGTTTGTTGGTCATCTGATCACTGAAATCCCTCAACAGCATTCGGATGGATTGCCATGATTTTTCGTACACAAATTCATGGTCCCCAGAGGACAAAGACGACTGGCTTTGGTGTTTCCTCTATCACCACCAGAAGGTTACCATTTTTTTGGGATTGATAAAATGTCTTCACACCTTGTCTTTATCTTTTCGTCTTTTTGATGGACTACCATAAAATTTGGTGCAGTTATTCATGGTTCCCACATGATGAATCCTGATGACTTTGGTAAATTGCTGACTTTTCATTAGGCGCCACCATTAGGTCATGGTTTTCACTTATCTCGTCAAATATCTCAAATTTTACTAGATAGATTGGTTAAAATCTTGGATACATACATTTGTGTTTCTCAAAGCATAGATCATAACAACTTGAACCCCAGAGAGTCACATTTGTGATTCAAAGTGAAACTGTTCCATGGATTACTTTTGTGGTTTGGTTTAAACTTTCATGGTCTTTGTGAACTTTGGTGATCACGACTACTAATGTAGTGCTATCATCAGGTCGAGTTCTTTGGTTTATTTATACAACAATTAACAATGTGCATTTCAGCCTCATACAATTACTAACATGGCTGGAAACACATAGTTTCGTTCCATCTATGGCGTCAACTCCAAACTACTTAATGTTTGGAAGCAGTCATGATTATCCGACCAGCTAGTTTAGTCCACTTTGTGTTGACTGCAGCTGTCTCGTGCCACCCTAGGTGAGATCCTGTCTTTACGACATGCCAGCAGAGTTCTACTATTGAATTTGACTGTAGCTTTGGGTGACATGTCAGTGTGAATGATAACTACACTGAACAGTTTGTAGCTGGCAACCAATCACAGTTAAAATGACGTCAGCTTGTCAGCTGTAACTTATTGTCCACCTCTGAAAAATGGAGGTGTTCCAATTGTTCCATCGGAGTTAATGATGCATCATATCTGCAGCACATTTACAACTGTTCTCCACATGTGCATCACATATGCACAGAATGAATAAAAACAGCTTTGAACTCAAATATGCACACTCTGTACCAAGTGTAAACTTACCGTGACATCACCCATTGGTTTGTGGACGACCGCTTCAAAGCCTAAAGTTTGACGATATGGACGTTTTCATGCTAGACGGGCTCACTGCGAATGACTTGTCAGTCATAAGGTAGCCACACCCCAAAGCATACCCTGCCTTACTCTAAATGGGACCATAATTTACAAAATGAACATCATGCTGTGTGGAAGAAGACTTGAAACTAGCAACTGAGACCATAAACTCAAGAGGAAACTGTTTACTGAGGTTATAAATCAAGTGAGAAGTAGGGTAATTTCTTCATATGGCTCAATACAATCAGTCAAGCTGGCCATTAGAACGAATGCAGATTTAAGACACTTCCACATTGGCTTCAATTCACAGACCTTCCACTAATTATACTGTCAATTCCCTGTACATGATGACAGAGTTAAAATTACCTTTCTCACGAGCTAATATTCATGTCCAAAGTCTGTCTAGACCTGTCAGTCTTACAGATGTCATGCATGGCGTCCAGCTCTCATCTTCATCTGGTTTTTTTTCTCAGTGAATAAAATTCCATTCAATTCATTCGTCACATATAATCTAATAGAATAACTATGGAGAAATGTATTTTCATGAGCTACTACTATACATTCTTATACCTAAATAAGTAATAATAATAATAGTTACAACAACATGAGGAATAAATAAATAAATAGTCTTAGGTAGCATCCTCATGTAGGATCCTAGTTGTTTAAGGTCTTACTGAGCCTCTCAGTGCTGGCCTGGTGTATCCAGAACCTTCTTCCTGATTGAAGTAAGGAAGTAAAAGCCGTTATCTGGGTGGTTGGGATCCATAATGATTCTTCTAGCCTTATTTTTGCAGCTTCTGGTATAAATGTCATATAGGCAGAGATGAGGACCCCCTATTATATCGTTTTAATGTATCGTATTGTATCGTCAGGATGTTCTCAGTGGTGCAGGAGTAGAAATTCCTAAATATTTGAGGGGATACCTGGAATAACGTTGTCTGCCTGGCCTTTCAGACAGTCAGTTTGCATTGTTGCGTATGGCTTGCCGGTGCTTTTGTGTTGCCGATAGTGTATTTTTGCTGCTAGCTCAACCCAATTAATTATGAATTAATTATTCTTCATTGCAGCGGCTAATTACCAGCCATACATTTAAACTTAAACTAGTTCTGCTCAGGCGCTCGTAGCTCTCTTCTGCTTTTAGTGGCTTTTTTGCTAAAATAAGTTGTTTACATGCTATTCAGTTCTGTAGCTTAGCTGTTAGCGATGGCCTCTTTCCCGTACTATCTTGCTTTTTCCTGCTTGGTGTCAAATGTTTTGTTTTGGCTGTTATCACCTGTCAATCAAAGCGTCCACGCTCTTAATCCTGCATAACTTTAAGCCTTAATATAATCTGAACAGGTGAGTTGTATAAAAATTCACCCTCAGTACAGTTGTCATGAACGGGGAAATTAGCTATAGAGACCAAAACTGTTTTTTGTACCAGGCTGTAAACATGTTTATTTCTGCTGTGAAGTTGGACATTTTAACATGGGGACTTATGGAGACTGACTCACTTCTGGAGCCAGCCTCAAGTGGACGTTTGAGGAACTGCAGCTTTTAGCATTTCTGCATTGGCTTCACTTCACAGATACGGAGGTTGCCTCTTGACAAGACATACAGCCACTTAAAGCTGCTTTTATATTCATTTATATAATAATAATATGCAGTATATATTTTCACAATTCAGTTATATAATTGAATATTCGTTGCCCTAGATTCAACTGTTGACTGTATTCAACTTCACGGTAATAAATATGATAAAACTGATATTTTCAAATAATGTTCTGTATTATTTTGCATTCATGTATTTTTCTATCAATACAATATTTGTGAATATCACTGAACACAATCGTATTACAATAAATCATTTTCCCGCTGAATGAAGATGAATGATAATATTGAATCGCTGCCCATCACTGAGTTCAGAAACGATTCAAATCAGTCAGAAAAAAAAAGAGGAAGAAAGAATTAATTTGTCAGTGCCAAGGCTATACCTTTTAATACACTGATGGGATTTCTGATGAGAAAAGGCTGCATGGGACGGGCCATAATGGACTCATCTGAGAGACTCTGCTACATTTACATGTCTGCCAGTCGAAGGCAGAGCTGGCTTTTTTTTTTCTTTCTAATTTTACTGACATGCTTCAATTTCCCAGGCCCCATCAGCGACGCTTCCCCACTGCCACAACAGCCCTGCGAGTCATTTCCATTTGACTTTTTCTCTTATCTGAGCAAAAAAAAGCATTTCCATCTACTAGCCAGCGGGTGTTAATGTGAAAGCAGGGCTTGAATTTTATGTGGAGAGGCCACATTTAAACATTTGACCAGCGTTTGTTCTGCCGGCTGCATATAGAAAACTGATGATAGATAGGGGACCAAATGTCACAGAAGAAATGGCTTTTGCCATGAATGTTTTATTCAGCCCCTCGTGTCGCCGCGATCACATTTATACAATAGAAAATGTAAATGTTATGCAGAGCGTTAAAAAAAAAAAAATGCTATATATTTTATGACCTTCTATAAAAGAGGGTAAAATGACTTTCCATCCAAATAAGGCAGAAATGAAACACATATTTAATGGGAGTGGGAAATAGGAGTTCGAGCTCTTTCAGGAAGCAGAGGGTGATATTCACTTAACCTGCCGGGCCAGCGGCTCTAACCTGCACAGATTTATGCCTGTCTGTGGCGATGCCTGTCTTTTGGATAAATAAAATGGAGGCCTGTCTGTCTAGGTGGAGAGAGGAGAGAGGAGAGAGGCCCCCATCTGCAGATAGACAGGCACGAGTTGAGGTTTTTTAAATGTTAATGTCATTTAGATTTATGGGAGGCAGATAGATGGTTGCTGAGGGTATGGCGGGCTAGATACTGTTTATGTCATTGAAATGCACACAGACAAAAAAAATGTTTGCCCCTGAGCCTCGGCAGCACTCACTGAAGACCGCCGAGCTGCCGCTGGCACCAGGCAGAACAGAAAACTGAATACAATCTCAAGATTCATGGAGTTCAGCCCGGTTGTTATCAGCTCGAGAAAGAAAAAAAAAATCAAAGCTATATACAAGCTAATTTTATTAGCACACAAAGTGCTTTTGTCCAGTGGAGCTTGAAGAGAAGAAAGGCAAAGAGAAAGCACACTGGCATGAAAGCCAAGTGTATTAATTCTCCTCCCATTCTCCTGCTGTGTTGTGATAGACTGAGTAATATGCAGGCTCACTTTCTATGCCAAGGGCTAGATGAAGGCTCACAGGAGAGGACTCTCTGAGTCAGTCTCTCTCTCTGCCTCGCTTGCTCTCTGCCTCTTTAAACTTTAGCAATGTTAAACTGCAAAAAAAATAAATAAAAAAAACAATTCCTTTAATTTCCCCCTGAGATCCAGATTTACCCGCAACCATTCAACACAATCTGCCTGCCTACGCTTCATCCCTCTCTCCCTCCCTCCCTCTCTCTCTGCATGTGTGTGAAACGGTCAATACAGTATAAATTAGGAGAACACTGAGCCACGCTGGCTTCCATGTGGAGTGACTGCGTATTAAATCACGTTAATTGATTAGCTGAAGTTCAAAAGAGGACAACAGTGGATTGCACTCAGTCCTCCGGGCTGCTCCGTTGAAGTGGCTCCTGCTTGTTTCAGGTGACGACCTGAACACCTACACTCGCAATTAATCCGCCGTCGACTTTTTTATCGCTGTGGCGACTTTCTCACGCTCGTGTTGTGCCAAGAAGTCTAAATGTATTCATGCTGCATCACAATTACACGCTGCTGTAGACTAAAGTCAATTGATTTTTGAGTTTATTTTTGATGGACACTGGTTTACAAAATCTACTACATACATCTATTTTCCATGACATCTTGTCCTCAAGACGACAAGACGCCATGGTCACCAATAAACCTATAAACCTGCGTGTCTTTGAACTGCGGGAGGAAGCCGGAGAACCCGGAGAGAACCCATGAAGGCACGGGAAGAACTTTGCAAACTCGGCCAACCAGCAACCTGCAGGAACCACTGCATTGGTCCATGTATTAAACAAATATGTCTTGTATTACCTTTAATGTCAATATAGCTTTTCAAGTTTCAGTTTGATATTTGTTGGCCCTCAGCTCAGAATGTTATATCGTCTCACAAAAATTAATATAAAGTATTGTATTTGTATGTGAAACAGCGTGTAATATGGAAATGTGGAAGCTATGTGCATAATTTCTCCAGGAGAAGTTGTCTGACCTCTGAATCAGCCCATTACACTCCCAAATTGACTGATTCTGGCTTGGCATCATGAATGAAAACGTCCTATTACATTGGAACCTGAACAGCACCTGTTGACGTGGTTATGCATCAGTGTTGAATTAAATTAGACTGAGGTGGACATGCTCAATTTATAAATTCCCAAAATATTTATACTGCTACATTTCAACCATACATAAATTAAACTGCTGCCAACTGTAGCTGCTGTTAGCTCAGTTTGTTAGCTGGGCTGCTCGAGCTGTGAGTTCAGAGCACCGGGGGAGTGTTAGTGTTTGCTGATGGGGAGTGGAGCCGGTGTCGTGCTGCCAGAACTGGAGCTGGGCAATGTAACCGCAGGCTCAGCAGCCTCTATAGACATAATGGCAGAGGAGAAGAGAGCGAAGAGGACGTTGACGGAGGAAGCCAAGAAGAGAAAAGGAGAGAGTTAGCGAGCAAGAAGCCGCCGGACAAGAGTAAATCTGGGACTGACTTTTAGTGGTTGGTGAGAGAGTAATCAGAACAAATACTCGAGTACAGCTGTCCATATTTACCGCAGTGGGATTACAGTCTGAAAACGGGGTCAACAAATCACAAAAGTATCAATTTATACACAATGTTGCTTTAAGAAATCTTGTCTGGAAAAATTATTTTCTCAAAATTGTCTCTCATGTCATGTTTAGCTCACTTAGTTCTTTTAAGTAGTCGTATCAAATTCAGATAATGAGGCAGTCTGTTCTCCAGAATGCTTGGGTAATATCCTGTAGAAGCCACGCAGGAATATGTGGTGTTATTTGGAACCACTTTTCTGAGGAAATGCTGCTTATGACCACAGTTTTTCTTGGAAGGACTACGGTGTCAGACAAAGTGGGAGTGTAAGTTCCCTGATGGAGCATATAGAGGTCGTTTCCAGTCCAGAAAAAAAGCGCAATGTATCAAAACAACGGATGTATTAAAGGTGCAATGTGGGAGAACTGGCCACCTGTTGAATTCTCAATACTCCAAACAAATGTGCAGGTGCTGCACGGCTAACTGTTAGCTCAGTTAGCCGTGCAGCTAGCAGTCCTATTAGCTGACTCAGACCCAGACTGGAAGCTCGGAGCAGCACCAGGGGATCGTTGGTGTTTACACCGCTAGCACAGGAGCTTTGGACCGCAGTCTGTGAGACAGATGGAGGCCAGTTTGACATCAGGGAATACAGCACTGTGGTGATTTAGAGCGTCTACGACCGAGACTCTGACAGACGAATGTGTGTGCTGAGAAGCAAGGGAACTTTAAATTCAGAGATTTGTGAACAGATTGTGGTGTGACGCTGAAAGGAGCATGTCAGGACTACATCCTCTCCTGATAACCGCTAATCCCGGTGAACACAGCTGGACTGAGATCGAACACAGCCTCCGAGAGGCCGGTTTAATACAGCGTAGAGGTGATTTACAACAACTCCGGCCAGGCCTGACAGAAGAATGTGTGCTGAGGAGCAGCGCCGAGCAGGACTTTTGACTCCGGGACGACAAAGACGAGAGGAGAGGAACAAGATGGGGGTTGGGCATCATTGTTTGCAGCCCCAGGAGCACATGCAATTCGTGTCGTGCCAGAACAGGAGCTGGGCAAGTGGGCAATGTAAGCAGCCTCTGCTGACAGAGCCGAGAAAACGAAGAGGACTTGGAAGAAGCTGTCTTTGTTTGACACCTAAATCTGATGTTTACTGTTCACCGAAGGGTTTTCTGCTATGAAACTCCACGGGGAGCGAAGACATCGGATTGTTTGCGTTTTATTTATCCCCAGGAGAAACAAAGATACACCAAACAACCGAGTAGACTCCGTCTGATTTAACAAATGTTTCAAGGTGAATTCAACAAAGTCTGTTACTCAGATACTCCTCCTTTCCTCTCTCCGTCCGTGTTGCCTTCATTGTCTTGTGTTCGATGTCTCTGCCCTCCGTCTGTCTCTCTGTTTTCTGGATGAGTCTCAGCGTTTGGAAGTTCAACCCTCGCTGTTTGACCAGCTGACCCGCTGACATGCTTTCATCCCATCGTTGTTCTCTATTATTCCTCTCACTCCTTGGCTGACTATCAGAAACAGGCATGCACACACATACACACAGGGGCAACAATAGACCATTTTGTGGCCAATTTAACTATTATTAGTGATGTAGCTAGGGGCCTACCTGAAGATTCAGTTCTGGTCTGTAAATATATTGAGAGAAAAACATGCTCGCTCCCACACAAACATTTATTGAAGCAAAATTGTGTAAATATCAGCATCTTCGCGATTTAGGGTAATACCACTGTGGTAAATATGGACAGCTGTACATATTTGTTATGAATGCATTACTCATGTATACGTCTGTCTTTCAGCCTTTTATTTCACCAAGCTCTCACCAACCACTAAAAGTCAGTCCCAGATTTACTCTTGTCCGGTGGCTTCTTGCTCGCTCACTCTCTCCTTTTCTCTTCTTAGCTTCCTCCGTCAGCGTCCTCTTCGCTCTCTTCTCCTCTGCCATTATGTCCATAGAAGCTGCTGAGCCCGGTTACATTGCCTCCTTGCCCGGCTCCCCCAGTCAGCATGCCTCTGCTCGGGCAGCCCGGCTAACAAACTGAGCTACCATTAGCTAACGGCAGCTACAGCTGGCAGCAGTTTACTTCAGTGTCCATCAGGAAACTCTGTAAATCACAGAGAGTTCAGGCGGCGCAGGGACAGGATTTAAAATCTGTTAGTTTATCAGAGAAAATCACTTTTTATTGAAACATTCCGACATTTTCCTTAAAATATTTCGACTTTATTCTTTAAATCTCAGATTATTTTGTGGCACTAACACTTCAGTCTCTACGATCGGAGCCAGTTTGAATGAGTATCACCTGAAGAAGCCATTCCTTGCTTCAGACCTGAGAAAAGCAGAGTGCTTAGCCTCCTGCAGCATGCTATATTCCTGTGTAGCATGCATGAGTGTGTCCATCATGTTGGATTCTGATAACCTACTACCTCTCTGAGTAAATGTACCTGCAGTGTGTGTGTGTGACAGTCTGGGATGTGTTTCATTGCTCTGTTCCCTGCTGTGAAAGTTGATGGGGTTTCCCACCGAGGACGTGTGAAATGATCCCGGCAAGTGATTTGTGTGTGTGTGTATGTGTGTGTGTGAATGTGAGAGAGAAAAATGGAGGTAAACTTTGCTGTGTAATATGACATTGTGTGTGTGTGTGTGTGTGTGTGTGTGTTACAATTATGCTTGAACAGGTGAGATAGGAAGCGAGTCTGATTGAAAACCCAGGCGATGCGATCTCACGCTGGGGCTCTCATTTTAGCTCACAACTGCTTCGAAACCCATTTGATTGTTGCTGTGTGACTCATTTCAATGTCTGCCAATCTTCTAAACTCTCCGTTCAAACCCTCATCCCCAGTCGTAAGGCGGCCGAGAGAGCTCAACGCGCTGCAGCTTAAGTAAATGTATGCAAATGGACAGGACATGCAAGGGAATATAGAAAGACGTCTGTCACAATTTTGTGGGGGATTCTAAAAACCGATGAACGTGTTAAAACAGGATTTACAGGATGATCTCTGCATCATCTGCCAATGAGTTCTGTGGTTGAAGCTATCTGGCGTGCCCGTGACATATAAAGTAACTCACAGGTTTCTGAAGAGCTGTTGTGAAGCTCAGTGTTGTGGCTCTGGTCGTTGCCATCTTGGCAGTCCTGTCAATCAAAGCGTGCACGCTCTTAATTCTGCATAACTTCAAGCCTTAATATAATTTGAACAGGTGAGTTCTATAAAAATTCACCCTCAGTACAGTTGTCATGAACGGGGAAATTAGCTATAGAGACCAAAACTGTTTTTTGTACCAGGCTGTAAACATGTTTATTTCTGCTGTGAAGTTGGGACATTTGAACATGGGGACTTATGGAGACTGACTCACTTCTGGAGCCAGCCTCAAGTGGACGACAAGAGGAACTGCAGTTTTTGGTACTTACGCATTGGCTTCACTTCCCAGCCACGGAGGTTGTAGCTTGATTAGATAGTGGAACAGTTAACCATCGTAACTCTGTTAGGAAAGTCACGTTAGCTGCGGGTAAGTACGCTAAAATCAATCTATGCTAAGATCGATAGAAAATAAAATGTAATAAGTCGAGAATGATGTAGAAAGTCACAAAGAAGTTATGTGAAAGGGAAGATTAGGACGGTAAAGAGATTAAAAGTGAAATTCAAGCAGACGAACGAGAAGACAGCGGCTGTCACAATTCTCTATTCTCTAATTCTCTTAATTTTTAACCTTTAACCTTTAAACCGTTGTGGTGTGATTTGGATTAGATCTCGTCACAGGTCCTAAAGCTTGGACTACATTTAAACAACTCTGGTTCAAAACAGACAGACAGTTAACCTGCACAGACACAAACAAACAAACAGAGAAAACCAACAACATGATGCTCACCACCAATAGACCTTTTTCATTTTGACATGACACAGCAGACGTCCACTTAGCTGCTTCAGTTTCTGGGTCCTGCTGGGACGCTTGAATAGAACAGAGAACTATTGTTAATGTTATTAGTAACACCTGTGCTTTTCCTGCTATAACAAATCACGCCCTCTCTTCAATCTGCTTTGAAGAGGGGGCTTGGTAATGTGCAGCAGCAGTCAACACCTCATTTTTCCTGCCTTGTTGCCTTGGATCAAAAAAAAATACATTTTCTCCTGGGATGGTCACATGATCACAGTTAATATGGAGTCAGACATATTGACCTGAAACCTGCAGCAACAAAATGGGACCCTCACCGACTGAGTACAGTTTGGACTCGGTCAACCCAAGTTGGAAACAGTATATTTCCCTCCTGTTCATATTCGGTCCACTTCTGTTCTCAGATGTTCGTTTGAGATGATTAATGCGTGAATGAAACTGTCCGCTCCCTCCTCCGTGTCTCTCTCGATGGAGTAGACGGTGTTTTCTGGAGGAGGTGGAGGAGGGCGAGCTGGGGCGGAAGGAGGTGCGTGGAGAGTCGCAGCCTGCCGCTGCATGTTTTATCTTCTGTCACTGAGCTTTCAGCACCGCGCTCCGCCTTTCAATGATTTACTGTCCTACAGCAGCCTCGTCACTGCACGGAAGAAGCGTATGCATGTGTGTGTGTGTGTGTATCATAACACTGATAGAAATTGATGGTGTGAGAGATATATGAGAATATATGATGTGAGGAATATCTGTTTAGGGACAAATAATGTCCTGAAAAGTGAATTTAATCGACACGTGTGCACAATATCGACTATCTCGACGTCTAGAAGTGAAGACGACTCCGGATACATTCCTACAATTAGATTTGATTCATGCAATTAAAGGTGACAGACAATTCTCATCTCATTTCTATAATATAATACAACTCAGTTATTGTATGATTAATGAATTTGAAGTGATCTTTCATTAAGCTGAAGGACAGAGAGACAGACTGTAGCCATGATGTCATCCAGAGACAAAAATCCTGGAGCTCCTCCACGGATGGTGAATAATGGAACGACTGCAAGGACACAGTGACAGCAGCCATTGGTGTAGTGGTTTTTACTGGGATAAACCATGCGTTCAAATAAAACTCACTGGGATGGAAGAGAAGGGGAGAAGTTTGTGGGCAGCGTTTTATCAGCCAGTAACAGATTTTATTTTTTCCCCAGAAACAATGTTAGTTTTTCAAATAGTTCCAAAGTCTTCCATGGGCATGAATCAACAGTACATTATAACTGTTTGCAGCTGCACTGATTATCTCGTAATCATGGCACCTGTCAGTGGGTGGGATATATTAGACAGCAAGTGAACATTTTGTCCTCAAAGCTGATGTAAGAAGCATAAAAATGGGCAAGCGTCAGGAATCGAGCAACTTTGACAAGAAATCTTGATTTCTGGACGACTGGGTCAGAGGATCTCCAAAACTGCAGCTCTTGAAGGGTGTTCCCGGTCTGCAGTGGTCAGTACCGATCAGAAGGTGTCCAAGGAAGGAAAAGTGGTATGGTCTGATCCCACAGATGAACTACTGTAGCTCAAACAGATGAAAAAGTTCATGCTGGTTCTGATAGAAATGTGTCAGAACACACAGTGCATCGCAGTTTGTTGCTTTTCGGGGCCAGTCGACCAGTGGGCACATGAGCAACGGAAGAAGGTGGCCTGGTCCGATGAATCACGTTTTTCTTTTAAAGATATTTTTTTGGCCTTTTTCAAGCTTTATTTTTGACAGAGACAGCTGAAGAGTGACAGGAATGTGGGGAGAGACATGCAGCAAAGGGCCGCAGGTCGGATTTGAACCCTGGGCCGCTGCTGAGCCTTCATACATGGGGCAGATGCTCTACCAACTGAGCTAATGGACACCCTGAATCATATGGGGAACACATGGTACCACGATGCATTATGGGAAGAAGGCAAGCCGATGGAGGCGATGTGGTGCTTTGGACGATGTTCTGTTGGGAAACCTTGGGTCCTACCAATCATGTGGATGTTACTTTGATGCGTACCACCTACCTAAGCATGGTTGCAGGCCTTGGACATCATTTCATGTGAACAGTATTCTCTGATGGCAGTGGCCTCTCTCAGCAGAACAATGCGCCCTGCCACAAAGCAGAAATTGTTCAGGAATAGTTTGAAGAACACAACAACGAGTTCAAGGTATTGACTCGGCCTCCAGATCTCAATCCAATCGAGCATCTATAGGATGTGCTGCACAAACAAGTCCGATCCAGGACTTAAAGGATCTGCTGCTCACATCTTGAGATACCACAGCACACCTTCAGAGGGCTAGTGGAGTCAATACCTCAACAGGTTAGAGCTGTTTTGGTTAGGTGGTCATAATGTTATGGCTGATCAGCTTTGATCCATAGAGTCATGCAGCGAGAATTCTGTATCTGAGTAGGTGAAAACTTCTTGGATAAAAGTGTAGTTTAAGTCATTTTATTTCTATTTATCAGGCACTGCAGTATGCAGTGGAGTCCCTGAATTGCTGCATACATTTACAAACTAAAAGGAAAATTACAACTTCTTATTTTTGTAGTTGTGGCAATCATTGCTATCAGTTATCATAACTCTGCACTCGCTGAAGAAAATGTTGTTGACAAGCCAAGAAGCAGTCAGAGAATCGAGGCCACCAACAGTGTCTACACCTCTTTATATGAAGTTTCAAAGGAACAAAGGCCATGCCTTGAACTCATCCCATTTCCGCATCTAAAGTCCATAAGCACACCTCATCCGTTCACTTCCTCTTTGACTCACATCCCTTCCCCCCAAATCTTCCCTTCTCTCTCTTTGGTTCAGATACAGATGAAGAGACAGCTCCTCCACTCAGATTCTCCTGGTCCCCTCACGTCTTTCCGCCACCAGCCGACACCGGTCCATCTCCGAACTCCTCCATCCATCCATCTACGACCCTGATCACTCCTCTCATCCCTTCTACAGCACATCATCTTGGTTCACCTTCATCCACAATATACATTTAACCATTATAAATCTAAATCCATACTGATGTGGTCTTTGTTAGTGAATTGTAACCTGTAATAACCCCTTGATTGTATACCTGCAACAAGAACAGAGTCAAAGTCGAAACAGGAAGTTGACGTTTATAGTGCACAGTTATGGTTTTATTATTCACTTTTGTTTTGTCTTTTAAATAAGTTTGGCTAACCTGGAGATTTGTTTTAAACCCGTCTGATCATCTGATGCTCGCTGTGTTCCCAGATAGCAGAGACCTTGGTCAATAAGAGATAAAATGATGGACAAACTATGAAAAACCTGAAAAAATTATCCATTATTATCCACTGAATGTCTCAAGAAAACATTTGCAGGACTCTTTCATGAATTTAAACTGAAGAATTTGATGTTTTATCTTATTGTGATCATAGTTTCATTGATTTTTCTTCATTCTTGCACACGTTTCTACCCTGCTCGGTTCTTTCTTCATCCAAAAATTGTGAAACTTTGTAACTTTTGCTTTAAAAAGTGCTTTATAACTTTTAAACTCACTTTGGTATTAATGCTACAGTATTTTGTTCCTGTAAATGAATTTAAAGAACTGACTGTACTGTTTTTTTATAGTAGTTTTTCATTTCCTGTGACAAAGGTTGCACAACTATTATTAACTACAGAACAGAAACATCTTTATCTCTGACAAAAAGGTCACTATTTTGAAAGAACACAAGTTCTTTTTGAGGATAATATATAATTCTTGGAAAAAGCATGCCAGATGCTGTGTTTCCTGGATTTGTGTTTAGTCGTACTGGAATGGTATGTGACTGCGTTTCCTCACACACCTGTTGCGTGTAAGCACTGTAACTAACTGTGTTCAGGTTTCTGTTTCCCACAACATACATGCATGCACACACAGTTAGCATGAACTGCTGGCTCTGGGTGAATCAGATAGGATGCCCAGCCCCCATGAAGGAGATTACACAAATTTATGCAAAGCCTGTAAATGATTTATACTGCAGAGCACAACAAAGGGCTTTTTTTACAACACCGCGGACAAGACGAGGGGAAAGGGAGAGAGAGAGAGAGCGAGAGACACTGACACCTGCAGTAATCCTCACATTCACCACCCAGTACGTCTTACTGTGCCACTGCCAACAGAAGAGGCGCAATAAAACATGATGGAATTTGTGCCTTTTTTTTCTTTATCTCATATAATAAAACTAAGAGGACGCATTCAAGACATATTCAGCCATTAGCAATGTGTCAAAGGAAATGCAAGGAACACACAGCAGCTATTGTGGCTAATTCTGCCGTCGTACAGGCGGCAGAGTGCAGCCGATGGTGGTGGTGGAGCTCCATTCAGGACCACAGCACTCACTGTTGGCCTTGGGTCTATGTTTAGACAGAGCTTTTAAGCACTCTGATGTCTTGTGTTCACTGCGAGAAAAAAAAAAAAAAAAAAAAAAAGGGTATGTGTGCATCCGTGTGTGCCGTACTTGTATGTTTGTATAAATGGGAGATCTTCATCAGAGAGGATAAAAGGCAGTAATGTGTTTGAGCTCTTCCCGTCTCCCATGGCAGTGTCAACCAACTCCCCTCCTCCCCTCTTCCCACCACCCCCAAGGATCTAACGCGTGGCGGGGTTTATACACTATTCATAAAGAGCACTGTGTGGGAGAAAAATGGGCCCATTATTTCCAAGCAGTAATGGGATATATTTGTTCTGTGGCCCTGAGTGTAGTGTAGTTGTAGTGGGTGTGCATGCACGTTCGTAGCATGTTTGCATGTTTAGACCTTTATGTATCACGCAGTCAATTGAAGGCACTGTGGAATGGGTGTTTGGACTGCTCATATAAGTGTAATTGTGCTGTGTCAAGTGTGGATTGAAAGAATGATGACCTTCATGTATATTTACATTACTTACGTAACATAACTTCAAATGAAACAGGAAGTAGAGTGGTGTTTACAGTAGCCAGCAGTGTCAGTGTCTACTTTCCGGGCCAAACACAGCCTCCGAAACCTGCGGTGTCCAGTCTAGCAGGGAATACAGTCGCCTACCGAGGTGGTTTTCTTGCTGGGTTTGGTCTCCTGGCGTCCCGGCTGACCGAGCTAACCACAGTTGGCGGTTCGCTACGTGGCAATCTTTCCATCAGGACAGTCTGTAAATCACTAATGTTATTCCCTGTTGGTCTCAAAGGCTGTGCTTGAATCTGGTCCGGTCCGGCTGCTGAGTCCGGTTCTCTTGCCTGCTAACGGCAGTTAGCAGCAGTTAATTAGCAGTAAGTTACGACATTTCTTAGCCCTGTTTTGGGACTGTCCGTGACCCCTTAGAGGTTCCGCAGAGTTACTGCAAGGGGGTCCACCAAAATAATTTGTTGGCTGAAACACAGCAGTTTGTTATTTGTTGCGAGATTAACATAAATCAATAACGTTACTAACTTAATAAGGTGAAATAAAAGGTGAATAAAGTAAATTTAAAAGTTATTATAGGCTGTGACACATTTTTAAAAATTAATGTGGGGGTCCCTGTTCTGTTTGTCTCTCATCTAAAGGGTCCTTGGGCTGAAAAAGGTTGAAGACTCCTGGTCTAATCTACTATATCGGAGAGATTCCAGATGCATGCCAGGGGAGCGATGGTGAGCTGCTCTGAACTGTTTGACTGATGTATATTTAGCTTGTTCTCTTGTGAAATCACCTGTTCGACTTATAATAAAGTGTATAAATCTCAGATTTGTGGTGCATGTTCTTCGCATCATTCCGACACACCAAACTTGAATGGGATCATTGCTGCCCCCCCCAAAACTGAGAGTCTTCAGCACATGCTAACACCATGTCAACTACGTAATTGCAACATCCCCCACTCCTCATTTCATGTCTGGTTCCCAAACTGAGTGCATTTGTCTCCTGATTTCCTTTAAATCGACCTACTGTGGTTCTGACTACACCCTCCTAAAGGACTCCTGCTGGCTCCCGGATCAGAGCTTGGGAAATCCAGCCTCAGGTCAGCGGTCCATGTTCTCCTCCACGCCTAAACACCGCCTTTGCTGACCGATGGACTGTGACTGCCCCACCCCTCCCCACTTCCACCTCCTATCCATACACTGTTACCAGGTGCCTCCTCCACCCTCCTCCACCCCCAACTGTCCCCCAACTCTGCCCCCGCCGCCCCTCCTCTCCCCTCCGCCCCTTTAACCCTGTCCTTCAGACAGCATTGTCTGGACGAACAATGGAGTCATTGTTACCTCAAGGTGGCGTATTGTGAGGGTGTTCGCGAGGGGCTGCAGAGGTGACCCTGACACTGTAACTCAGCACCCATCTCACCTCCCCACACAAACACTCACACATGGCCTATAGTTCCCAAACTTTGCCGCCTGATTAGGGCTTCAGGTCACAGAGGACATGCAAGGTGGGGAGCAGAGTCTCTGCCCTATAGCACAGTTTTTAAATCATCTTTAGAAACATTTATTTACTCCAATTTTTGGCCGTCTATCTAAACTATTCTGGCATTTCTCACCACCGAGGAGAAAGCTTTTTAAAAAACGAATGTTCCAAAAACAAAGACGACATGTGGTGTCGACCGACCTTGCGTCCTCTCCCAGTCTGCCAACACTTGAAACTGAAAGACTCATTTGAAAAGTTTACCCTGACTTCTGATGCACCGCCTGTGTGGGTGAAACATTAGAGGTGTTCAGTACAAACACATCTTTATCTACAAATTTCTACAAAGTCAACTGAATCACTATTTGCAGGAGGAACTTGATTTGCTGGTGAATGTAAATTGGATGTTGAGCGATTAACCTTACGTGCATCGCTGAACTGAACTGAAGGTGACAGCTGGGGTCAGAATCAACACTGAACACTGGGCAATGTGGAAAAGAGTGAACGAACAACATGGTCAAAATTGTCTAAATCTGCAAAGAGAACGTCAGAAATTGTAGAGACAAGAGGAGCAAGCATGGACTCTTAACTCGGAGAGGCACGATGGCAAGCTATGAGAAGACCCTGGGATCTCGCTGATTGGAGTGTCAAATCGGGTGATGCTCCAATCAGGAATCATCCAGCTCTTCAGGAAGGGATGACGAGTGGTGCGCCAACACATTAAACATACTAATTTAATTTGACAAAAGGCATTCTGGGAACTGTAGGAAAACATGAACCAAAGCCGGCATGGAAAAAGTTGGTTTCCAAAGAGTAACAACGAGCAATGCACATTTAATTATTACATTACTGTAATCTCACACTATAATCATGAGCCGACTTTTGTTTTGATGTGCTGAGTCTGTGAGATCTCTCACGTTATGTAAAGAGTTTCCGCTGGGAACTACAGAACTTTACCAAAGTCCCCTTGTGCCTATCCATGTTTAGTTTAATACACTCTCTGCATCTCTGAACCGCTGAGACTTTGTCCCACTCTGGATTTTGTAATCTTGAATAAAAATGTGGATAATCAAGGAAACTCTCATTATGAAGTAAACATGGTGGGAGCATTCCAAAACAAAGTAGCCTGGACGCCGTTCTTCTCCTCCAGCACTTCCTCCAGCTTCTCCTGGGGGTCTTCAGGCATTCGCAGGCTAGATAGGATATATAATTCCCCCCAAGGTGTTGGTCTGCCCCTGGGTCTTTTCTCACTTGGACGTGTCCTGAATAAATGCATAAATATCCAGTTGGAGGAATAAAAAACACCACTAAAGATGCTGCTTATAAATACCCCTCTCAATTGGTTTTAATGGGTAAGAGTGACCTTGGCATCCTCATGCAGCCAGGTTTGGGAGTTAAGTTTCCAGGTAAGCATCGAGGTTAGACCTGTACCTGTGGACTCACATGAGACCACAGGTACAGGTCGTGAAAAAAGCTAAGTAAGTAATTCAGTAAATGTTAAAGCCTCCTTCAAACTAGTGAGCAAAGCAAAGACAAACAGGAGGTCTCTAAATGGATAATGAGGATTCTTATGTAACGGTCGCTCATCAGTCTATGCAAGTTAAGTTGGAAGTGCCAAAAACTGCAGTTCCTCAAACGTCCACTTGAGGCTGGCTCCAGAAGTGAGTCAGTCTCCATAAGTCCCCATGTTCAAATGTCCAACTTCACAGCAGAAATAAACATGTTTACAGCCTGGTACAAAAAACAGTTCCCCGTTCATGACAACTGCACTGAGGCTGCTACTACGGCGTAAAGAAACTGAACAACTGTTAACTGTGAGGCTGATAATATGTGTTTGTTGGCAACTTGAATCCTGCATGTGAAAAACGGAATCAACCACGAACAATGCAAATTACTGTGGGTCTGATTTCATTGAAACACTTTAATGCTTACTCAGATTTTTTGGTATTAAAGTACAAAGTAAACAAGCAGCATCACAACATCCAAAGCAAGACTGTAGAGACAGAAAGAAGAAAACAGAAAGAAATCTCAGAAGAGGCCATTTAAAGTGAATTATAATGGATTCATAATGCTTTTATGACCACACTCATAAAAGCACAAAATGCTTTCGGATGCACTCTGCACTCAACAGCCATAAAACATATTATTATATTTCTTTATTAGATTCATAGACGCAGCTTATAATAAATTATAAGTTATGTCTCACGGACGCTCGTGACTAGTTTTAAAGGAGAGGTTTACAGACGGGGCTGAAGCAGAGTGAAGTACATATTGATGGATCTATAATTAAACACGCTTTATGATAAAGTAAGTAATCAAAAGTTGTCTGCTTTAGGTTGAGGTACAAAATGTATATGATTTATTAAAAGTAATTTCTTTATTGTCACTATGGGATCAAAACAAAGAGTTGAGATGATCTAACAAACCATCAACAACTGTATGCTGTCACTGTACATCCATTACAACCCCCCCTGACACATGCACACATACGCACACGCTACCTACATTTACAATGCAATTTACTCAAATGAATTAATTATCCCTTAATTTGTGTTAATGTACGTCAACCATAATTAAAAACTGTCAAGATTTCAACAGGTCTATTATTTCCTGATGTCAAATGTTGTCTTATAAAATATGTAATAAGTTGAGTTCACAAAACTTCATGAAAACATGTAAATCAATGGTTGGCGGTGCGGGCTGCAGGTGGAGAAGTTGAGCCAAGATTCAATTTTTGGCGAAACACAACCCGACATTACACTGTGGCGGCCAATCAGACGATTAGACCAGTCAAACCTGTCCACAGTCAGCCTGAAATGTCTCTGAAACTGAGACTATCCAGGTGGATTCATGGACTAAACTCTGACACTTTGATTATCTCATGTAACCAGCTTCTTATGTGTCTGGCTCACAAAACAGTGACACGAAGAGTGAATGAGAGTGAGCGAGCGCCGGTATCTGAAAAGCCGGTGAATTAATAAAAGTTATTTCCTGATTGTTTCACAGCAGTTACGTTGAGCACAAATAGACACGCCTCTAAATTAAGTAGCACCAATGTGGGCTCTACTCAATTTTTAGTCTATCCATAGTCAATTTTTAGACGCTCGATCGATATGACCACGAATAAACACAAATATCACGTCTGAGAATCTGTAGAGTGGAGACGCTTCTCCAGAATCAATCTGTCCATGAAATACTGACACTTTCAGAGTTAACCACTTCACACTAAAAAACAGTTATGAATATTCTGTAAATAGAGCCTTGAGATTTTAAAGTTTCACTCCTAAATCAGACAAATGTTACTTGTAATTTTCTGCAGTTTGGCTTCTTCAAATCCAACTTTTTTTCAGTTCAGTTGTCTTCTCAGTTTAATTTGTCTCGAAACAATAAGAATCATGAAACCATACAGCTGAACGGAGCGTAACAACAAGCCAAATGCCAGCACGTGGCGCGCGATCGCTGCAGAGAGTGGTGAACATTTGTTTTTCCAAAGTCTGAGCACAGGAAGTAAGTTTAAGCCCCCCCTGCAAGCCAGCGAGATATGACTTGACAAAGGCAAGTCTGTTTCCCCTTCGTACACCATCAGACAGAAAGATGGAGACAGACTGACAGTTAGCTGTGTGTGTGTATGTAAGACGATAGCCTGGTATTCAGAGAGAGGAGATGGACAGATGGGTCATCTATCCACACCCTGACATTACAGACAGAGATAACAACAGAGGGGAAACGTTGGATTAGACTGACTAACTCTATTTCATGAAATAGAAGTTCTCTGTCTTGCTGTCAGGAGTTTATAAGGGAGGGGATGAAGGGGAGGGTAATAATATCAACCTAAAAAGGTTGATAAAGTAATTTAAACTGAAACTCATACCAGCTATACGTCATGTGAAGTATCAAAATGGTCAAAGCTGAAGTATTTGAGAGTATCCTAAAGGCCCTGAAAATTACCATTTGAATGGATCAGAGAATAGCCAAAATGGCAAAGACTCAGCCAATGATCAGCTCCAGGGAGATCACAGAAGGTCTGAAGTTACCCGTGAGTACTGTAACAATTAGAAGACGCCTATGTGAAGCTAAGCTATCGGCAAGATGCCCCTGCAAAGTCCCATGGTTGCAAAAACGACATATGCCGAAGAGGTTACCATTTGCCAAAGAACACATTGACTGGCCTAAAGAGAAATGGCGCAACATTTTGTGAAAGCAAGTTCGAGAGCGAGACAGTTTGTCAGACGACCCCCAAACACTGAATTCAAGCCACAGTACACCATAAAGACAGTAAAGCATTGTGGTGCAACCATCATGATATGGGGATGCTTCTCACACTATGGTGTCGGCTTGAATACTTGAAGAGGGCATGATAAAGAGGACATGCCCTTAAAATTGGTGTTTCAACAAGACAAAGACCCCAAACACACCAGTAAGCGAGCAGCATGTTGGTTCCAGATTTGTATCAACATCGAAAATGGCAGCTTAGACCATGAAGTAAAAGTTTTATTCCTTTTTTAATGTTTAAAGTCTGTGTAAAGGCAATTCTGAGATTTCTTTCAAATACATTAAATATGTTGGAGTTGCTGAAAACACGTGAAAAGACTTTGAACGATATATTACTGAAACGTGGATTTAGAGGTTCAAACAGTTTTTCACCAGTTTTCAGTCCAGGATTTTTGTGGGCGGTCCTTAAAGGGTGGCTCGATGACACGCTGAGGCCACCCTGAGCAGAGAGAGAGAGATGAATTCATCTCAGCTCAGAGTGTTTCAGAGTTAGTCATGTCATCTTCTGTCACTTCAAAATGGCTGCTCGACTGCTCCCGCGAGTGGGCGTGGCTTCAGCGCATTCAGAGGACACGCCCCCACAGTCCTGGAGCTGAGAATTCATTTTTACCTGATTTTGACACCTAATTTCATAAACTTTATTTTTAATCATTCAAATTTGGCTGGGTGGTTAATAACACTTTCTTCTTTGGTCTGACAAACTCAGAACTCATATTTATTCTGACTGTTTTGGATAATATTGTTTTTTAAGGATGATTTTTTATGTTCTTGTTGAAAATAAAGGTCATATTTTGAAGAACAAATTGATATTTTTGACCAAGATACATTAGATAATAGCAAAATATTTATATGTCCTTGTCCATTTAAGGTTTAACAGTTTGTCTGGCTGCACTGTAAACAACAGCACAGTTTCTTATCTTTTGTGACAAAGAGTTTCTGTTGTTGTATTAAACTGTATTGAACTATCCACAGAAGCAGTTGATGAACTCAGGGTGAAGGTCCTGGAGGATTTTTGAGAAACAACCCAAATTTCTATCCACCGATCAGAGACATGCAAATAGTGAAAGAGAAGAGTGATGATTGCTGATGTCAACAGACATGTGACCTCACCAATGAGGTCGGCGGGGTCGCGCTGGGTGTAAAGGGTTGACGTGGGAGGAGACGAGGTCAATTGCTAATTAGAGCTCTAAAACACTGGGCAGGTCAGCAGGTCAGATGACATCACCGGCACACAGCGGCGTATTGTGAGGAGACGACTGTTGAAGCGGGCTCCACGAGAATCCCTCTGACCTTTGACCCGTGACAAAACAGGTGATTAGTTAGTGTAGATCATGAATGTCTCACTACATAATCATTCTCATCTCCATCTGTGCTGCAGAACCTCACTGTTGTGCTGCTGTAATTAGTTTATTTTAATCATGTGTTGCAGAATCTGTTGTAATCTTTTGCTTTTATTATCAATATTATTATTATTATTTTTATTATATTTTATCTTATTATTAAGGGCACTCAGCCAAGCAGAAGTACTGTTGCAGTTGATATAAAGTTTTCTTGTAGACCAAGATTTATATGTACAGTATATTACTCTGCGCATATTTGCTTTTATTCAACTTGTTATGGTGCCAAAGTGTGTAATACACAATACACACATTTTCAACATGTGCTCATTCTGCTTTAAACTTTCAAAATAAAACTTGCTAAAGTCACAGTTTCGTTAAGATAAAGACGAGAAGACACATCATGTATCAGACAACAGATATTGACAATAATCAGAATATTTAAATATAAAATGTTGATATTGTGTTAACAATACATATATCATTATATTGTCAGTTCAGTGGATGGCTATGACTGTTTCACTGAGTTATTATTTGGCAAGTGGCAACCCTCGAGACAATGCCAGAAAACTGCAGTTCCTCAAACGTCCACTTGAGGCTGGCTCCAGAAGTGAGTCAGTCTCCATAAGTCCCCATGTTCAAATGTCCAACTTCACAGCAGAAATAAACATGTTTACAGCCTGGTACAAAAAACAGTTTTGGTCTCTATAGCTAATTTCCCCGTTCATGACAACTGTACTGAGCTAACAACGAGCTAAAACAAGCTAAAAACAAGCTAACAACAAGCTAAAAACGAGCTAAAACAAGCTAACAATGAGCTAAAAACAAGCTAACAATAAGCTAAATAATAAAGCTAATAAACTGCAGTTCCTCTTCTTGCCCCCTTGAGGCTGGCTCCAGAAGTGAGTCAGTGAGACTATGTCCATGTTTTAGACGATGGTTATCAATAATAAATATGCAACGTCCTGTTAGACTTTCAAAATAAAGCTTTCTGAGGTCGCAGTTTGGTTGAAGTTTAGGAAGAGACTAAGATACATTATGTATGTGACGTAAATATAAGTTAACTTACGTACGAGGGGTGCCATTTCTTTCTGCGCTCACTTCATGCTTCACACTTCACAGCAGTAATGCTGTTTTCCAGTGTTACAGTCTGTGTATGTGTGACTTAAAATAAGTCACTGACTTTTAGTCTCTCACGGGATTCAAACAGCACTTCCATCCACCCCCGTCCTCCACCCCTGTGTGTCACTACTCTTTATACTCCACCTTCATACATGCGTTGACTTTTAAAGTGTGAGGCGAGGCAAAATGTGACACTGACACGGTATCCTCTCGTGGATCGGCGGGTCTATTACACGCTTTGGCGTGAGACTGGGCTGCTTTATTTCACAGTACAGTAGAGAGAGACAGACATGGCATGCAGCCCGGGCCAGACTGGAGTCTTGACCAGTCGAGCTACTTCTTATAGACAAAGTTTGGGGACTAACAGTCGGAGGCATGAAACTGGACACATTCATCCACAGTAATAGACATGAAGTCTACACATGATGCACGACTGAATCACGTTCTGTGTAGACAAACTTTGACTGGCTGCTTCTCCATGGCAACAGCAGCAGAGACTCATGGGTATTGTATTATTTAGAGTGACCCTCCATCCCAAACTGACAAAAAATGAGGGCTCAGTTGAAAGTTGAAACGATTTTATAAAGCTGTTGCCATTATTCGTCGTTTCTATTACCTCTCAGGTCCACCGGCGCCCCCTTCTTCCTCTCTGATGACCTCATGGCTCTCAGAGTCACACTATTAAACAGCCACTCACCTCGTTTTACAAGACCAGGCGGCCCTCGAGCTCGGTTCATATGTTCCCCATCAGACTAAAAATAGAAACTCTCCACACCTCTTTTTTAACTCCTCTCTCCCGCTCCGAACACGTCTCAGTTTCCTCTGTCGATTCGACACGACAGAAAGATGTGTTCATTAACTTTAAATCTTACACTACAGTAGAGAGGATGATGACTTTGATACAGGAGTTATTTTACAGTTAAAACGCTGTAATTATTATTCCTGTTAAACTTTTACTTAAAGGTGCAATGTGTCATTTCTGGCCACATGCGCTAAAAAAAATCAGGTGGTAGCATTTCACCTCCTCAACCCTTCAGTTCAATGACACTCTTTGAGATTGTTTCCAGTTAGTTCATGAGTATGAAACCTCAAAAACTCTCAGTCAGTCAGTCAAATCACAATAAACGGATCAAAAGGATGTGGAGTATCATCGTCATGATGGAGATTTGTAACAAAATACTCTGTCAGGTCTGTCCACAAGACGACAAACAGTGTTTAAAATGCTTGATGAGGGACGTGCTGACTGTAGACATAGAAGTCTCATTCTAAGGTAACAAAAACAGTATGATTCTTATTTTTAGGTGATTATACACAAATAAAAACATAGTTATCAATATTATATTCTGTAAGTAGAGCCCACTACATCTGACCTTTAGAAGAATTTACTGAATCAGCAAGCCTTATCTCTTCGGGCAGGTCGTTCCAAGGTCGAGGAGCCCTGATGGAGAAGGCGTGGTCACCTCTAGTTTGAAGCCTCGACCTTGGAGCAGCCAGAAATGACCAGCTGAGGATCTAAGGCTGTGAGCTGGCTCACATGGGGTCAACATATTGGGAATACACTTAGGGGCACAGGAGACACAGGCAGTCCAACTTCCTCGCTTACTATCTGTCTCTGTACAAACATGAAGTACTATCGACACGGCTGCAGACAGGTTGAGAAGCAGAGTGAAGATAAAAATCCACTTTTTAATCCCCAAAAGTTTAAAAAAAATAAACTCGGAGCTGTCCTCCCTCTGGTAAACAACATCATATCAGAATTTGAAGCATGCCTCTGGGTGTTTATCCCTCAAGAGGCTCCGGCTCTGCCTCCGGGTCTATCCACAAGAGCTCCAGGGTCGGCTAACAGCAGCACCTCTTCGCCTGGTTCTCTACTTCTTTATCCTCATGTTGAAGGCAGTCACTCACTATCACCACAAGTGGTATTACAAGAACGTACAAGGTGAAGCTAGCTGGTTAGTGAGCTTATTTCAGTAGATATCTCTGCAGCACAACACATAGAGGTATTTTAAGTCATAGCTGTTCATGAACTAATAATTCTGGCCATTTCTCACATATTGGCCCTTAAATTTGCCTCATCAGTTAGAAAACTCCCCCAAAAAGTGATAACAGAGCAGTTTTTTCCACTAAAAAGTGGCTCCTTACTGAAAAAAACCCACCTGCATTCTCATTTTTTTACCCATGAGACTCATGTTTTGGTGCCGGCGCTGGCATCTCTGGGCTATGAAGTGAAAATGTCACAAGGCTGTCACACTATCAAAGGAAATAAAAGGTCCACTGTAATCCTAGCTGCAGTGATAAAATGTCAGTGTGCTGCACAGCTCTCTGCCTGGATGCAGCTGCTGAGCTCCTGACAGCTCTGTCAGCAGAGGTGGAGATCACACCGGCCGGCAGCAGAGGCAGAGCGGCAACACCAGCAGTCGTTTTCATCATTTCCATCTGTGCTTTGGGATGTGAATAGCTGAACTTGCAATCCCTCTGCAGCAGATGAAGGCAGCAGGAGCTGTTCGGTTTTTTTTTTTGGTGGTGGTCTTGGTTCAGTTCAGTTCAGGACAGCTCAGGTGTTACTAATAACATTAACAATGGCTCTGTTTTATTCAGGTGTCCCAGTCAGGCATGACAGTGTGACAGTGAGCACAAGCTAAACAAAACTGTAGTTCCTCAAACGTCCACTTGAGGCTGGCTCCAGAAGTGAGTCAGTCTCCATAAGTCCCCATGTTAAAATGTCCAACTTCACAGCAGAAATAAACATGTTTACAGCCTGGTACAAAAAACAGTTTTGGTCTCTATAGCTAATTTCCCCGTTCATGACAACTGTACTGAGGGTGAATTTATATACAACTCACCTGTTCAAATTATATTAAGGCTTAAAGTTATGCAGGATTAAGAGCGTGGACGCTTTGATTGACAGGTGGGTGTCATTTCAGGTGGCTTATTTGATCAATCAGGCGTCATTCAGCCTTCCTGAGCTCCACGTCTTTGACTATTTTTGGATTAGTGCAGGGACACGGCGCAGGCAAGACTGCCAAGATGGCGAAGACTAGAGCCACCCATCACGACGGGTCTTTAGAAACCTACAACGTGACGTCATAGAAACTACGTCCATGTTTTATACTGTCTACGGTCTTCCCTCTAAAACGAAATGATGCGATTAGTCTTCTCAGCCCAGTCTCAGTTTATTTGAAGTGAACGCTAACGTTAGCTGTTGTCGATTCTCTCGATTTTCACTGTCTGTTGTCTTTTTATGTGCAAATGTGTTTAAAAATCTTAAATCACAGTTGTAGTTTCCTTAATTTCACTCTTGTCTTCCAGTTATTCACGTCCACAAACACGTGTTGATGTCTGTAAACCACAGGAATGTTAACATGTTTTTACCTCTGAGGATCGAACACACACACACACACACGCACACACACGCACACACACACACACACACACACACACACACACACACACACACACATAACAAAGAGTGCTGCACTGATTGGTATTGCAGTAAATGGTATTTGAGCAGTGGGGCTGTTAGACATAGCAGCTATGTGTAGGCTGTGGCCTTCGTACAATAGGCTCGCCCCCCCTCTGGGAATCTGGATCTCATCTTTAGCTTGAAGCTCATTAAGCCGATTATTCCCATAATCTCTCTGATGGCAGGCGGAATAAAGAAACACACTCTAATAATTGGCTGCTTACATTTTGGTGTGTTTGTCCGTGTCGACCGCTTAAAGAGAGAACCAAAGATACACACTGTGTGTGTGTGTGTGTGTGTGTGTGGGTGTGTGTGTGTGTGTGTGTGTGTGTGTGTGTGTGTGTAAACGATGAATCGATGAGATGAAATAATTTGACATGGAAGTGATCATTAAAATTTAAATTCAAACAGAAAATAATGAAACATAAATACATTTTTATTGTTGGTTTAACTTCTTCATGTCTGTTTTCTTTCTGTCTGTCTTTGATTCTTTCTTTCTCTTTCTGTCATTTTTCCTGTATTTCATTCATTCATTTCTTTTTCTTTCTTCCTTCCTTCCTTCCTTTCTTTTTATCTGTCTTTCATTGATTGTGTCTGTCTGTCTGTCATTCCTTCTGTCTTTCTTTCTTTTTCAAAAAGTCAGTCTCTCTATCAGCTTCCCTCACACACACACACACACACACACACACACACACACACACACACACACACACACACACACACACTCCTTTGTCTGTCTCCTGTCGGCGGGTTCGTGACATGACTGACAGCTCTGACACCACCAATCAGCTGCAGCTCAGCAAGGTCACTGACTGTTGCTCGGTCCTGATTGGCTGCTGCGCTTCTACCTGTCGGACCCGTCTGCTTTGATCGCTGCATGTTAGTGAACATGTGTGTGTTTGGGTGTACATATATGTACATGTATGCACCTGTCTTTGTATGTGGGATAATGTGTGTGTGTGTGTGTGTGTGTGTTGGTGTGTTTTCAACTGGGAAATGTAATGGGGTTAAGTTGGGATGGGAAGGTGGGTGGTGTAAATTCAAACTGAGACAGGTTGTTACCGAAGGTAATTAAATCACAGCAAAGTCAATTAAAAGTGTGTGTGTGTGTGTGTGTGTGTGTGTGTGTGAGGCAGCGTAGATTTGGTGAGGCTAAGCGGTTGAACAGGCAGTATCACTGGGAATCATTTCAGCTTTTCACTGTTTACGCTGCCACCGACTGATGCCTCCAAATGAAAATGTCAATTAATATTTCAGAAAATGTAATTACTTCTCGCCTTATCAAGCAACGCTGCGCTGCAACTTCACGGAGACTTAAAATGGCAGTAAATTACAACAGAAAAACAAAATGGGCGAAACAGCACGATGTGTTTGTAACCCAAATTAATGCTCTGGGCGACCGTCACTGCAGCGCGTGCAGGACTTTATTTCACCAACGACTAAAAGTCAGTCCCTCTCTCCTTTTCTCTTCTTAGCTTCCTCCGTCAACGTCCTGTTCACTCTCTTCTCCTCTGCCATTATGTCCATAGAGGCTACTGAGCCCACTTACCCAGCTCCGGTTCTGGCATGACACCGGCTCTGCTCCCTGTCAGCATTCACCTGAAACCTTCCTCTTCTTCCCCCCGGTGCTCTGAGCTCACAGTCCGGGCAGCCCCAGCTAACAAACTGAGCTAACATGAGCTAACAGCAGCTTCAGCTGTCAGCAGTTTACTTCACTGTCCATCATAAACTCTGTAAATCACAGAGAGTTGAGGCGGAGCAGCCGGAGGACATCAGAGGGAAAACCAGAAAACATTTTCTCCATAAAATATGATCCAGTTTCACCAAAATCAGTGAAATAGTTGGTGGTGTGTGACTTAGTTCTGTAAAGCGTTACGTACTTGTCCCGACCCGGAGCCCAAAGTTACATAGTGTGAGAACAGACGTACGAATGACAGAGGCACCATTCACCTGATTACAGGTCGGTGTAGATCAACAGGAGGTAATGATGTTAGTTTATGGTAGAAATGTTACACATTGGGGCTTTAATGTGAAAATCTATTCCATTAACTAAAGATTTACACTTCATGTTGTCTGCTTTTTCACACTGATATAAATTTGCACTGGGAAACTGATCTGTACACCAGAGAAGATAAAAAAGAAGCGTTTCCTCTCGCCCATCAAAGTTTAATTTTCTCAATAGCTACACCCACCGCCTTGGATTGAATTACCCATCAGGCCTTGCAGGGCTGTCCAAAGCCAGTGATCAACTCCCCGATGGCCGACACTAATCACGTCTGGTTAGCAAGCAGCAGCAGTAGCAGCAGCAGCAGCAGGATCAGCTGCCAGGATCTCCCTGTGCCTATACAGCCTGCCTGCGTGACCCCGCTGGCTGACCTTTGACCCCTCGCCACATGATAAGTGTCTGTGACCTCTGACCTGTTTGGATAATTAAAGAGGCGTGACCTCGGGGAGATTGCATTGGAAATCTGTCGATGATGATTAGTGACTTAGCATGAGGTAAGAGGGCACGGGTGTAGGCGTCGACTATTTTTAGGAATGATGACACAGTGTGAATGTGTGTGTGAGTCTCAGCATCACTGCATGTCTTTATGGCCTTATCAGCCTTAGTCACGGGAACAGGATTAACCAACAGTTAAAGATGAATTTTTTAAAGATGACGTTTGTCCAGTGTGTAGGATTTATTGGCATCTAGCAACTGAATACTCCTCGCTTCACGCTCCCCATGTGGGAGAACCTGCGGTGGCCATGAAACTAGAAAGATAAAGGCAAAAGGTCCATCTCGAGAGCTGGCAGTATTTGGTTCATCTGTTTGTTGTACTGTGTAAACACAGCGGTTCAACATGGCGGACTCCAGACATGAGTATTCTGCCAATAGATCCCTCTAAATCTTACACACTGGACCTTTAAAAACATCCAAAGAGGTAACAGATAATTATTTTTTAAATAATGATGCCGTAAATTAGCTTATTGTTCTGAGCAGGACCATAGACTGTATAAAACATGTAGTATCTGCCTCCGCCGGCTCCCGGCTAATGCAAAAATGCATAAAGAGGTAGACCGTGAGAGGCCAAAGCGTCCACGCTCTTAATCCTGCATAACTTTAAGCCTTAATATAATCTGAACAGGTGAGTTGTATATAAATTCACCCTCAGTACAGTTGTCATGAACGGGGAAATTAGCTATAGAGACCAAAACTGTTTTTTGTACCAGGCTGTAAACATGTTTATTTCTGCTGTGAAGTTGGACATTTGAACATGGGGACTTATGGAGACTGACTCACTTCTGGAGCCAGCCTCAAGTGGCCATTTGAGGAGCTGCAGTTTTTATACCTTATAAATGAGTCATAGCTCGAGTCAACAGACGAAAGAGAAACTAAAATTAGCTGATTAAAGCTGCCATGTCATTGAAGAAGTTGAAAACATTTTTCTTCTATCAAAATAAATGCAGAAGATCGTGCTTCCTTGGTTCTTTGAGTTCTTTTTGCCAGACTGCCATGTAAACAAACATAAATCAGATTAATCAGTTAAAGTCAGCACTAGTCATTATGTTGCACACGTGAACGTGTCCAATGTAACTTAACAAAGGAAGCTGCAGCGAACAGAGAGCAGATCTGAGCAGATGAACAGCAGCGAGTCTCTCCGGCAGAATGAATTGGCATTCCACACTTCTACACTCCGCTTGGTTACTGTTGCTAAGGCTGGAAAACTTTATATCCAGGACTAACAGCAGCAGAGGGACGCCTGCGTCCATGTGATTTCTTTTTTTTCTTTTTTTTCCCCTCACAGCTCCAGCAGATTTTTGAGTGTGAGGCTGTGAAGATGAGAAGGTAAACCTGAAGCCTGTCGTTCAGTCCCATCACCCGGTACAACAAAGGTTTCCAGCCCTGTTGTCAGGAGAGAAACACTCAAATGTTGGCATTCTGGTTCCTTTATACTCTGTAAGTTTTGACTCTTATGTCTAGACATATCTACAGTATCTATGCAGATAAATTTGGGGTTCATTTGTCCAAGTTTTGAGATGCCTGTCTCATCGTTTCTGCCTCCATTTAAATACAGTCAAAGTAATGAAATAAAAGGTCGACAGTAGCCAAAATTTCAACCAGTTTTTGAGGATTTTGACAAAAATAAAATGCAAATTAAAGCTTGTTTCCATCCATTGGTTTTAACTGAACATTAGGAGTTGAGTTTGTCGAGATAAGCAGTAGGTGGCGCCGCTTCTCCAGTCGGAAAACCAGAAGAAGAAGGTGCAACAAGACGACGTAATTAAAGACCGTGTAAAGGCAATTCTGAGATTTCTTTCAAAACACGTTAAATATGTTGGAAAATAGTTGCTGAAAACACGAGAAAAGACTTTGAACGATATATTACTGAAATGTGGAGTTAGAGGTTCAAACAGTTTTTCACCAGTTTTCAGTCTCAGGATTTTGTGGGCGGTCCTTAAAGGGTGGCTCGATGACACGCTGAGGCCACCCTGAGCAGAGAGAGAGAGATGAATTCATCTCAGCTCAGAGTGTTTCAGCAGCTTGTTTTATACAAACGAGCTGTTAATTTGTGAGCTTCTCCCCTGTTTCCCGCCTTTATGCTAAGCTAGCTAAGATAACCGCATCCTGACTCACATACTTGGACAATTCTCGTCATTCTGTTTGTGTATCAATTAAACAAACAAGATAAGATAAGACAAGTGTTCATTTGTGAGCTTAAGGGAGTGTTGGTGGCCTTATTTTTTAACTCCATGCTAGCTGTTTCCCCCCCCACTTCCAGTCTTTATGCTAAGCTAGGCTAATCGCCTCCTGTCTCCAGCCGTCTGTTCTTAATTTTTGCATATTTTTCCTTCCTTATTTATGCGCCAGGTCACAAACTCACCTGTAATTCTCCATGCAGCCAGTGTTAGTGTGTTCTCACCTGCACACCTGCTTCCAGTTAAACTCTCAGATTATATACCTGCCCATTGTACTCCTTGTTAGATCGTCTGTTGAGCCCTCCACTGAAGTCTTTTTTCTTGTTTCTTGCCTGCTCTGTATTTTGATACCTGTCTTTTCTTTTTGGGCTTTTTCCTGCTGACCCTTTGGACTCAGTTGCCTCTTTTCCGTGCCTGCATGTTCCTGCCTGCCTTGTTGACCCCACTTTGGCTTTAACCTTGCCTACCTTGAGTTGTGCTTTTGAGTGCAAACCCTCGGTATGCTGAGTCCTTACAAAGTGCCAATGTGTTGTCGTCATCATGAAGCTTTACTGTTATTAACTTCTCTATGAAGGTTCAACTCGCAATCACAATGAAAGGAATCCTGATGTACCTAATGAGCTGAGCATTTTAATTTAGATAACAACCTTTCCTCTGGCTCCACCCTCAGGACACATTTGACATTTTTTGCCCCTTTCGAGGTAATAATAAGACAAACTTCAGTAATCAGCAGGTGTTCAGGAAAACATCGTGAGGAGATGTGAAGACTTTTTAAAGACAGCTTTATTTATACAATTCAAGTAAGGTTCCCTGTCCAAAACAGAAACACAAATTATGTTTTTACATGTAATTATGTAAAATATTACAAAAAAGTAAGTAAAAATACCTGTGGTCACAAGTAATAGTGTTCCACTAATGTAATATATTAAGAAAAGTAAATACAGGTTCTGTAAATACAGTGTGTTTACAGAATATAACTTGTGAATCTACAGCACAAATTTTTCTACATTTTGACAGTAGTTTTCTGTTTTGTTTGTTTGTTTTTTCCAAATTATATATGAGACTTTTTTTTTTACAGGCATTCACTGTAAATTAACAACAAAAATGTAATTTTAGGTATAATGCCAATAAAGACAAATTACAGTTATTTCTATATTATAACTATATTGTTTCCAGATTTTTTTTTCTGCTTTCTTAAATTACATACAGATTTATGTAAAATGACAATCTGTAATTGAATATGTGGCCATGTCCATTCTAACAATTTAACATTTTTCTTTGTAATTTTTTACGGTAAATTTTATTAGTTTTACATGAACCTACCTTTACATTCAGATTCTGTAACTTAATTCACAGAAAATAACTCAGTTTTTCTTTAATTATGACATTTTACTTTGATTTGACAGTGTAGAGCTGCTAAAATCTTACACTGGACCTTTATGTAGACTTTTGAATGGTACTTCTTCCACCAGAGCACAGCCTGAATGCAGTCCTGTTTGTTTTCCATCGTCTGTCAAGTACAAAGTTTCTTATTCTGAACTTCCCTCAATCAGTTTGCTCGAGGAGCTAGAGACGAGGCGGTGATGTGGTCGGGCGAGGGCGGGGGGTTCGAAGTGGGTGATGGTGACCGCATGTCGCCAGGTTCACCTCAGCGAGCTGTAATTCACCTGACATTTTCACATGCGCTTAATTGCCATTCATTCTATAATAGAGCACATTGTGCTCATAATGGCAGGAAATGTCAAGTCAGCTTTTAAAGGGGAGGATCTCTGCAAATTGCTTTCCTTTTAGATGAAAATATACACCTCCGTCCACGGACGAGGCTCGGAGCGGTGTGGTGGCACTGTTGACACGTGTGATTTTCTACCTGATTCATCGTACCAGAGGTTGTGCTTCTGTAGCTTTATTCATGGCATTTAACTTGAACCTCCATTGGCTCAAAACACATAATTTACCACACGCTCTTATTTAAAAAGGTGAGGGCTGCTGACACGCCGAGTTAGATCAACTGACTTTTATTATTTTTCATGATGGATTTTCATATTATTTTGTGTTCCGTGCTCCCGCTGAGCTTTATGTCACCTTTTGAAGTATTTTTCAAACTTTCTGGCACTTTGATTAACGTGAGCGACGCCGCTGGAGGAAGAAAAGGACAAAGAAATTATGATAATAAACACTTGAGCCCAAGTGTTGTGTAAGATGTAATTAAAGACTGTCCCTTTGTGTTTTGAGTGACTCACGCATGTGAACAGTTGAAGTTGTTCAAGTTTAAAGCCCCATTGTGCAACTTTCCTCTCATAAACTAACGTCTGTTAACTCCTGTTGATGCTACACTGACTTTGGACTTTGGGCTCTGGGTCGGGAGAAGTACGTAACGCTTTACGGCACTAAGTCACACACCACCAACTATTTCACTGATTTTGGTGAAACTGGATCATATTTTATGGAGAAAATGTTTTCTGGTTTTCCCTCTGATGTCCTCCGGCTGCTCCGCCTCAACTCTCTGTGATTTACAGAGTTTCCTGATGGACAGTGAAGTAAACTGCTGACAACTGTAGCTGCTGTTAGCTAATGTTAGCTCAGTTTGTTAGCTGCTGTTAGCTACTTTTAGCTCAGTTTGTTAGCTGCTGTTAGCTAATGTTAGTTCAGTTTGTTAGCTACTGTTAGCTAGTTTTAGCTCAGTCTGTTAGCTGCTGTTAGCTAATGTTAGTTCAGTTTGTTAGCTGCTGTTAGCTAATTTTAGCTCAGTTTGTTAGCTGCTGTTAGCTAATGTTAGCTCAGTTTGTTAGCTGCTGTTAGCTAATTTTAGCTCAGTTTGTTAGCTGCTGTTAGCTACTTTTAGCTCAGTTTGTTAGCCAATGTTAGCTAATGTTAGCTCAGTTTGTTAGCTTCTGTTAGCTAATCTTAGCTCAGTTTGTTAGCCGGCTGCCCGGACTGTGAGCTCAGAGCACCGGCATTTTGGACCACCGGGAAGAAGAAGAAGAAGAGGTGTGAGGCATGCTGTAAGGGAGTGGAGCCGGTGTCGTACAGCTGAACATATTTACCTCAGTTGGATTACACTATGAAACTGGGGACTTCTAGATGTGTCTTTATTCATTGTATATTGAATTTCCACAGCGCACAGCCTCAGTGTAAAGGCTTTTCTTAAATCTTAAGAACCTGTAGTCGATGCCTTACTTCCTCCCTATTCAATCCATCTCCACAAGTATGAAGAATACAATATGCCTGTGAGTAAAAAGACCATTTACGGCCGTGGATGCAATCTCTAGTATTTATCACACACAGCCGGAAAGTGTTCAAAGTCATTTTAAGATAACCTTGACAGTTGAGAAGCTGCAGAAAGCGTGAAACACAAAAGGCATCATGAGGAAGGTGAGTGGAGGAAGGAGGAGGAGGAGGTGGAGGAGGAGGTGTAGGAGGGAGAATAAATGACATTCGACTCTGAGGTCCACCTTGGCCACCTGATTGTTCCAAAATGAGAGCAATGCCTGACCCAAGAACGAAAAGAAAGAGAGAGAAAAATCAATACAGCGCAATTAAACACAAAGCATGGCTCTGTGGAGCTGAGGGGAATTTGTTATTTATTAAATTCACTCCTCCACCTTCTTCGCCCCCAAACCCCATAACTCTCCTCAGTCTTTAATGCATGAGCTGCCTCTCTCTCTCCTGTCCTCTCTTCAGGTAATCTGACCTTTGTGGTTCGGACAGGACTGAAACGATTGCGAGAGAAGACCGGGGAAGTCAGGAGTGTTCTCGTTTATTGATCCAAGCCCCCGCCGTCAGCTTCGCAGCAGCAGACGAGTTGCTTTGGTTTTGGAGAGGAAGAGAGTCAGTCTGGGTTATATATATATATATATATATTTTTTTTTTACACCGCTGTGGTCACACTGCAGGGCATAAAACGCAATTCTGATTTAGATCTCAGATCAGAGGTGCATTTTAAAACACTGGCACAAACATCTGCAGTGCTCAGTTACAGCAAGTCTTCCAAATTAAATGAAATCAGCCGCTTGTTCGCGCCCTCCGGACACGGCGCGTTTTCTGATCTGATCGCCTCCCAAAACAGCTCAGCTCAGTTTGGTCACAAGAACTGTTGGTTAGGGTTAGAGAAAGATTAAAAGGTTTCTTCACTTAACTCATGTTGTATCTAGGCATGCAAAGAAGGGAGGCAGAAATCTCAGACAAACATCTGGGCGACTATTTACTTCAATTTCATTTAGGAGATCATCCAACAGTACAGTGGCCTTTCTACTGCAAATACCTGGTAAATTTAATGTGGTCTTGATGTTCCCCGACTCTGAAGTTAACAAGAACAGCCTGAATACGCAATTAAACAATCATCCGACGTGAAATTTAGCCAAAAGAAAGCCAAACGGAGCAGCGAGAGGGGGGATGGGTCGCTCTAAAGGTCACCATTTTGCCTGCATGGCCAACATCTAACAGTCTTCCTGGATACTGTGGGGGGTTTCCACATATTAGAATTACCCTGTGTGTGTGTCTGTTCACACCCACAAAAATCTATTTCATATTTAACTCAAGTTTTAAAAAAATACCCATTAAAATGATTCATTTTAACACTTAGAATATTGATTGTCTCAATTCGAGTACGATCACAACATTTTACCGCATCTTCTTTGTCGAATTGCAATCCTGCGGAGTATCAGCTCCAACATTTGACCACCAAAATATGAATATAAAAACATATGTACAACTTAGATTTGTGTAGTGCAGTATTCACCACAAGTGCAGCTTCCTTGGAGGCCGTTTTCACAATGCCGATGGTCCCTCCTCTTCGACTACGTAGCCAAAACGTCGACCATTGAGGGCGAGAAGTGTCCAGTCACTTTTTGACCGTTGAGTGCACCATCCATGTACTCACAGTACACTACGTTTTGACACAATTCACAGTGTGAACACATTTATAGACTCAAAATGGCAAGCGTAGGTATGGAAGTACAAGAACTGAGACAAGAAGGAACAGAAGGAACACCTGCGTTTACATTGAGCTCTGTTTTTGGTCTCCACCAACTCCTGAGCGCACTGAGCAACACCTTTCAAATTACACATTAGTTATTTGACCCATTCTTAATAGAAAAATATTGATTATTGCAGCTTTAAAAGGTACTTAAGGGGACATCTAAAGGAAAAAAGGATGTGGTCTAACCTCTCTGCCTTACAAGCTCTCAGGTCGTCTTTGAGGATGGCTCCGGCTTGTTAGAGGTGGATCCGGCCTTAAGAGCAGGTTAATCTGACAGAATAAACTGCTGATGCGTTGCTTGCTGCCACAATGACCCCTCGCTCAGTGATAATCAATGTAGAGCGAATGACTGTTCCAGGAGTATCAAACAGACTCTCTGCTTCAGTAAGTCTAAGCTGGAGACTGGATTCTGCAGAAAACAGAGCTGCCTTCACTGCCTCGGCTTTTTTTAACACTGTGAAATAAGATGTGGAAACTTTACATGGAACTTCTCCCAGGTTTAAACCTCTAGATCCCAGAGCGCCCGTCATTTTAAAATCATTCCCAGTGTATCAAAACGTACTGAGCTTTTGTATTGTAGATAGTTTAAGTTGTCATCAATAACCAGAACCGTAAATATACATCATTACGTTATTTATTTTGGCGGGTTTCCACCTGATTTCCTCTGTAAATCTAAAAATGTCTCCGCCGACAAAGCACCCCTGGGTTTCAAATCTTCTGGAAGCTGTCAGATTGTGTTGTGAGGGAGATCCTGACCCACCGTGCAGAATGGAAAAAGATGAAGACATTGTGAGTTCATCATCACATCATCACCATCAGTAAACAGAGGGACTTACCCGGCACTCACTGCCCAAACGGAGGCTGTCTTTTCTGACCGACCTCTTCACATAAATTCTTTTTTCATATAAGTCATATAAGCCAAAGAGACTGCCTACTAACACATTACTGTTGTTTGTGAGTTGCTCAAAATTTCATCACATAATCACTGTAGATAAAAATCAGGACTCTCACTGTTCACCGAAGAGTCGGTAGGGACAACTGACATTTCTGACTGACTTTTCCACATAAATTCGAAGCTCAAAGTTGCCAAAGACATGACCTACTACCACATTGTTGTTGTTCATTAACACAATATGGCAGGACTAAGCAGGACTTACCCGGCTCTCACTGCCCAGACGGAGACTGTTTTCTGGGGGGAAGTTCACCGAAGAGTCGGCAGGGAGGACTGACTTTTCTGACCAACTTCCTCACATAAATTCGAAGATCCTTTTTTCATATAAATTGCCAAAGAGACTACCTACTATCACATTACTGTTGTTCATTATCATAACATGGTGGGAAAGCAGGACTTAACTGGCTCTCACTGCCCAGACGAAGACTGTTTTCTGGGGGAGAGTTCACCGAAGAGTCGGCAGGGAGTACTGACCGGGTTGTGCTGACTTTTCCACATATAAACTGGGCGATTTCTTCTCATTTAGCTGTACTGTTGTATCTATTTAACAGTTTTAGTGACATTTGTTTTTTTCTTGAATCAAACTTGATTTAAAAATCTACAAATGACACATTTTTGGTACCAAATTAGAGAGGAAGTTGTGTTTTTTTAATGAAAACGACTTGTGATTGTCAATTTTTTTTTATGTTTTTGGAGATTAGAGTTACATGCTAAAATATTACTGGGGGTCTAGAGGGATGACCTTTTTAATTTTAATGCGTAATCAAATTAAAAAAACAGGAATCGCTTCAGAGATTCAAGGACAAAAGCGGTCTGAAGTGGTTTTTTTTAGTGAGTGGCGGTGAGTTTCTGATGATTGTGTGTGTGTGATTGACGACCTTGTGGGAGCATCTCTATACATTTACACACACACATATATATATATATATATACATATACACACACACACACACACATATATATATATATATATATATATATATATATATATATATATACACACACACCTGACCTCCACCAGCACCATCTCAAGAGCCCGTGCTTCCCTCCCTCCTCCTGCCAAAACCCAGAGGAAATTAGAGGCCTTGTGTCGTTGTTTTCAATGGACCTTGTTTCTTTTCTTTTCTTCTTCCTTCCCTCCTTCTCCTTTCCACTTCCCCCTCTCTCTTTCTCTCCCTCCGTCCGCCTCTGTTGGTGAATTTGATCCAGGCCTGGGATGGCGAAGCAGGGTGAGTAAATGAAATATTGATCCGCTGCTCCGTGGCCTTGCCTTCACCTTGTCCTGCGTGCTGAGTTACCGACTCTTCCGTTCTGCTTGTAATAGGAATTATTACAGGAGGCCGGGGCGAGTAATTACTTGGCATGGCGGAGAGGGCGCCGAGGAGGGGCTGCTGTATATTTCCTCTAAAGAAGTTATTTACCGCACTTGCTACCTTCAACCCAGCGCTGCGCCCTCCCTCCCCTCTGACCGAACCCTCCTGCCGCAGCCATGTCTTTCTTAACCTTAATTGAATTCTGTTAACCATCATTAATCATACGAGGCGTCAAGGGAAGTTTATCAAACGCTGGCTGAACCCAGAGACTGCGAGGCTAACTCTGAGAACACAAGGACTGTGATTGCAAAATGTCAGCGATCCCGAGCCTGTTTGTGTGTGCCGTATTTGTCTTTATTTCCTTAACAGTACCTGTGCTGCTTATCAGTTGCTAATACACACTCAAGCATGTTTTAGAGGCCCTGAAACACTGAAAATGGACAATATGAAGCGTGCAGTGAGACAAACTCTTGATTTTTTATTGGTGTTGATGGACATTTTTGTCTGACGATGAAAATGGCACTTACAGATGGCAAATAAAGTGAGAAAATAGCACATGGTGATGTGTTAAAGCCAAATTGTCTCCAATATTTTAGATTATTTCTGAGCTCTTTTTCCCATATTTTACACTTTTAATGTTTTATTTGAAGTTTTGATATCCATAAAAAAATATATTTGTGGTTTTAAGAACTAAAAACCATCTTATTACCGTTTTACATCTCCTCTGTCACACTTTTCTTTGGAGCCTTAGCATGAACAGGGTGTTTTGTGTTGTGTTTTGTCTCATTAATATTCATGAGCCTTTCTTCTGATTGGCTGAACAGGCTAACCACAGGGTAAGGGATTAAGGGCTACCTGGACTGACAGCAGTCCTGATGGCTCATTTAAAGGTCCATTGTGTAACATTTAAGGGGATCTACTGACAGAAATGGAATATGATAAACATAACTATGTTTTTCGGGAGTTTCACGGCCACACTAGTTTATCCGTCATGCTTGGAATGAGATGGTGATGCAAACGGTATTCAGTTGGTTGCAGTCTGCAACTTCACCACTGGACCAAACGGCAACCTCTGTGGCTCTGAAGTGAAGCCACTGCAGAAGAGCCAAAAACTGCAGTTCCTCTTGTCGTCCACTTGAGGCTGGCTCCAGAAGTGAGTCAGTCTCCATAAGTCCCCATGTTCAAATGTCCAACTTCACAGCAGAAATAAACATGTTTACAGCCTGGTACAAAAAACAGTTTTGGTCTCTATAGCTAATTTCCCCGTTCATGACAACTGTACTGAGGGTGAATTTTTATACAACTCACCTGTTCAAATTAGGTTTTGAGACCTTTGGCTACATCCTTCATCATGTTCAGCATTTTTAGGAGTTGAAAGTGTTGCCATTAACACAGTTATATAATTGAAAATTCAAGATTTGTGTGTCCTGACACTAAAAAATACTTTTTCAAACTTTTTTCAGCCTTTTTTCAAACAATTCTGGTCTTTAAATTACGTTTTAGGTTTGGGTCTTGTCTTAGGCTTAAAAACAAACTTTCAGTTGATTATTGAACCTGCTTCGTCTGAAAGTTTTCATTAATTACTTACGCTTTCCGAGTAATGAAACATGCTCGTTTTATAGATGAATCGTGACATTTCCACAAATTTCATCAGAGCTTTTTGTTCCTGTGTGAGGAAAGAGTCGGTGGGCAGAACACCTGCAGCAGTGACCTGCTGTTGTGTTGGAGTTTGATGTATTCCTGCGTCACTCCACGAGGAAGTGGCCGTTTGTTTGCGTGATAGATCCACAGCGGTTGCGTCCTTGCCTTAGCGGTGGCCCGTCTGCTGCTGCCAAGCTGGGTGATATCCCACTGCATCAGAGTCCCGCTGAAGGTCACCACTGATGGGGCAGAGGAACTAGCAGCGATCCATCCTGGGACAGGACACAGGCTTAACAAGGCTACGGGGGTTGGGGAGGAGGGAGAAGAAGAACAATAAGTAACCCAAAGCTTTCTTTTGTGGAAGATCGACGGCTGCTGAACAAGCTCGTCTGAACAAGTGGGTTTAATCAGCCTTGAGAACTTTGCGAACACGTCGGGAAGTCTTTTGAGACGCAAGAATTCCTTTTGAAAACATTTCTTCCATCATCCTTCATCCTTTCTTATTTAGTCAATGTTTGTTGCACTTAATCGAGGAATGTACTGTAGAAAATAATAAAAACAGAAAAATATTTATGGACCTCGAAACTAGCAGCTTTCAAAAAACTTACAGCGTCCTACAGTGCTTTTTATATTTTCTTTCTTGGTTCTTACAGGAAATGTATTTATTTTTTTATTTGCATTCATTTCTTCTGCATACATTCAAAACATTGCATCAAAACAAATAAAGGAGAATCAAATAAAATGAAAAAGAAGCACAGCACTGTCCACAAAGTTGGAATATTTTTACCCACGATGTGATTTATTCTTGATAGATAAAGTGTATCTTCTCAAAACTTTATTGATCAATCTCTTCCAGAGATATCACAGTGAAACTTAAAGCACAGTTAACCTGATGTGTATAAACATGAATAAAAAGTGTCTGAAAACAAAATTATTCCAACTTTATGGGCACAATGATTTTCATATTTTAGTTGTGGGAACAAAAAGAGCTGACATGTTACTGACTGCAATATTAATAACTCAGCATCATAAAAAGTGATCCAAACTTAGTCCTGCATCTCAACCCGGTCCATTACTGACTTGATGATCTACTTATATGGTTCATAACATGGTCGAAAACTCGTATCGATCCAAACCTCTGCTCACTTCTCTGCAACAAACTGTATCTAATGACTTAAAACAGAGTAACAGCAACTAGCAACCACTATTCAACATGTATATTGACTTGACACTAAAATAAAGATATCAGTGTCTCTTACACAAAAGTTCATGATTTTAATGAAGCAAGAGTGAAACTGGAAAGTTCTTCCCGTGTTACGAGGAGTCCCGTGTTGTTCAGAAACAATGTTGGCAACGGCGATGGAAGTTCGTTCTCGTTAAGAGATCAGGACAATCATGAGGCACGTTAGATGATCCGGCACATGAGGTTATGCACGAAAAGTACGTAACGCTCAAACACCACCAACTATTTCACTGATTTGGGTGAAACTGGATCATATTTTATGGAGAAAATGTTTTCTGGTTTTCCCTCTGATGTCCTCCGGCTCTGCCGCCTCAACTCTCTGTGATTTACAGAGTTTCCTGATGGACAGTGAAGTAAACTGCTGACAGCTGTAGCTGCTGTTAGCTCACTTTGTTGCCCTGCTGCTTGGACTGTGAGCTCAGAGCTCCCGTGTTTGTACCACAGGCGATTTGGACCACCGGGAAGAAGAAGAGGTGGTTTACAGGGAAGTGGAGCCAGTGTTGTGCCAGAACAGGAGCTGGTCAAGGGGGCAATGTAACCAGGCTCAGCAGCCTCTGTGGACATAATGGCAGAGGAGAAGAGAGCGAAGAGGACGTTGACGGAGAAAGCTAAGAAGAGAAAAGGAGAGAATAAGAGAAGGATCATCTGAAAGCACCATTAGTCTGGAACTGATTGGACTTTCCTGGAATATGTATTGCATCTTTGCCCCTAAAACAAAAATCATGCTGTAACAAAGTCTACAATGTACAGTTTTAATCATGCGTGTGTATAATTATAATTATCATTTTTGATGCCTGTTTCTCGATCTTGGCGTGAAAGTCTTGAACAAAGCCTCCATTCAGGCCCACTGATGCCTCAGGATCCCCGATGGAGCCTTTCCAGGCCGGCCCTCTCTAACAAGATCAGACCCAGCCCTTATAGATTCTATTACCCAACCACTCTATTACATTACATCTCCATTTACGAACCTTAAGCAGCTCGGAGCACGGCTGGGGCTTCGACCTTGTCAAAGAGGAGAAACTCTGACCAGATCGAGTAAGAGAGTGAAATAGAGAGAGGAGAGAAAAGAAAACCTCAGAGAGAGACAGGCTGAACTGTTGGAAGAGTGTTCGAGAAGATGGAGAGGGCTGGAGGACAGGGGGGAGAGGAGGGGGAGAAAAGGGAAAATAGAAAATCGATAAGCCGCGGGAGCAGGAGGATGAAGATTGAAGGATGATGTGGATGGGATTTAGTGGGGGGGGGGTGTGAAGGGAGGAGGTGGCGTTTGAGAGATTGCGGAGTAGCTTAGGGCACTGACGGTGATGGCCATCGCTGAAAACGTATCGATGAAGGCGATGTGAGACGGTGGGACAGCAGCTCCCAGAGGTGACCAGCTCGTCTCGTTCGGAGACGTTTGCGACCGCCGAGTCGTCTTCTGTTATTGAGACCTGTCCGGTTCTCTACCTCCTCTGATCTGAAAACACGTCTCAGAAACTCGACGATTGTGACACTCCATCTGCCTCATTGTCCACGAGACAGAGGAGCACAATCGCTTTGTCGATGAGTTATTTTTTTTCCAAGGTGATAGTCTGCTACAAAGAAAACAAGTTGATCTGTCAGTGTTCACTCACAGAGTTCAGTGTCCTTGGTCTATTGTGGTGAAGTCACTTCTTCAACAGTCCAGAAAAAAGCTGCGATTGATTAATTTTATTTACCCATTTGTTCCTGTTCAGGGTTGGAAAGAATGAGATCCCATCATGCAGTGGAATGTGGAGGAAGGCAGGAGAACAATCAGAACAACACCGAGACGAACAAACACTCAGTACAATTCAATCCTCCACCAATGCTACAGTACACCTACGAGGCTGTTTGTGTCGTATTTGTCTTTCAGATTTGATTTGACAAGAAAGTAAGTCAAGGCTACGCTCTTGTGATGACAGTGTCGGTCCAATATTTTCCTTCCTGATCCTGTTTTTGTTTTTACCAAGCCGGAACCATTTGGATTCTGCCTTTTGGCTCTTTTGGACCTTGTTTGCCTGCCTGGACTTTGTATCCTTGTAAACTTTACTAGTAAAGACGCAACTTGAAATCGTCACCTTTCTTTATCTGTCCAAAACTGTGAACAAATATCTGCAGAACTGGTCACATTCCCATCAGCGTCAGCTGTTCTCATGCGAACACGTTATATCACCTTATACCCGCAAGATGTTTGAGAAGAGTTAAATCTGGAGCAACTGGACGTGGTTGTAGATCCTTGGTTGTAGTTTCACCTCTCAACCAAAGAGGGTTCTTCAGTTTGGAATGCTCTGAATGCTACAGTACATAAAGAGATGCATGTGTGTGTTCTGTGCTAAAATACATTCAAAAGTTCAGATGAAGCTAATACGAGGCTTCAGTTGGTGAAATTGGTAAGAAGAAGACGCAGAAGATTTTGTCTCCCAGTTAGCTGCATTAGAAACTGACGGAGGAATGATTGAGAGGACCAATAACTCTTTGCAACATGCAGCATATATGATATTGAAACATTTTAGATTATACTTCAGGGTGACCATAACTTGGTTTTGCTGGTAAAAGTAGTTTTGTTACTTTATTGCATTATAAAATTCATCCATCCATTTTCTTCCATTTATCTGCAGACAGGTCACAGTGGCAGCAGGCCAAAGAAAGTAGTTCAGACGTAGTTCTCCCCAGCATTGTTTTCCTCCTTGTTTGAGGTGTTCCCAAGCCAGACTGAAATATATAATCCCTCCAGGGTGTTCTGGGTCTACTTGCCAGTTGGACGTGCCTGGAAAACCTCCAAGAGGAGGTGGTGTCCTAATCAGATGTCCACAACCTTTCGACTCCCGATGTCTGAGCTCCTTAGCCTGTCAGCTCTAAGGGTCCTTTGCTTGGAGCAGTCACATTATTCAAATTTATACATTTTAATTACGTGTCATTTATATGATGCTACAAAAGCTATCGGTCAGGCTGGTAGCCCGTTGGCTTGATGTTGCCTTGGGTGTTGGCAGAGCCTGCATGTGTTTGCACACATAAAAGACCAGGAATCGAACCTAAACTGTTTTATCCATTAAACCTTTGAGCCACCACCTAAACAGCCCCGCTGGGACGACTTCAGTGCCAAGATAATCCGCCTCCACTACATCCATTTTGAGGCGAAATAAGTCACATGGACCCCTCTGGATAAAGAACAGCGGGGAGACTTATAAATTATTCTCCATTTGTCAGAGTGAGCGATTGTAAATCGGAGGCATCCATCGGTGATGGTGATGCATTTCCCCTCCCTCGGTCCGCACAGTGATTATAACTCTCATTTGGTTCTCATATTACATCACTGAAAAAGCTTGCCAGTGCTCTGGGCATGCATTACTTACAAACTAATGTACCCACCCAGCCCAGATACACTATCACCATGCCCTAATGTTGCCTGCTGGTCCATAATATGACCATTATTTGCCAGCATACTGATGTTCTCTCATCATGTTTGGTAACTGAGGAATGTGCAGGCAAATAAACACTGATATGGAGGCACAGAAACACTATCTTCTCCTCCTGTCTGTCTACTCGTCTCTCTCTTCGTCCCTCTCAGCTTCTATTTCTGAGGAAGACTTAATGAATATTTCCCTTTGAGTACGAGAGTGTAAAACAAACACGAGCCTGGATCTCGTTTTCCTTTGCATGTTTCCTTGGAGGGGAAAATGTGAGATGCATGAAAAGACTGCGAGACAGAAGATCACATACAGTATTTTGGCATCTGCACTGCCTCCTCTCCTCTAACCAAATCCTCTCCTGTCCTCTGATCATCTCCAAAAACATGGCAAACGCTGATGGCAGTAGAGCTGGGATGAGGCTGATGAGAGACAGACACAGAGACCACGCTGTAAGATCCTCTCTGCCACCCAAACTGAGCTGCTGACAACACTGCAGGTAACTTGATATAAATGGCTAAAGTTGGAAAAATGAGAATATAACGTGCAGTGGGTAGAAAAGAAGTAGAGTTTATCTTGCTGGGAGGAGACATTTACCTTCATCAACCTGAACATTTAGAGACTTAATGGATTCTAGGGCTTGTTATCGAACCTAAAGTGTGTTGTGGTACAAAGCGAAATGTATCGAAAGTACTCATTCACACTGATGGACTCAGAGGAGGGGGGCATGTCCACCAAGTTCAAAAAAGTGCCCTTTTGGACACATGATAAAGTGATGTTCCAGTAGAGTGTAGAGTGCCCTTCCAGTGGAGAAAACACAATTACGTGCCTTCTAGTGTGCCCTTCCAGTTGAGAAAATGCAATAAGGTGCCCTTCTAATGGAGAAAACAGTTCAGTGAGAAAATGTAAAGTGCCTTCTAGCTCCCCCTAGAGAAACACAATGACCCCCCAGTGGAAAAAATGCAACGATGTGCCTTATATGGTGCCCTTTCCAGTGTAGAAAACAGAATAAAGTTCCCTCCCAGTGGAGAAAATGTGGTGACGTGCCCACTACTGTGCCCTTCCAGTGGAGAAAATGCAATAAAGTTCCCTCCCAGTGGAGAAAATGTGATGACGGGCCTTCTATGGTACCCTCCTAGTGCAGAAAAACGTAGTAAAGTGCCCTCTAGCGTGCCCTCCCAGTGGAGAAAATGCAATGAAGTGCCCTCCCAGTGGAGAAAATGTGGTAAAATGCTTTTATTAGAGATGTGCAGTATCACATAATAAAACAATTTTGAGTTAATCTGGGTCTGTAACTGTTTCACTATGAATGCATCAGAACTTCCTGTGTGTTTGTGCCCTTTTTAATTAATTTTTTTCACCACTGTTCCTCAGACAGTCCGCTACTACTCTTTTATAAAACAGTTCCTGATTTGAATTTTATTCAGTTTTATTCATTGGGTTCTTCTAGACAATCTTTTTAATTTGATAAGTTTGGCGTGTTTATATTCATTAAAATAAAGAGTTCAGGGTAATGTTAGCAGCTAAAATGGGAAGTCATTCTCCAGCAATCCCAGCCTCAATTGTGTTATTTGGTTATTCCTCCTGATCAAATCCTTAAAAAAAAGTAATGTGTACTGAAAAAATAAACATTACAGCATAAATCTAACCACTGAGCTTGTTGTCAGTGTTTTTCTATACTAAGCTGACTCAATTATCTTATTTTAAGTGTAATTTGTGTGCTACACTTAAGGACTATTTGCACATATTTTCCTGCTGTGAGCCTTGTAGCAACAAAATGTTGTCAGCAAACATAAAGTAGCAGGAAATCTGTGTTGGGCGAAACATAAACAGTTCAAACTAAGCTTTTATTGTGATTATGAGTTTAATAATAGCTCCATGTACACTCAGCTCTCTGCTCCCTCTAACCCGCTCCCTGGTTCTCCTGGGTGGCTGATCTGTGCAGCAGGCCTCCCTGTGGTCACGCCTGGTGTATCCACTCTGATCAAAGGGGCTCCGGCGGGAAGATTACCCAGAGAGGGAGCACTCCAGCCTGGGTTTCCGCCGGGCACAGATGGCACACAGCGAGGCTGGAGGCCCGAAGCAGGAGCTCGGTGAGGAAAAAAAATCAGAGAGATGCGGGCACGGTGCTCGGGCCGTCTGGGGAGAGGAGCCCCGTGGCCACTGACAGTCCATCCAAATGGAGGCAATCTTACAGCCCCTCAAGGGAATGGCTTGCAAATGTACCCATTCCCTCCTTCCTATGAGCTACCTCCATCTCCTCCATCTGATGTACGAATGAAGCCGAGCAGGAGAGAGGGGGTGGGATGAGGAAGGGGGAGGGCGGAGGATGATGTGGTGGAGGAGAGGCAGGCAATCTCTGTGTGTCCTTTGAAGCTTGTCTTATGGCTTTTCTCTGTCAGGTCTCTCTCCAGGGACACTCAGGGAATCTGGCTCTGGAAGGCATCCGCACTCTCACAATCCGAGGCTGAGTTCAAGCATCCAAGCCTGGAAAGTCTCTCTCCATACAGTAAACAGCTCACAACATAACCTATGACATTCACACTTCCCTCAGTACAGAGGGAGTGACATGTGAACAAGACACAGCGGCGTGGACGAACACAAAGCAGTACACGGCTTAAGTAAAAATATACTTTTTATGTTTGAGGAGAGAGTGCACCTCTAACCTGAGCTGGGCACAGGTGCACGCATGCAAGCTGAAATTTGCGAGCTTTTATTGATGCAACATTTCAACTGACAAGAGCCTCATCAGGTATTTTCTTTACCTGCTTTGCTGAGGACGGGGGAATTCACTAAACACAGGTTTATCCAGGTCTTGTTTAACAGAAACTCATACAGAGAGGTGACAGATGCAAGGAAAAGTGTCTTAGTAAGGTGTTACCCAGGTAAAAAACTATAATCTAGTAAATCCCGATGACCTCCAGCACCTAAATATCGGGGTTAAATGATGTCACTTCTTCTCATTTCCTTGCTGCACATGCACGCTATAAATAAAGCGGAGTAGTCAACGATCTCAATATTATCTTTTAAAATCCTCCCGTCAGCGGTGAGTTGAATCATGTTGTCAATTAGCGGTTAGTTAATCCATCGTACATCATTAGCATTGCTGCAGCTGGCTTTGCGGTAGCCTCTAAAGACTGTAAATTGTGTATATTGGCATCTGCATTCATGATGTTTCCACTCGTTTATTCAGGTTTTTCCAGGCCAAGCTGAACAAATCCGACAAATTAAAACACCAAATATATCTTCTGTGTGGCTTCATAAACTTTAAATCACTGCTGCAGAAATAAAATGACTGGTTAGGGAACAATTTTTGTCATGGTTAGAAGAAAACAATGTAATCTGTCGGTAGCAAACAAGAAACAAAGTGCCAAAGTCCAATGTTTTGTTGACCCATCCTCCCTCTGTGTGCTTTGTGGCTCCATAACAACGTCACGCTGATTGACAAGAGTCATAATTAGCTGAAGCATTTGATGCTGTCGTTTTTCTCTCGATCATGGGACGGTCAGTCATCTATCTGATGATTATGAACACAGCAGGTAAACCAGGAGCACATCAGCAGAACGATTCAGGATTGGATTATAAGTGTCTTACAACATTATGGAAAGGATGCTACAGGAAATTAAAGGTTTTTTGTACTTTTCTCCTGAGCTCTGCAGCTGGTTCGCCTGTTGCATCTCCGTAAACTGTGGAAGTAAAAGTCCTCATCCACACATCTCCAGCCATGACATTGAAAATCTTCCACGCAACACTAAGCAACACTTTCTGTACTCGAATACAACAAAGGTTTCCACTGTTGACTAGTCACCTGACCTCTCCTGAGGTTTCGTAACGAGACTTCTCCTTGAGAGAGCGACTCGGTTAGACACACAGAAAGTAAGTAAAAGGAACAGAAAATGTTTCAGGTCTCTGTGTGGTCGTGTTATTAGACACTTAATAACAATCTGACTGTTGCTCAGTAGCAAAAACAGACATATTTAAAGACTGTATTTTGATGTATTTTGTCTGTTGGGATCACGTTGTAGCCTGTTTCTCGCCTGCAGGCTGCAGCGCTCTCACTCAGTACTGGACCAAATATAAAACCTGTTCGTCACTTTGACATAAAAACATGAGAAAATAGGTCCAGGATGAGGAAAAATGTCAAACTTTCTCTGGTTCTATCATCAAATGTGAAGATTCTTTCTTATACCATCATGAAATGATTGTCTTTTAGACATTTTAGATTAAATCTAATAAAACTACTGACGGCTTAATTGATAACGACAACAGTGATTAGTTTGCAGCTTTAGTTTGCCTGTCAGCTAAATGTGTGGTTTAGATAATTACAGTTAAGTTGCACTTTTTTAAAAGAAAGTTTTAAGCAAGTTTAAGTTGTTTAACTTCATATCATAATCAACAGAAATGTTTGAATAAACTTGTGTGTGTGCGTGTGTGTGTGTGTGTGTGTGTGTGTTTTGTGCCTGAGCTTCAGTGTTTTCTGCAGAGGTCTCCAGTCAAAAGCCTATCTTTAGCCCACTGTGTGATTGTGGCAGAGCTCTGTGGGCCTTGTTTAGTCCCCTAGTGCAGAACTAATGTGCTTCAGATCAATAGTAGCTCAGAGGCAGGGCTGAGATAAAGTCTACAGCAACAGCAACAGAAACATGGCCACTGTGCTCACCAGCACAGACTAATGCTTCTTTCTTCTGTTTAATCTGAGTTTAAAAATGTTTTAAATAGTTCCAGCAGAACTGGGAATAGGTGCACTTTTTCATATTATTTGCTCTGATGGTTTCCAGGGTGACATGTTTTCTCCCAAACGTCCACATTGATTGTCTTTTCTTGTTTTCCTTCTTTCAATTTTCTGTGAGGCAATTCATGTACGGTATTCTTCGAGCGTGGTCAGGACTAAATAGCCTTATCTGAGGCTGCCTCGTGCCTCGTGTACGGCGTGTCAGAGACGATTGTTTTCGGAGGACATCACAGGCAGATAGACAGATACCGCCGTGCGCCGCACTCCTTGTCAATTCTGCCGAGCGGCAGCATGCGCGTTCGCTCTGTGTTATCAGGCGGGAGATTGATTTCTGTGTCCATCTTGTTTGCCCTTCCCTTTTGTGTTTCAAAGCTCAATTTAGAGAGAGGCCTTATGATGTATTGACGCGCGCGTGCTGTGAATTACCCTCGCTAAAAAGATGCAAGCGCACAAAACACACTGAAACGGATTGCTGCCGTTCGGGGCACGTCCTCGTCGTGATGTCTCGCAGAGATGAGGCTAATGTTCGGCAGCCGAACGTCTGACTGCGGCGAGCACTAACTAGATCAGGCCGCCGCTAAAATAGGATGTCAATGGTGACTAATATGAAGAAACTATTTGCCTCGTGGCGAAGCTTTCCTTTTTTCAGGCTCTACTCGCCTTGCATTCATCACTGAGAACACAATAAGCGAACAAACACCATCACTCTCTACAGCCGAAACCCGCCATCCCCCCCTCTACACACACACACACACACACTCTTTATCCACTCTCCCTCCATAAACCTGGGCCTTTACTTCATTACCTCGACAGGCCGTTTGCAGGCCTGAACGCTGCACATCTAATTAAGAAACTTGCTTAATTAAAAAAGAGGCAATAAGCCTTTAATGGTGACGAAAAATAATGACTATGTCAGTGAGGGACCCAATAACGACCAAATGAAATACTCACTGTATGCAGGATACTTAGCTCAGAGCTCCACGCGTTCGACTGCCGTCCGCCTTGACGGCGGAAAAACCCTCAGCGAGCCGCCATTGTTGTTTGGTCAGGAGGACAAATGAGATAGTTAGTGGCTGTAATAGATGTGGCTGTAAAAGCTACCGCGGCTGTATTAGCTCTATTGCTCCCTCACCCATCAAGATCCGAGGCAGAATAGCAGCCGCTAAAGGCCTCGAGGAGAGAGGAGGCACGTCTCCAGCATACAGAGGAGCATCCAGCTAAATGCCAGCGGGGGCCCACAGTCATTTATCTCCCCATAATGTTTCATGACTATTATTATGCTCATTCGCTCGCTGTGATGCGCACAGTCGAGGGTTCAGCCGTGTCAGATGGTTGTAATGTTGTCAAGTGTTCAGTTTTTGATGCTAATTGTCCAACATTTGACCCCCGCTTCCCCCCCGAAGCTGGAAACAAACTGGAGGATATTTAAAAACCCTTTTTTGGAGATTACAGGCTGCAGCATATTCACAGATCAGTCATAACATTATGTCCGCTGACAGGTGAATAACACTGATTATCTTGTTATCATGGCACCTGTCAGTAGGTGGGATATATTCAGCGGCAAGTGAGCATTTTGTCCTCAAAGTTGACGGACAAGCGTCAGGAAAGGATATACGACCATTGACGGTATAAATGGATGTTGTATCCATGACGTCACCAACAGGTTTCTAAAGAGTCGTTGTGAAGCTCAGTGCGGTGGCTCTGGCTCCACCTGTCAATCAAAGCGTCCACGCTCTTAATCCTGCATAACTTTAAGCCTTAATATAATCTGAACAGGTGAGTTGTATATAAATTCACCCTCAGTACAGTTGTCATGAACGGGGAAATTAGCTATAGAGACCAAAACTGTTTTTTGTACCAGGCTGTAAACATGTTTATTTCTGCTGTGAAGTTGGACATTTGAACATGGGGACTTATGGAGACTGACTCACTTCTGGAGCCAGCCTCAAGTGGACGAGAAGAGGAACTTCAGTTTTTTTTTGGCACTTCTTTATTGGCTTCGCTTCACAGCCATGGAGGTTGCCACTCTGTGATGAACTCACATCAGTGTCAGATGGACTTTAACGTGGATGATGTTGATTAGAAAATAGTTTTGATGAGGCCAATGTGCTCTGTGGGAGGGGGACATGATGATTAAATAATATAAAATTCTGCAGTACATAAAAATACTGAGTAAATTAAATTTTTTACATTATAGACTTTAAATTATTTCTTCTATTTTTTACTTACTAGAATATAACTTGACGCCTACAGCCTGTGTAATCACGCTGTGTCAATCATCCACCCTCACTGTTTTCTGTGTTTTTTTTTTTTCTAATACAGAAAAAATTAATTAGCTGCTTTTTCCATTTCCATTCCATCCTGATTTATAATTGTCTAACAGCCGGCACTTCACTCATGTTTCTCAGCCTGTGCTGTAAAAAAAGACGTGGCTGTGTTCAGGATTTGTCTTTTTTTTATTGATAGATGCACTGTAAAACATGTCGAATATCTACAATAGTTTTGTTTTTTGTTGGATACAAAACTCTGTAAATTAAAAAACAAACTGTTAATTTTATAGTATTTTATTTATAGTATTTTTTCTGCTTTCTTAAATTACTTGGCTCATTATATACATGTTTATGTCTATATAAACAGTTTTGTTTATCTCTGTAAATTAATAAAAGTAGTTTTATATTTACGTGTGCTCACATTCTAACTCAGTGTTTCTCTGCAGAACCATTAGTATCATCACTTTTGATCAGACTAATTCAAACGTCTGTAAAATAACGTGTTTCTCTGCAAAACCTTGACCAAATTTATAGTTTTGTATATTTATTTTAATTTAATCTTGTTTGTTTGGCAGTTGCCAGTCATATTTTTACGTTTGTTTGTTTTTTACAGTGTGCACACAGGACAATATTTGCGTCAGACTTCTTAAAATCAGGACGCGAACCGTCATCAAACGCTTCAACATCAACCTCCACGTGTGTCAGTGTCAGTGAAACATGGTTAGAACAGGAAAGATAAGACGAGTCCTCGTGTGTCTTGTGTAACTTCACTTCCTGCCTCGTCCCGATTAGTCTCACCTGTGCCTCGTTATCCTCCCCTCATCAGTGTATTTCATCTTTCTGATGCACTTTGTCTTCGTCAGTGTTTCCAAGGCACAATTTAACTCCTTTTAACCCTCGCCCTACTCTCAAACTGTTTGTGTGGTAGCGTGGACAGTCCGCCACATTAAATGAAGTTTTATAACCAGGTTCAGGAACAAGGTCCATGCCTTGGATTCATCCCATTTCCGTTTCACATGTACTTAAACACACCTCATCCGTTCACTCCTTCTTCGATGCCGTTTTCACATCCCTCCCCCCCAAAACGCTCTTTCTTTTGTTATCTCTCTTTTTTCTCTTCTCTTTCATTCATACACAGGAACCATGCGGCTCTAAGACATAGAGCTACGGAGAGACGGTTCCCCCACCCAGAGTCTCAACTCCCGGGTTCCATCCAGCCTTCCCGATACCGGTCAACCTCCATCCACCAACGACCCTGTTCCCTCCTCCCTCCGACCTACGTCCCTGCATCTCCCCATCCCTTCATACACCTCCAGCCCTCAGCGCCTCAACACCGCCGGCCGCCGACCGTCGACCGCCGACCCTTCATCCCTTCTTCTCTCCTATAAGTCATCATCCCGGCGCACCCTTTCCATCACTTGCAATAAACCCATCTAAACTTGAATCTATTGGCGTGGTCCTTGTTAGTGAAGTGTCATTCCAAACCAGCTGACCTTACTTAAGAGGAAGTGGGTTATAACGCTGTGCAACACTGCTCATAGTGCCTACTTAGTGTCGGGGAGGAGGAAACAAAAGTTGCCTCACTGCAAACAGACTTTTTATAGACGTTTTAACAGATTTAGAGGTTTTATTTTGGAACAAACGTGCCGGTGTGTAACTGTGTGACATTTGGGTCCAATCTCTTGTCAATCCTGTCTTTTGAGGTGGCACAATAACTGTCCAGCTGATTAGGCAATTGGTATCAGGTGTGTAGGTGGGTGTGGAGCTCAGGTGATTCTGTTTAGCTGCTTTCATTGCATGCATCACAGGTTAATGGTACCAACTTATGAACACATTTCTGACCTGCTAATCGTGCCTCTGCCGCTTCAACAGAATGTGTCTGGTGTTTCCTTTGTCCTGTAAGGATCAGACATCATTTATGAGCGAGTGTGTGAGTGTGTGCACACCTCGTAAGAAGTGATTGTCTTTGGGTCAGGGCACTTCCAAAGGGTCACAAGATAAATCTGAGGGTTATGCAATAATTAATGCGGCAGAAAAGAAGAAAAAAAGTTGGGTTTGGATCAAACATCTTTTGACCTCCAAAATCTTAGTCTGTGACTAAAATCTCTAAGCCACGCCAATCGGGGCTTATCAGCAATCACACACCTATTTTGCATACACATCATACATCACAACACTACAAGAAAGGTTAACAACGGGCGAGACGGCGGCAGCCGTCACACGGGCGTCAGCAGGCTGACTACAACTTAATCCTGTCCAAATGAACACTGATGGTTGTAGCTGCTCGGCATCAAACTAGTTTTACTTCTTTATGTACAGTTGTAAAGGAGTCGGGTCACAAGATAAATCTGAGGGTCGTGAGATGATAAATGAGGCAAGAAAAAAAGTTCAGATATTTTCTTTGTGTTGTGAAAAACATCTTTGGCCTCCAAACTGTTATTTAAATGAAAAGTGAAGAAAAGATTGGAGACCACTGGCTTAATCTTTAACAATGTATTTTATAATGCACAAATGCAAAGGTCATTGCCGAGAGCTCATCCTTTTCAGAGAGTTGTTTGGTGAATTGTCTCTTTAAGGCGAGCCATCATAACTTGGGAGAACGCCATAACTTGTGCTGCGTGCAGCGTGTGATATAAATACCAGCAGCGCGGCTTGTGAATGCATGTAAATACCTTCATGAATGCTAATGGCACATTTACAATACAAAGCAGCGCGTCGGAGAAGGTGAAGGAGCCTCGAACATCGCGCGTTTGCTACATAACAGATGGTTACATCGGGGCTGTAAATTTCCTCACACAAGGCCAGCAAGTCCGCCATGATGTGACCCAGCCAGCGAGGAGAATGGAGGAGGAGGATGAACTCAAGTGGGTTGTAGTTCAAGAGCTTTGTTTGTCGCTGCGGTGAAGCGATAATCGATGCTTGTCTATCAGCGCGAGGTGGAGGAATTTCTGAGGCCTCTCATGGGGGCGAGGAAAATATTGTAAAGAGCAGCGGTCAGGGATAGTGTTCAGCAAAGGTCAGGAGCTTTCATGCATGAGAAACAAGCTACAGTTGCCTCCTTTTTTAAACCTAGACCTTGAAGAACACACACTTCAGTCGCACTGAGCGCCGTTTCTTATTTCATCTGAAGCCGCCTTCTGCAGCAACGACCACTTTTATTGTGTTTCACTGTTTTCCCGAGTTGATTCAATGAAGTAAAATGAGATGAGACACATTCATTCCCGCAGGACGGGACAAAAGCTCTCCCGAGTAGAATCACTGGACTGAAGCTTGAACAGAAAAGAGAGAGAATGCATCAAGGTTGCTTTTTCCTGCTCGTGTAAAATGACTTGTCATCAGATTGTGTTTCTATCTGGAGTTCTGGCAGCGTTTATTGAAAATTTGAAAGTAAAGTTTCACCTCATTTAATACATTTGACAGTAATTTTACTTGAATCTACCTGAATCACTTTCATGAAAGGGTGTTATTGGTAATCGGACGGATCTCGGAAAACACGGATCAAGACTGAACTGAATGCTGTAAAAAAAGTAGTAGTAGGTGTAGTAGGTAGTGTCTTTGGCAACTTATATGATAAAAGATCTTCAAATTTATGTGGAAAAGGTGTCGCGACCCGATCAGTCCTCCCTGCCAACTCGAAATACAGCATCACGAAGGGTGAAGGGTACATTCAGACAGGATCCGGCCCTGCAGCGAGGTTTTTCCATTCATTTGAGTGGGGGGGTCATACGTATTGGTGGTGCGGGCTGTCACAGCGACCTGTGGCGGAGAAGTTGAGCCAGTTCCAACTTTTGGGAAAACGCAGCTCGATGTCACGCTGCAGCGGCCAATCAGACGCTCAGACCAGTCAAACCTCCACAGTCAGCCTGAATCTAAACTCTGATACTCGACCTGTCTTGTTCTGACTTTGTTTATTTCATGAAAACATGAGTCTGACTGAAATTTACTCTGCAAAATAGAAACACAAAGAAGTTTTATTTGGTTTGTGTCCGATGGTTTGAGAGAGAGAGAGAGCAAGCAAGCTGTGGTTAAGAGACAAAGACAATGAATGAGAGTGAGCGAGCGCCGGCCTCGATAAAGTCGTTAATCAGTGAAATAAAAAGTTATTTCATGATTGTTTCCCAGCGGTTACGTTCAACACAAACTCGTCTGACTCTGTTTGAATCCAACACTCACAATGTTTTCGTCTCTTTCCACTCGGCACTGTGGGTCAGGATCTCCGTCCACAAGACTGTAAACTCAGGGACGCTTTGTTGGCGGAGACATTTTTAGATTTACCGAGTTAACCCACAAAAGAAAACAGATAATCAACGGGCGCTCTGAGGCACCTACGGGGTCCAGAGGGTTAACAGATGAAGCCAGCAGCGTTACATATCCGGGTTCCGGTTTCGTTCATTTCTATTCCGCACAGCACCGTCGTGTGACCTGCCTCCTCTGACGGCAGCCCGGCGCTGTCCTCCTTCATGATAAACACAGAGTTTCACACTCGGCGCTCTCTGTGTTTGAGCGTCTGATGAACGCACGGACAATGTAGCGTTAATGGGTTCGTGAGCGCTGTTTTAATTTCCCATGTGGAGGCCGATGGGGGGAGAGCCCGTCCTCCTGACCCTGGCATGTGTCGGATAGCCCTTCCAGAGCTCAGCGGAGAAAAACGGCCTTATTAGCCCAGTTCATTAAAATCATTAATAGTCATGAAATGAGAGGCGCCAGAGTCCAAAAGGCTTAATGCTCCATCCATATTAATTAGACACCCACAAATCTGAAGTGAGGGAAACCGGGGCTGCTGCAGAAACACACACACACACACACACACACACACACACACACACACACACACACACAAACATGCACACATTTAAGCAACCTGCCTACTGTGGCGTAACCTCCACCCACCCACCCCTCCCCCGACTGTCACCGCCGATACCCTCCTGTTACTACTCCCCGATTAAATTCCGTTTTAATTAAAACTGATCACATTAAGAAACTGATGTGGTTAATTAACTGGACTCTGGTGGAAGTGCCTTCCTCTACATCTGACGGCCGCATTGTAAAACACTTCCCGTCGAGGGGAAGGGCGCTGCATGTAATGCCACCACCACCACCACCAACCCCCCGCTGTCCTCCACCCTCGCTCCCCTCCACCCTCAAATTCACTGCAAAAGCTCATCAGTCTTAACAAGTCACCGAGACTCGTTTTCAGGCTTCAGGACGCTTAATTGAAGAAGAAATCTCCAAACGGAGTGACTCCACGCGCCGCGATTTCTCTCATGAAGGGAATTTCCTTGAAACATCAGTGCAACCTTTACAGGTGATATCAGAGGAGGACGGTTCTTTAGGAGCATCTACTGGCAGCTGCACAAAACTGCAATAAAATTATAAAATGTGTTGCATCAGTGTTGAACTTTTTCTGAAGATTTTAGGGAATTTAAAACACACTGTGGGGAGTTCAGGGAGAATGAGCACAGAGAACCAATAAGAAGTTTACAGGACAATAAAGATCGAATGTTCCCAATAAATACACAGAGCCAGTAAGAAGGCTACAGGACCTGGAAATGCGGCGTTCTTCCAGTAATTATACAGAACCCATGGGTAGTTTATGGGACATGGGAATGTGCAGTTTTTCCAGCAAATACGCAGAACCTATGGGTAGTTTATGGGAACTAGAAAGATGGAATTTTCCCAGTAAATACACAGAGCCCATGAGTAGTTTAAAGTACCTGGAATTATGGCGTTTTTCCAGCAATTGTACAGAACCTATAATCGTCTCAGTCCTCTTTCATGGATTCTTTTTCATCCTTTTCACGTCTCCTTCTTCCCCTTGATACCTTTCCTCTTCCCTTTTTCCTCTCTTCTCTTTTCTTTTCCCGTCCTTCCTCCTCTTTGTTCTTCTTCCTCCCCCCCTCCCTCCGTCACTGCCTCCCTGTCTTCCTCGCCGGCCTCTGACCACACGGCGCTCTTGCTAGCAGTTAGAAGTTATGGTTTGTGGCTGGTGAGCTGACAGCGCTACAGCAGAGGGCGAGATAAGGCTGTGACCTCTCTGGCCGGAGAGGATGAGATGAATACATTTACTCCCTGTGTGATGGGAGGTGGTGGTGGAGGGTGATGGTGGGTGTGGAGGGAGAAGTAAAGAAGGGAGGAGGGGAGCCGGTGTGTGCCGTCCCTGGGCGCCTGGCCCCCCGACTAAATCTGCTGTATCTGTAACGAGGGCTTCAGACAGCGGGGATGGGGAGGAGGTGGAGGTGGGGGGATGGAAAGGGAGGTGGATGGAGGAATGGAGGAGGAGGTGGAGGTGTGTGTGTGTGTATGTGTGTGCGTGTACTGTATATAGTGTGTATCGTCTCTTCTTTTTCCCCAAGGCCTGATATTGGATGATGTCCCAAAATCAAGGCCTCCTGCCACAAGGCCATGATTCATCACCCTGGATAGTGTGTGTGTGTGTGTGTGTGTGTGTGGGTGTGTGTGTGTGTATGAAAGAGTGAGAGTATCTGTGTGTAAAGTGCAGCACACTATACTGTATTTGTAGCACGCTGAAGTCTTTTACCATCCATCTATGTCTCTGTTTCTTTATTTTTCATAACTAGGTTCAAGCATTTGTCTTTTTTTTATGGCACAACCTCATTAGACAAAGATGTGACGATATCCATCTAAATAATATAAATATAAAACTAGCGAGTCGACAACTTTGCTAACAGCCAAACATCAACAAGGTCACCAACAGCAGACATAGCAGCCAGCTAATATTACTGACTAGTCCAACAGCAGTCAGCCCAGCTCGGCGTCTGTCTTTCAGCCTTTTATTTCACCAAGCTCTCACCAACCACTAAAAGTCAGTCCCAGATTTACTCTTGTCCGGCGGCTTCTTGCTCGCTCACTCTCTCCTTTTCTCTTCTTAGCTTCCTCCGTCAACATCCTCTTCGCTCTCTTCTCCTCTGCCATTATGTCCATAGAGGCTGCTGAGCCCGTTCATCCGGCCCACGATCCAAAACTCCCTTGCTAACGGAGGGTGTGCAACACGAGCTAACATTATCTTAGAAATGACAAAACTTAAAACATTACTCCAAAGCACGTCAAACATAATGTCATATTGTGGTTTTAGCTGGCTAACCTTAGCATGCTATCAGAATGCAGTGTTGGGTGGGTAACATCAGCTAAATCATCCAGACTCTCGGGCTGATCTGGCTGTAATTTGACTGTCTTGTTGTCTGCAGGTTACTTTGTCGGCTGGCGTTGCGAGGTAGATAGATAGATGCAGCATCACTGGTTAAAGGTGCAGTGTGTCAGATTTGGGGCCTTTATTTTCAGAATAAGGCGACATGGAATATAATATTCATAACTATGTTTTAATGCATGTATAATCACCTGAAAATAAGAACCTTTTTATTTTTATTAATTAAAAATCATCGTTTTATATTTACAGTGGGAGCGGGTCCTCTTCCATGGAGGCGGCCATTTTGAAACACTGCATTTCTACAGTAGCCCAGAGCAGACAAACTAAATACTGACTGTAAACAGGTTCCTTAAAGTGTTGTTTCTCTTTTACACTAAGAAGGCGAGGGTGATGTGAGGAGATTGCAATGTAGCTGTTAGTCCATTAGATGCAACTGAATTCTACACACTGGACCTTTAACCTTAGCTTAATGGCTGCTAACCATATCGCTAACAAAACACACATCAGAGTCGATATGTTACATTAGCGTAAGGTAGCGTCACCCACGACAGCTCCGGTTCTGGCACGACACCGGCTTCCAGTATTCTCCCTGGCTTGAAAATGTCTTCTTCTCTCCGGGGGTCCCAAACGTCTGGAATACAAACACTAACACTCCCCCGGTGCTCTGAGCTCACAGGGCCCGGCTAACAGACTAAGCTAACATTAGCTAACAGCAGCTACAGTTGGCAGCAGTTTACTTCACTGTCCGTCAGGAAACTTTTGGTTTAACACACAGAAAATAATATCAAAGCTTACACTCGCCAATCGACACTAGATAAGTCTAAAAATATTGCACTCAGTGGACTAAAACATACAAAACCACCGCTACAGGATTTCCCTTTTGTCTTTGTATGAGTGTGTGTGAGTGTGTTTGTGCTTTAAATATGTGTGTGTGTGTCCACCAAGGGCATCATTTATCCAGCAGCCCAGAGGCAAGAACAACCTGCTGCCAGTATTGATGGTTCGTCCTGCAGCACCTGTGTGGATTGGGTTCAGAGGTCACCAGTCACAGGCAATCAGGAGTAAATGGAGCCTGTGTAACACTAGACAAACGGCTAAGAGCTTTAGAACAAAGCCAAGGCCAACGCCATCCTGTGTGTGTGTGTGTGTGTGTGTTACTACCATACTCCCTTATTTCACTCAACGTTAGCCACCATAACAGGATTAATTCTTGTTTATTTCCGAGCGTCTGACCTTGCTGATGATCCCTTTATCCGTACTTCTCCTCATGACTGCAGACCTCACCAAAAGAAAAGCCTCATCTCTTTATTTTTAACCAAATAAAATGACTGCCGGCCGAGCCACTCAGCAGCCAAAACACATCTCCAATCCTTTTATCCCCCCTTTCAGTGAGGTTTAACACTCTCAGCTCCTCGAGTCAGCCTCGTCCCCCCGGTTCATCCGGAGACTAATATTACGGCGTGTTATTGTCTTATTGACTCCCCGAGCCTGAACGCCGGGAATCATCATAACCAGCTCGTGGTGAGGGGAGGGCGAGCTGGCGAATTCGAGGGGGGACGAGGGGCTTGCTCGAGGAGGAAGACACATATCAAAGTGGTATTAAACGCACTGATCCATCGTGCCTTAACTCACTCTTACATCATCATAAAACATCATCCAATTTACCAGCACTGTCAGAGAGGAACCATAACACATTTGCATAATGCAGCGTCTTCAATATGTTAATTCTCCCTCAACTCAGCCGTAGAGAAGGACTCTTTTTTTTTTGCGTTTGGACTTATTCTATCTTTTTATTGTGTGTGTGTGCATGAGTGCATTACACCGCACGGCGTAGAGTAGCATGTCGATGGCTGTGAAAGATTATGGAGGTAAATGAGGCTCTCCAAAGCTCTCCACGCGGCGGTGCAGCGATACCGCAGGGCATCACAGGAAGAGCAATAGAAACACATTACCGCCGAAATCATATTGCTACCGAGGGGTGTAAGTTACCGGGTAAATGGATGGAGCACACAGCGAGGAGAGGAGGTGGTGGAGGTGGGAGGTGGAGGTGGGGGTTGGTGGGTGAAGCCTCTCTACAATTTGCATTGACACACGTGAGCTCTTTTTGATTTTCAGGCTCGCGTGAGTTATGGAAAATGACTTGATTAAACTCTGCCTCGGCTCACGGAACAACTGAACAGTTATTACTGGATGGGTCAGCATGAAATTGCACCAACTGTGATGATTCCTTGACCTTTCCTGTAGCGCCACCGTGAGGTTTTACACCTGCAATGTCTCAAAATGTGTTTTAAAAAATGTGCTTTGCACAGACGTCCAAATGACTCAGGGGATCCCCTGATTTTGTGGCTGTGAAATGAAGCCAATGCAGAAGTGCCAAAAAACTGCAGTTCCTCTTGTCGTCCACTTGAGGCTGGCTCCAGAAGTGAGTCAGTCTCCATAAGTCCCCATGTTCAAATGTCCAACTTCACAGCAGAAATAAACATGTTTACAGCCTGGTACAAAAAACAGTTTTGGTCTCTATAGCTAATTTCCCCGTTCATGATAACTGTACTGAGGGTGAATTTATATACAACTCACCTGTTCAGATTATATTAAGGCTTAAAGTTATGCAGGGTTATAACACAATGACAGGTGTGTGCAAAATCACAAGAATCTATCTCGCCAGGCTTCCTATGCATTTGTGTCTGAGCACAGTGTGTGGTTATGGACCAATCAGCATCCTGTGAGGAACTATTGACATGTACAGGTGTGGTTTAATGCTAAAGAGAAAGCAACAATGGCGGGTTAACCTGAAGAGGTCATCAGTTATATCAGAACTGGTGAGTATTTCTTTAATTAAAGAAGAACGGACGGCACTGAAGATGTTTTCGCGGTCCGTTGATCTGATTGGTTGAAGTTCTCCTGTGAACAGATGATTCATCTCATCACCTGGCCTGTAAGTTTCCAATGACGATTTCCCCTGATTCAAATCAGTGTGTACGGTATATTAAACTGCAGCCCGGTATCCCGGAGAATTATGTTCATGTTGCGCTACATCCAAGGAGGTATCGAGGTGGAAACAAAGGGTGTGGAGGTTGGAGGAATGAACTGTGAAATGTGTCACATGTAGACAGAACTGTCACTTAACGGATCCCCTCAGCTCTATGGAGAGTTGTAATGTGTCTTCAGGTCATTGTTTTGGTTTTACGGCCCACAGATTCACTGTTTGGGTTCAGTCTAATCGCTGATGTAGGCCCAACCACTGTAGAGTAACTAATTGAAGAACACAGTGGAGCATTTAGCAGCTAAACAGTCAGGTATCTTTCTCAGGAGTTGGTGGAGAGGTGGTGAATATTGAACTTAAACTCCAAATGAATGTTAAAGTGGCTCCATATCTGATGGATGTACAGCGCATGTTTGTGAACGCTGTCAGCTTTACAAGGTGAACATATATCAGTGTTGTGTGCACAGCTTGTTCCCAAATCAATGAATCCATGTTTCAGCATATAATGCTTCTTAACTTAAGATGCCATGCCACTGCATCAAACAGAAATATTCTGTTAACAATATTTCTTAAAGGCAGCCTGATATATTTGGTATTGGACGCCTGTTGAAAGATTTGGGCCAGAATTTCAAAATAAAGTTCAGGTACAAAGTTTGTCCATGCTGCATGAGTTTGATGAGACTGACCCCTAGTGGGTCAAAGAGCTACAGCCACAGATTTGATCTGATTTTATTTATTTTTATTCTTTTATCGATTAATTTTTTTAGCTGATTGTTTTTATGACTTCTCTTGTCTTGTATTTTTTATTTTATCACATTTCTTAATTGGTCCTTACCGTCTTCCCCCTACAATGATCTTAAATATGAATTTTGTCTCTGTTATTTTGAGTGTCTGACTGCTTTAAATTAAAAGAAATCCCAACTTCTCTCTAGAAATACATATTTTATACATGTAACTATAAACTGTTTCTTTTCTTCTGATGTTTGTCTTGTAGAATCGCAGCACAGTGTGGACACAAATGGAGGAGCTCCACTCAGAGTTTATTGTTGGTGATGTTAACATGTTAAATATAGATTTGCCCTTTAAATGTCACTGACAGGTGGTTTTCTTACACCGTTTATTGATCAGATGATCTCTCTCTCTGACCTGAAATATTCTTCATGTTTCTTTAATGCTTGTAGCGCCATCTGCTGGAAAATCAGGTCCATTACAGACAAATTCAGACGTGAAAAGTTAGGAATATTTCAAGTTTTCCTCTTTATTACAAATCTTGTAGCATTATCACGCTTTTTTTTTAGTTTTGCACATGAGATACCAGAAGAAGATGTATATTAAATCATTTTATGTTGCCTTGTAATCATATCTGAGATGGGTCAGGTGTTTGGCATGGAAATCTCCCATTTTTCCTCCAAGACTCCTTCTGTGCACAAAAAAGATTTAATTTGTTCACAACTTTGTTAAAAATCCGTGTTCATGAGCACTTCTTCCTCCACCTCACAGGTGGAAGATGCTGATTAAATAGAATGATTATAACATGAGTTGACACACATTGTAAAGTCACGACTCGTTCAACTCCACATGCCTCTGATTGGCTTATCCTGATCCTGTTACAAGCCGAAATCTGAGAGAAATAAATCTTGCATCTTCAGCAAATCTTGTGCATGAAAGACGTCTTAAATCTTTTACCACAACTCGTGAAAAATGGGAGCAACTTTCTTTAATTTTATTTTTTATTTAACTAACCATGCCATGATAACCTTGAGGCCTGACACAAGTATGACTCGATGATGAAATGAATGAACAATTTTTTTGCCTTGGAGACTTGTAGCAAAGACTCATTGCACACGTTGTCTTTGAAAATGAACGACACAATAAATAAGTCAATCATGACCACTAAGTCAAAACTCATGAATTCTTCTTTGTGTTGTGTCAACATGTTGCTAAGCCTCCCATCAGACACTGTGGTGCAGGTAAACTGGACATGATGTCTTCATCACTGTACGAATAAATCACTGTGGAGTGAGCTGACTTCACTAAAGTGCCTCTTGCAGCAATGCAGCTGAAGAGTTGACTTCAACTGGACTTGGTTAAAGATCTGTGAAGCTGTTTCACCTCTCATCCAAAGAGGCTTCTTCAGTTCTGAGTGACTGGTGGGGAAACCCAGGTATTTATGCCTTAGTGGGATCGTTAACCAGGCCATTGTTTACACCTGGCTCATTAGAGTTCCTGGTTGTTCTGACAACTGTCATCTGATTTGTTAAGGTCACCTGAGGTCTGGTGTGGATGATGGTCGTTGGAGTCACACGAGGCCAAGTGTGAACTGTTGTTCAGTCTCCTGGAAAGGGATGAAAGGACAGTGTTGTAGGTGGGGGGATAAGTAGTGTCTGAGGCCTCCTCCTCTGTTGATGGATGGTTTAACTCCTCCTGTCCTCGTTGTCCAAAATGCAAACATTATTGTGACTAAGGTGTAAGAAAACTGCAGAGTCTAGTCTGAGTTGGCCCTCCTGTGTTGAGTTTGAAAGTGCAAATTGAGTGTACACTTCTGAAATGATTTCACTTCCCTATAATAAAATATTTCATGTCGAGGACAGTAAACTCACTGCAGACTGTCCCTGTCTCAGGTCTGATTGAAAACATGCTTCCTCTTCGTATTTCAGACACCAGATGTCTCTGCTCAGGAAATGAGAGTCTCACTTCCACATTCATTTGATCGTCCATGTTATAAAACTTCACTCCTCGTGTTGCACGTTGTCCTGCAGCTTCAACACAAACTGTTAACAGGAAAATGGCCACAGAAGAAGCTCTAAGTCTAAGAAGTGCATTCACTATCTGATTTACTTGAGTTAGTGTAGTGATTCTGATCATTTGCTGACACCTAGTGGACAGAGAGCTGCTGTGCATGCAGGACGTGAACTCATAAAACAAACATAAAAGACAGTTTTATTCATTTCTCAGTTGAAATCTTGATTTACAATCTGTCATTTTATGGTAGTAAAGGTTACACAGTGTTGCTTCAAACAAACTCTGATGGATGCAGACTTGATGTGATGAAAAGTCGCCGTGCAGCTGCAGAGAAATCCACATCTGTATCTTTAAATGATTAAAGGAGACGTAAAGGAGCAGGACAAACTCCGCTCTCCATGTTGTAATGATGCAGAGAGATTTCAGGCCGGATGACGAAGATTAGATTAGATCTAATCTAAACGAATCAAGATTTCTTGAGTGGATTCATTCTGCACTCTCGTCCCATATCGAATCATCTACTGCATATATCACACACACACACACACACACACACACACACACACAGGTTTGTTTCTCTGCCTCGTTACCTTGTGTTGCCCTGCAGAGCTCTCAGTCTGTTTTTTTCCTTCGTCAGCCTGTAGAAAATAAAGATTGTTGTAGCCTTGTGAAAGATTTTACAAAAAAGATTAGTTTAATTACTATTATTATGGGTGGCATTAGTATTAACTGCTCTCATTCATGTCCACAACTGAATTTGATAAATTAGCTTTAGCTTTAATTAGCTCGTCCAGCTCCCATTTTGGCATGACACCAGCTATCAGCATTTCCCCATTCCCTGTAAACCTCTTCTTCTTCTTCTTGCCAGTGGTCCAAAACACCTGTGGTACAAACACTAACAACCCCCCCCCAAGTTCTCAGAACTCACAGTCCACGCAGCCTGGCTAGCAAACTGAGCTAACGTTAGATGACAGCAGCTAACAAACTGGGCTAACATTAGTCAGTCCCAGATTTACTCTTGTCCGGCGGCTTCTTGCTCGCTCACTCTCTCCTTTTCTCTTCTTAGCTTCCTCCGTCAACGTCCTCTTCGCTCTCCTCTCCTCTGCCATTATGTCCGTAGAGGCTGCTGAGCCCCGTTTGTCCAGCTCTGGTCCAAATCCAGTTTTTAACACAAGCTAACGTTAGCTTAGACATGGAGTCCGTTATCATCAATAAATGACCAACACCCACTACAACACAGAGTCCAAAGTCAAAGCTAACATTACTGCAAAGCATGAGAAATATTGTCATATTGTGGTTTTAGCTGGCTAACATTAGCTTGCCTGCTAACGCAGACAAATTGCTAGCTAGCTAGCGTATCAAAATCCTGTTTTGTGTTGATAACATCAGCTAATTCATGCAAACTCCCGGTTTACTTGCTAACGTTGTCGCTAGAAAAACATTATGAGTGGATAAATTATTCTAGCTTACCAAATGAGCAGCTAACATGATCCATGATGCTAACTTATGTATTGTCGGGCTCCGGTTCTGGCACGACAACGGCTCTGTAAACCTCCTCTTCTTCTTCCCGGTGGTCCAAAACGCCTGTGGTACAAACACTAACACTCCCCCAGTGTTCTGAGCTCACAGTCTGGGCAGCCCAGCTAACAAACTGAGCTAACATTATCTAACAGCAGCTACAGTTGGCAGCAGTTTACTTCACTGTCCATCAGGAAACTCTGTAAATCACAGAGAGTTGAGGTGGAGTCAGTCCCAGATTTATACTTGTCTGGCAGCTTCTTGCTCGCTCACTCTCTCCTTTTCTCTTCTTAGCTTCCTCCGTCAACGTCCTCTTCACTCTCATCTTCTCTGTCATTAAGTCCATAGAGGCTGCTGAGCCCGGTTACATTGCCCAGTTGTCCAGCTCTGTCCCCCCAACATCATTACCCCACGGCGCTGGCCTGAAAACCTCCTCTTCACAGTCCAGACAGCCCAGCTAACAAACTGAGCTAACATTAGCTAACAGCAGCTAACAAACTGAGCTAACATTAGCTAACAGCAGCGAATAAACTGAGCTAACATTAGCCAACAAACTGAGTTAACATTAGCTAACAACAGCTAATAAACTGAGCTAACATTAGCTAACAAACTGTGCTAACATTAGCTGACAGCAGCAGTAAATTACCTGTTCACCCAGCTCAGGTTCTGACATGACACCAGCTCCACTACCCATCAGCATTTCCTGAAACCCTTTTCTTCCCCCCAGTTGTCCAAATTCCCGGCTAACAAACTGAGCTAACATTAGGTAACAGCAGCTAACAAACTGAGCTAAAAGTAGCTAACAGCAGCTAACAGACTGAGCTAACATTAACTAACAGCAGCTAACAAACTGAGCTAACATGAGCTAACAGCAGCTACAGTTGTCAGCAGTTTACTTCACTGTCCATCATAAACTCTGTAAATCACAGAGAGTTGAGGCGGAGCAGCCGGAGGACATCAGAGGGAAAACCAGAAAACATTTTCTCCATAAAATATGATCCAGTTTCACCAAAATCAGTGAAATAGTTGGTGGTGTGTGACTTAGTGCCGTTGTTTTTTTTATGGTTGCAGCTTTAATCATATAAAGGGAGAGTGTGTCCTTGGTGACGGTCATGTTGGAGGTCGTTTCCCCTTTAAATGTCTGTTTTTGGAAACGTCGATGCTCTTCTGTCCAGAGCTGTGAAGAGGGGGGGTGAGGTGAGGAGGAGGGAGGGAGGGAGGTAAGTCTGTATGACATATATACACAGGAGGCGGCAGGAGCAACCCCGCATCAGACACGCATGTTTATTTCACCATGACTGAGCTTCACCTTCAAACTTCAACATGAACCCGGAGATGCTCTGACTCCACGCACCGACTAACGTCTTCGGATTTCTCTGCAGGAATAACAAGAAGAACCCAGTTTGAGGTGAGGGATCTTCTTTCCTCATCAATGTTTCACGAGGTCCTTTTTCCGCAGGGGTGAACTTTGCTGTCGCAGTGTCTGATTACGGTGCAGTCGGTGTGTTGTTTCAGAGGATTTAGATTAAGCAGAGTGGATTCCAGCGGTGTGGACGCCCCTGCAGCAGCCGTACACAAACAGCAGGCATGCGGCTCTCTGTCTGTCTTTCAGGACCGAGGACAGAGGAGGCTCCTCCGGAGGATGCTGCTGCTGCTGCTGCGTAGTCTGAAACCAGAAGCTTCTGTCCATGACTCAACATAAAGCTTCACTCTATAAAGCAGAAACCGAGCTGGTACAATGTCATTTTAACAACAGGGGAAATGACTAAACAGTTTCTGTGCACACAGATTTATTTCTCCTAAATTTAGTTCAGATTTGTTCAAATCTGTGTTTATGGAGCATGCATCTGACAGATGTGGCTTGTCGAGAGTCAGAGAATACGAATCAAACAAGTAAAATGTCATTTTAACAACAGGAGAATGACTAAACAGCTCTCTTTTTTGTGCACAAAGGTTTATTTTTCTTAAATCGTGTGCACATATTTGTTAAAATTGTGAATGATTCTTACACGAGCTGCTGTGACAAGTGAATTTTCCTCCCAGTGTGGCATCATTAAAGTCTATCTTATCTTAAAATCCGTGTTTGTGATCATCCGCCTGACAGATGTGGCATGTCAAGATGCTGATTAAACAGCCGGGCCTTCTGGATTCGCTTGTCAGGCAGAAATAACATGTTAATCCACAGTTAATAACAACTAAAGTAGGTAAAATGTCATTTTAACAACAGAGGATTGAATGCAAAGTTTGTTTTTGTTCCTTTTTCTGTGCACAAACTAAAAAATCTGTGTTGATGAGCATCCATGGCACGTTTAACAATATGAGAATGACTGTACACGTTTGTTTTTGCTCCCATTTTTCCTCCAAGACTTCTTCTGTGCACAAAAAAAGATTTATTTTCCTCAAATCCGTGTTCGTGAGCATCCACCTGACAAGCATGGCATGTCAAGATGTTGAGTAACCAGCAGTGCCCTGTGGATTCTCTTGTCAGACAGAAATAACGTGTTACTCATAGTTAATGCAGCTGTCCTGTCACTACCTGACAGTTAGAAAATCAAAATCAAAAAGCTAAAATGTCATTTTAACAACAGAAGAATCACTACACAGTTTGCTTTTGCTCCAAGACTTCTTCTCTGCGCACAAAAGATTCAGTTCCCCTCAAATTTTGTGTTAAAATCGGCGTTCATGGGCATCTATCTTGCAGATGTGGCACGTCAAGAGTCAGAAAATAAGAATCAAACAGGTCAAATGTCATTTTAACAACAGAAGAATGATTGTTTTTGTACCAAGACTTCTTCTCTGCGCACAAATCCTTTCCCCAACATAATCCATCCACCTGACAGGTGTAAGATGCTGACTAAACAGCATGGTTATAACACAGGTATGTCTTGAACTGGTCACAATATAAGAACACACATTGATTAGGCATTTTTTATCCAGGAGTGTAAAGTCACGACTCGTTCACTCCACATGCCTCTGATTGGCTTCTCCTGATCCTGATCCTGTTACCTGTTACGAGATAAATAAACCTTTTGTGTGCATGAGAGAAGTCTTAAATCTTTTGCTACAACTCATGAAAAATGGGAGCAAAAAACAAAAGTTTCTTTTATATATACCCGAAATCACAACCTGTACAGTGTGTAACACTTTCTATCTTTAGACCTCAGGTACAGGAAAGCTTCCTCTTTTAACAATGACTAAAGTCCAACTGTCTTCTCTTAATATTCTCAATGCCAAGAAGATTGATGAAGATTTAGTATTTTTCTACTCTTGCTCTACTCTCATTCAATCATTGTGCCAAGTAAATGTAATCTGCTGTTTTACAGGAGCAGAAAATGGCGGCTGCAGACATCCTCTTCTTCACTTTGTGGGTCACCACAGCCTTCACCGCTGGACTCGGATGCCCTGAGCTCTGCACCTGCTCAGATAAATTATTCCACCATTCAGCTGAATGCACCTTCAAAGGTTTAGCCGAAATCCCTGCGGGTTTGTCTCGTAACGTTACGACCCTGCTTCTGTCCGCAAACAAGATCAGTTCGATACCGCTGGGGAGCTTCGACAATGTCACCCTGTTGACGTCGCTTTGGATGGCCCACAATGAGATCGTCTCCATCGAACGAGGGAGCCTCGCGCCTTTGGTTAATCTGCGCAACTTTGACATCAGCTACAATAAAATTGTAGAGTTTCCTTGGGGGGATCTGCAGAACCTCGTAGGTCTGCAGCTGTTGAAGATGAACCACAATGAGATGGTCCACCTGCCGAGGGACGCCTTCTCCAACCTCAAAGAAGTCAAGTCCATCCGACTCGACAATAACAAATTCATAACCATAGCCGAGGGGACGTTTGATGGTTTGGAGTCTTTGTCCCATTTGCAGATTCATAAAAATTCTTTTGCATGCACCTGCTCCCTCGACTGGCTCAGAAACTGGATTTCCACAACCACCATCATGGTCGAAGAGAAGAATTCGATCGTTTGTGACTCTCCAGAGAAACTTAAAGGCAAACTGATCGTAAATTTGCCTGAGTCAGATTGCACAAGAACAAGCGTCACGATAAAAACCGAGCCACATAACACGACTTTAAACGAGGGGAGCACGTTGGTGTTGACTTGTGAGTCCACAGGAAACCCGAAGCCGCTGGTCATGTGGAGTATTCACAGCAGAAGACAGAAGCAAGAGCTGGCTTTGCCGTTCACTGAGGATGACTTGACAGAATCAAATGAGGTCTCCTCATTGTCCCATAATCCCGTCAGAGTCTTCAACAATGGGACTCTTATCATTATGCACATTAGGGAAGACGACGGCGGCAACTACAGCTGCTCAGCCACGAATGAAATGGGACGAGCTGAGGAGTCGGTGTCCGTGAAGGTGGCAGCTTCACCAAAACCAACGCCCAAAAGACAAATGACCACAACTCCTACTTACACTGAAACACCTCAAACAACAGGCAAAACATCCGTAACAGACATCGTACCAACTTTCCCGCCCACTGCAGAGTTGATCGAGTCTCCCAAGGAGACTCGATCAACAAGACATCCGTTACATGCCAATAAATGTGGCTTGACGGCTAATACGAGATATGTTTCTAACCACGTCTCCAACGGGAGTCTGGATGATATCAAGCAGTACACGTTTGACTTTGGTGTCATTGCATTAGGGGTGTCGGAAACAGAAGCAACAGTGCGACTCAATCCTCTTCTCATGCCCAGAGACAAGAGCGCCAACCGGGCCACCAGTGAAGAGCAGGAAGTCCATTCGAATGGCTTGTATCTGTGCGTCACTGCAGACCACAAACACTCAGCTGTGCAGTGGTCGAGGATCAAAGAGGGCGTCAACACGTATCAGTTCAGCGGTTTACGTCCTGGCACCAATTACTCCCTGTGTCTGACCTACAGAGGGGAGGACTGCGAGGTCCAGGTACTGTTCACCACCCGGAGGAGGGTACCGAACCTCCTCATCATCATCTCGGTCAGCATCTGCCTCCTGACCGTGTCTACCGTGCCTCTGCTCGGCGCGACGTGCTTCCACCTGGTGTACAAATACCGCAGCAAGACCTACAAGTTGATCCTGAAGGCCAAAGACCAGTACCACATGGAGAGGAACCTCGCCGTCAATTATAACATCCACCCGTCTCACACCGAGTTCCAGAGGAAGATTAACCAACTGGACGAGGAAGAGGGGGAGACGGAGAGCGGAGACGGCGACAAAGAAGCAGATACAGAAGAAAGTGTCATGACCGAGTCCTTTAGTTTGTCTCAGTGCAGGGGAAATTTCGACAGCTGTGAGGTAGGATCTGAGTACAGCGATCGGTTACCTTTAGGAGCTGAAGCTGTGAATATTATAAGCAACTACAAATATCCAAATGAGTAATCGTTGACTGTTTCTGACGTTACGTTTGCAGCTTTCTTTTGCACTTGCTTAAAGGGTCACACAGGGTTGTTGTTTTTTAAAGTTTGTGCCAATGGTTTAGTTTCACTTTAGCCTTGAAAAGACAAAACTCAAAGTACATTTACTCGCTTTCAATGACACCCCAAGTTGCAACATTCAATGACTAAACTGGCCACCAGCTGCCAGGATTGTTAGCAGGCAGACAAACATTTTAGTGAAAGCTGAACTAGAGCTGGTTTAGGCCGTTAACCCTGTTACCCATACTTTTTTTGTAGCTTGAAATATCGCAGCTTTTTTCCAATGAGGCCATTTTTAGTCATTCATCCATAGACAGAAGCAGCTTTTGTTCCAGAGAGAGAGAAACTAGTAGAGTAGAAGTAGAAGAAGGAGCCAAACCATCAAAGAATTCAAAGTCTGCTCAGCTTCATATTTTAACAGGATATCGTTGATGTGATGAGGCCTCCTCAGAGCATGAGCGGAGTTTAAAGGAGTAGTTTAATATTTAAGGAAATACTCTTATCTGCTTCCTTGCAGAGGGTTAGATGGAAACATCAACACGACTCTCATGTCTGTCTTGTAAGTATGCAGCTACATCCAGCAGCCAGTTAGCTTAGCTTAGCACCAAGAGTAAACCTACTACGATGTCACGTAAGTTTCGCATTATGACCGTTGCCATCTTGGCTTTTTGGGAGCCATTAGTGACCATGTTTGGATGAAAGCCTGCAGCTGGTGGGTGACATACTGCGAGATGTTTTCAAGCAGGAAAATATGGCGGGTTATAGATGTACTAATAACTAAAATATTGACAGTTTGATCTGAGTTTGGTGAGCCCGGTGTTTTGAGCTGGACAGACTCCCTGAGAACGACCTGTAAATCACAAGGTAGCCACTCCCTAAAGCGTACCGTGCTTTATCGTCTATTTTACTCCTAATGGGACCAAAATTTACTAAATGAACACCATGCTGTTTGGAGAACTAAAGATTGAGACGTGAGGTCATAAATCAACTGAGAAGTCGGATAATTTCTCCGTAAGGCTCAATACAATCGAGCCAAGACCAAGAAGCTCTGTCTAATTATACTATCACGGAGACTGAAGACACGAGTAAACATGTAAATAAAAACGGCAAGAACCTTTAATGTGGATCTCAGATCTGCTCGAAAATAAACACAGACAACAGACAATCATAGGCTGCATGCAGATATTTTCAATTCATTTAAGTAAGAGACAAAAATGTTCAAATGCCTTATATCCTGGATCTGGCCACGTTCTTTCAGAACCATGAACATCATTTAGAGACGTCCCACTTCACATACAGAGAAAATGTTAGATATATCTTCCACAGTATACATGAAGATTTACTCGTTTATTTGAGTCTCTTGTTCATCTGGATTCGCAGGGACTCCATCTTTGATAACAACCAAAATGTTCTGAGGGACTGATTGTGCTCTCAACCCTAAATGGATCCAAGAGGCTCTGTATTAACTTTGATTTCATTATCAGTCAATCAGACTTTATTTTGTTTAGCAAGTTTCATGCAAACAAAATGTATCACAAAGTGCTTCGAGGCCCTCCGGCCTTCTGAGGGGACTATCATAATAAAAGGAGTAATTACTAAATACTGAGGGTCCTGGAGGGTTCATGGGTTAAAAGATAAAATCTAAATAGGTGGGACCAAGAACATTAAGAGCTTTATAAACCAATAAAAGGATGTCAAAATGGATTCTGAAGCAGACAGGTAGTCCGTACAGAGACTTTAAAATTGGTGTAACGTGCGCTCTCTTTCTGGTCCTTATCAACAGACGTGCGGCCGAACTGTGAACTATATTCTTCTTAGAGAGACTAGAAACATTATCGAGCATTGCAACAGTCAATTCTGCAGGTAATAAAGGTGTGAATCAGTGTCTCTGTGCTGGCTTGAGAGAGAAATGATCGCACTCTGGAAATGTTCTCGTTAAGATAAGATTTGAACCAATTAAAAACAGCATGTATTATGTCAAATAGTTTTCAGCAGCACAGGAACTGGAAGTCTCTGACAGGAAATAATCTAATCTAAATCTCTATCTGTCTAATAGTCTATTTATTTAGAGCTCGTTTGTCAGACGTGTTCCTCGTAAACGGCTTGTGAGAGAAGAGAAAACACACAGTGTTGATGATTTCTACCAAATGATGTCAGGACGAGGACGGCAGTTACTGAAAAAGAACAAAGACGCGTTAAAACAAAAAGCTTGCATTGCAAAATGATTAGAAAAAATGTGAACATGTGATTGTATAGTGAGTAAAAGATACAAATAATCTGCTTTAAACTACTCGTGGTAAATTTGTGCTGTCGTATTAGGAGCTTTAAAAAGTCAAACCTCTCACGAGGGAGTTTAAATGTTTAGAAAAACTGTGTCCTGCAGCTGTGAGCTTTGTCCAGTTATACCACGATCACTTCCTATGAAATACATGTTAAATCAAACTGGGTGTTTTAAATAAGCTCTCTGTTACGCTGGTAAACAAGTCTACTGCAGTGTCTAACCACTTCAAGTGTGTATGTGACGTTATTACCGTGTATCTGGGTCAAATGTCCATCCTGACCTGCATGCTGCCTGTTGTTGTGAGTCGCAGTATGCCGTGTCTCGACTTGAAGAATAACTTTGAGTGTTTGCTGCTGTATTTTTTCTGTTTTTTACCCCTGTAACAAAGAAAATGTGTTTTTACCAAAGTGTTTAAATATCCTCACTAACCCTCTTAATCCTACGTGCCTCAATAAAGTTTTGACAATAGTAGACTGAATGGTTGTTCGTCTGTCTGCCTCACCGGTTATTGGTCTTTATAGTTTTGTTTTAACATTTGATCCGTCTCATGTAGGATAACAAGACACCACAATATGTGAAACATAAGAAATATAACAAGGTATACACACAAAAGCTAACTTTAATAACAAAACGGTGAGGGATGAACACAAGACAGCACAGAAAACAAACTAACCAAAAGGCAGCTGGAGATCCAGGCAAGAAAACACAAACAAAAGACTCAATAACCAGGCAAATTATCCAAAAGGGCAAAGGCAAAGGTAGGGCCGAGAAACAGGCGAGATACAAAACAGGTAACCAAGAATACACTGGGAAGAAACGCTGGCAAGAAGGACACAAAGGACGCTATAGCAGATACACTCAGAAACAAGACATAACGGACAGACAAAAACACAGGATCTAAAGAGACATGCAGGACACCAGGTGAAACACATCAGGGACAGGTGCAGAATCGAAAACAGGCGGGAAAACAAGGCAGGACGTAGAATAATAGTAGGATGATTAAAAAACTGATCAATAAAAACGGATAGATCAAATTTAGTTAAATTAGTATGACAATGACGGGACACGCCTCTACATGTGGATATATTTATACATTTATTACAATGTTAAAATAGGATATAAATGAAGTTACTGCTACTACTATTTGAGCACTTGTTTATTCATATATCCATTAAAATATCCATTAAAATTGCATATAGGAAATACAGTGTCACTGGAATGTCCCATCATATGATTCATCATATAATAATTATATATAATAATCTGAAGTAGAAACCTTTGGGCACACAAACTTCTAACAATAATATTAAGATATTACACTGTAATTAGCTTACAATGGAGAATCTTGTTGATCTCATAAGACGTTTGTTTTTACTTATTTTACTCCATGATGTAACTCTGCATTGACGTATGACATAGTACACATTGAGGACCGACGTGTGTCGACGTAACTGTATTAACCTGAGGCAAAAATGGACTATGAGCTCTTATTGACTGCTGCCACTGATCAGAACTGGCACTGTAATTCATCAATATGTAATCACTAAAGGCGTTAACAGCACTGCACAAGCAGAACACAATTACTGTGTCTCAATTCAGATACTTCCGTTAGTACACGTCTATGTAGTACACTGTGTACTCTATGTACTAGGCCGTTGTGCACTTACCGGAAATGACATTTGCATAATGTAATGCAATCAGGCTGAGCATTAGCGCCAACATTTGACCTGCCAAAATATAAATATAAAACATACGTACAACTGATATTTGTATATTACGATATTCACCACTACTTTTTCAGCTCCAGCAGCTTCCTCTACCGCTTCACGATGCCGGTGGTCCCTCTCATTCTGCTACATAGACAAATGGCTACCATTGAGGTGTCCAACATACCTTACTGACCGACCATCCACTTACTCAGAGTACACTAAATTTTGAAAGAACTGACACTGTGTACGCAGTGAAAAGGTTTGTTTCCAAGGTTTTGGGACCTTTGAGAGTCAGAATCCAACATTCATCTCACCCACATGACCTATAGGTGATCCAGGCTTGCAGGACCCAAACACACAGTTACATCAGTAACAAACTCTTAGCAGATAGAAATCTCTGTTTTATTGGGACGTTACTGTAGAAGCACATTTCAAACTTATAAATTGTAATATGGCAACAATATTAAAGACTCTTTGGACAAACCTGACCGACTAACACCATCATCTGAACCATGTAAAAATCTAACATCAATGAGAGTGACGGTATACTCCAAACAAGACTGTTAGGATGTATTTGTGTTGAGATGCACATGACAGATCAGTTGTACATTCACACATCTGGTAGAAATCTTGGTGGATATATTGGCGTTGTTCTTGAAGCCCTAGGATAAGGTTCAAGTTCAGGAGGGGACCTTAAATGTGACAAGAGATACAATGGAGGAGGTTCAGGGAAGAGTAAAGGGTTGTGTTAGGGTTAGGGTTGATATCAAACCATCAACTGAAGATCAGCTCGTCGCCTGTTGTGTGTATAGCATTTTGTTTGGAGCATACCGCCAACCACACTCTAAGGATTGGGGATCTCAGTCAGTTTTATCTTGGTCTGTTGCGATCTCGGTGGACTCGACCGGCTCGGCGGCTGGCTTGTCGGCCTCCTTCTTGCTGCCCTTTTTGGAGCTGTGGTTTGGGGTCCCGTTCAGGGCGTTCTCAGAGGTCTGCAGTGTCTGGAAGTGCTTCCTGGAGCCCAGCAGGGACGGGTTGTTGACCAGCGTGTACAGCAGCTGCCAGCGAGCGCGAATCCTCCGAGGGCTGGTCGCCTTGCTCGGCCTGTTTTCTTGGATCCCTGAAAGCATGTAGGAGCAGGCTGTCAGGGCAGAATGAGACACCAAACTGATGGATTGAGGGTCAATAAACATACTACATGTCATAATATGTTTTGATTTGAAATATGAAAATCCGATTGTATTAAAATTCATGTGGTTCAGGGTCTCTACCTTCCTCTGCGTCTCTTATTTTCTGTCCAACTCTGCCCCCCTCGACCATCATGTCCAGCAGCAGCCCACAAAAAGCCTTCATCACCGGGTGTGACTGGCTGACCTCCACCTTCAGGGAGTGGGTGTAGTATCGGTAGGCTATGTGGGGTCAAAGGTCACAAAGGGGTTGATTTATCTCATCCCTCACTGCCACAGAACTCCATCTTTGTCCAAAAAACTGGTGACTGTACCTGGATCGTAGGACTCTGCGGTACGGTGCAGCAGACTGATGTCAATACGGCCGAGATGGACGATGTTGTACAAAGCTGTTATCACCATTCTCCAGATTGCGACTACCAGTCCGACCAAGGTGTTGATCAGGAACAGCAGGTACGTCAGGAGAAACAGACTCTCTCTGCAAATCACCACAAAATATTTATATTCCTAAAATAGGCCATAAGCAAGAGTTGATTTATTGATTTATGGGTTTATTTGTTAAATGTAGTGAGTCTGAAAATACTGGAATCAGTCTGCAAAATACTAATATTATTAGGGAGTCTTCCATTAATCTCTAATAATAACACACTACACGTACTATAATGGACTGGTTTCACATACCTGTTGTTCAAGTCTCTTGTACCAGCTTCCTTTTTGATAAAAGCAAACTTAGCGGTCACGTGTTGAAGCGCAGTAACCAGCAGCAGGGTGACCCAGGCTGGCCTGAGATGATGGAAGATGGAAAATGATACAGGACAACTGTAATCTGTTATAATAGTATAATCAAATAAAGCTATCGGACTCACCACGCCTTCCCCGCGATTTCAAAGACGATGATATTACGACCGTAGAAAACAGGGATGATGATCAGAAACACGAGGAACAGGAAGCAGATGAAAAACACGACAGTCTGAATGGCCATTCCTGTCGACACATCACAGAAACAGAACATGAATACATTTCCAAAAGGTATCCACACTTTTCGCTTTAATGCTTTGCTTAAAAAAGCTGGTATTATTCTATATTTCTATTGTCATGAAGTCCCATAAAAGTCCTGTGTTGCCAACTGCAGCTGCTGTTTGCTCAGTTTGTTGACTGTCCGGGCTGTGAGCTCAGAGTACCAGGTTAGTGAAGAAGAGGAGGTTTACAGGGAATGCTGACGGGGAGGCCAGTGTCATGCCAGAACAGGAGCTTGGCAATGTAACTGGACAACTGACATAATGACAGAAGCAAAGAGACCAGTCAGTAATATTAGCTGGTTGCTATGTCTTGTGTTGTTGACCTTGTTGATGTTTGGCTGTTAGCAAAGTAGTCGACTCGCTAGTTTTTGATCAGAAGTAATGTAATCAGAACAAATTCCGTAATTTTTGGACTATAAGCCGCTACTTTTTTCACACGCTTTGAACCCTGCGGCCTGTACAACGGTGCGGCTAATTTATTATTTTTACTGCCACCGGGGGGCGCTCTCTAGCAGGACATGCAAAAGTGAGACAGACATGTGGGGAAAGATTATGCGCCGAAGAAGACACTACAGTAATTTTCGGACTATAAGCCGATTTTCTAACCATGCAGGCATGTTCATTCCGTGTTCATCCCGTGTTGATGGCGTGTTGGTGCTGTGTTGATGGCGTGTTGGTGCCGTACTGCCGATTTTCAGGCACAGTTTGAAAAAAAGCATGTCTTAAATTAAAACTAAAAAAAAATCTTCCGTGTACCGTCTTTCTGTGTAAATATCTCATGTTACAACATGAAAACCTGCGGCTTATATTCAAGTGCGGCCTATATATGTACAAAATTTATTTTCTTTTAAAATGTAGCTGGTGCGGCTTATATTCAGGTGCGCTCAATAGTCCGAAATTTACGGTACTCGAGTACAGCTGAAAATATTTACCACAGTGGGATTACACTCTGAAACCGGAGGCAATAAATTACAAATAATTCCAATTTCTGCATAATGTTGCTTTAAAAACAGATCACGAGTTCTATTTGTAAAAGGTAGATTCATTTGGGTACCGTAGTTTTTAGCAAACACTACTCAAACAGGTGGCCCTTTGTGGTGGTCTATTTTTAGCGGCGGATTAATCCACATTTAGTGCTCCAGTGAGTATTTGGGGCAGAAGGACGTTCATGGTAATGAAGGGACATGTCAATGCAACAGTGTGGCTTTTTGGACAACAATGGAGCTCTGTGATACAGAAGAATGAGTGTTCAGCTGTTGTTGGTGTTTGTCTCTTCACGAGGAGGAAAATATAGAATATTACCAGCATCTTCTTTCAATAAAGTTCAAATAAATGTGTGTATTTGAGTTTTACCGAGGCAGACGATCGCAGCCTGGTATCCCGTCAAACCCATCCAGCACACAATACCGGGTTTAGATGGACGGATGGTCTTCTGGCTGTTATAAATGCTGTAAACGTCTCCCTTATACAGTCCTTTCAGGTTTGACCTGCAACAAATGGTACATTAGATTCAGACGGGACAGGCCCAGGAATTCAATAGAGAGCAGTCGACAGGCTTTGGATGTGGACTTACCTGTGAAGTATCATGGACTTCATGAGCATGACGAGACTGACCAAACAAGACAGAGTCATCGCACAGATGTAGCACACTAGAAAGAAGAAGAACAAAATTAGACATTTATTTTATGACGATACACTCCCCAGATTTGCGTTCAAGTTGGTCAACGTACCCTCCAGCAACCACGTGTAGAAGGTGACAATTCTGACGACCTCCATCCTGTCGTCTGACAGGACGATCCCAAATCCCAGCAACAGGAAGGCGATGTTTTCATCGATACCAGCACGAACAATGTGGAGAGTGGGGACGACGAGGACGATTAACAACAGCGCCGTCTGGAAAGGCAAACATATAACGTACACTCCACTAAAGGCAAACAGTCCGATTTCAGAGGTGAAAGGTCACGACGACGGTCTGCAGACTTACATGATATATCGCCACAAAGGCAACAAATGCCGACACAGCGAGCTTTACGGGAAAACGAAACACTGAAAGACAAAAGTTCTTTCCAGTCAGTCATCACTTCATCAAGCTTAAACTTGAGACTTTAGATGAGCTGCTGTCAGTTTTCCACTCAGTGCTACGAGAACAACTTAATTAACATAAAAATCTATACTATATATGAGTGCACAAACCTTTTTCTGGTACATAAATATAACTCTTTGGCACCTCCAGGATTCTCTCTGCTATTGTTGGTTTGTCTGTCGATGAAGAGCTGCAATATAAACACATATGAATATGCTCTAATGAATATTTAGATCTGATGACAATAGATCACATCTGATACATTAGAGCACAATTCATACCACTCTGTCAAAGACTGTGCTGGCAAATAGTGTCAACGTAAACTTGTGAAGCATCTGTGGATTTCATCGTCTACATCAAAAACAACATTGGATAGCTGTGATCTTTTCTGAGGTAAAATAGAAGATTAAAGCACAGAAGTAAATATTTCACCTGGCAGCTGAGGATCTTTTCTTGAGAAGTGACTTCACGTATTCGGTGTAGTAGCTGCTGTCGAGGTCCTGTGAGCAAAACATTCAGACTTTCTATATGAGAGGATGTTATTATTATCAGAAGGTCATGGCTTTAATTTAGAGTTCAGCCTCATCTCAAGTTGAGACAAATAGTTAGATTCTGTGTAATTTGGGGTCTTGATGCTGCAAATTCTTTGAAATTAAAACAGTTTGGTTGAAAAAAAATCAAATAGTTATAAAATAAAAAGCTGAAGGTTTTAGTGACTGAACGTGCTGATTTCATGTTTATTTCTCCTAGATTGATCAGACCTGCCGTTAAAAAACAAAAACTCTGTTGAAAGCGAAGAAAAAAAATCACCTCCATCGTCATAATCTGCTCAACAGCGCTGAGTTAAACCCACTCTGTTCTGCACAAGCTGCTTACAGTAATCATGGTTACGTTTTACATTGTTGAAATTCATGTTTTCTTTCTTCAGTTGCACCCTGAGGTCACTCTGCATGTTCACACATAAATCATAAGGCAGAGAAAATGTTTCATCAGAGGACAAAGAGTATTTTTGACGTCTCACCTCGTCAGTCTTTGGTCCTTTGACAAACAGGAAAGCAAACTGGACACACAGATATGCGAGGCAGGCCAACTGAGGCAGACTTGCAAGCAGAGCGTAGTACTTATAGATCTGTGAGGAGAAAAATAGAACAAATAAATAAAAAAATCAGTATTTTAAAGGATCCATGCGCCTGAAATCTCTCAGAAACAGCTGACCATGTTTCGAGATCAGTGGTTTTATGTGTCTGAGTTGAAGATGACTGGAATTTTGTTTTTAGGTGCTCAAACATTTAAAAAAATTTACATGACAAACTCAACAGTGCAGTGTCCAATCATCCTGCTGCAACCTGCACACCTGCATCTCATCCACCAATCAAGACTCTGCAGTATATCTACCCCAGCTCTTCACCTCTGGCAACTTTTGCCAGATCGTTTCCGAGCTTTGTTTTTTTGGGTCCAGGCGTTACAAACCATAACACTTGGAGCATTTTAGCATCTTTTAGCTCTTTGTTTTGGCAACTGTACTGACTTGGTTCAGTCTCATCAGTGTTGTTTTCAAAACCAAAGCAGGCGACTATGAAGTGAAGCCAATGTGAAATTAGCATTTTGCAGCCAGATTTTTTTCTCGTTGGTGAAGACCAAAATATTTGTCAGGTGGATAGAAACAAGTGTGTTGCTCTGTGTCTGCTGGATGTGTAAATAAGGAACTGTTTGCTAACAAGTTCAACTTTATGAGGTGATAATATGTCAGTGTTGTGTTTACAACTGGCTCTGCTGCCCCCAAGTGGCCTAAAAAATCAAATAATGCAGCTTAAAAAGCCAATTTTTAGAGATAGAGGTGCACCATTTACAATATGATAGCTGTCACTATAACAGCTCTGGTTGTATTAGGCCATTGTGGGCAATGTTGGTAATCAATGGGTGGCACTGCTTTGCGGCAATATTGTATTTTTATACAGTTTTTGCATCAAGTACATGATTTGTCAGAAGTCACTAGATTAGGCTAAAGCAGACATCCCAGTCCTGTTTTTAAGTATATATTGTAAACGAATCAAAGAAGTGGAACACATGTTGGTGTCTCACCTCTGGAGTCTTTGGGCAGTCGAACTTCTGCCACACCAGGACCCCGAAGTGACTGAAGGAGAGCAACGCCCCGAACACATAACCCACTTTGTGCTGCAAGGTTCCGCAGACCAACAGAGGATAATACAGGACAGGGTAGTAGAAGATGGCAATTATCTTCATGTACTCTGAAAAACAAGGGATACAATAAAAGAATGTATCATTTCCTGACCTTGTCCTTCATTACCAGCGCTCCCAGCAGAACCATTAGTGCAATCATCAAAGCAGTATAACACAAAAAACTCAATTAAACACACAGACGTCCACCTTTAATGTCTGCTGGAGTGTCTTTGGAGAAAGGTAGAGGGTCCGGGGCGATCACCAGCATTGCCAGCTTGCTGAACACCAGCCCGAAAACAGCCATGACCAGGCCTTTCTCCTGAGTCTGGTCCAAGAAGTTGGCTGGACTGTGAGATCACACAGGAACATTTAGATAATGAGACCAACTGCATCCCGTTGATTTATCTACCCATTTTTTCTACACGTCACCTGAAGATGCTGGAGGATCCTCTCGTGAATCCTTGGCAGAATTTGTTCTTCCTGGTGAGAACTGCGAGGATTAACACGACCACAAGCTACAGGGAAAGATGAAATTCATCAGATCATACAACACTTCCACATTAGGCTCATAACAGTACATTTTTGCACAGTGCACGTTGGAATAAAATGGATTTCCTCCCAAAGAGCCTGGAGTTGCTCACATCATAACAAGGACAGACCGTGACATGTGGTTTCAAGCCCATCCAGACAGATCTCGTCACTTTGTTTGCTGACGATAAGGTTCTTTTTGTTTTAAACTGATTTATAGATTCTGTTATTTGTGTTTTGCACTGAAATCTTGAGAGAAAAGAGCTGAACTCAAATACAAATAGCCTATTTTGTGACCTTTCGTATAACATTTGTCATTGCCTTGGCTAGTCACCAACTGATTGATCAATGCCATGTATCTGTTGGCTTCAAAATGTGTCAATATCAAGACCGGTAAGTCTTAACATACCTTCTTATGGAACAATCTGAACTTTTCTAGTCGATGCTAAATTGGATTTTGTTTCTTTGTAGAGTTTTCCAGCTACAGTATCTCATTAAATCAATGCAAGTTGAAATAAAGTGAAGCAGCTTTGTAGATGCAATTGGACAGATCCATCAGTCACGAGCGCCTCGTACAAAGAACGATGTCTTGTTATTTCTGCTGCGGCTGCCCGGCTGTCACAGTTTATTACACGTTATTGACTAAACAGGGAAAGTTTCTGACCGAGGTAAAGTGGCCTTCACTTGTAATTGGGTAAAGACAAAATGGCAAACGTCATTAAAATAAACGTCTTATTCATTCATAGAAAAACAAAGCACTGATGGATTTGATAGAAGAACTCCTGAACAACATCTACACTCACTGTAGAACAATGAAGTGTTATGCATAATTAACTGTTGCTGCTTTGACTGGCAGGTGGGTGTCATCATGGGTGGCTTGTTTGAGCACCCAATCTTCATTCAGCCCACTTCAGCTCCACCCACGATGCAACTCTTTGCCCAGTTTTTGGATTGGCTTACCTGAACTGGACCACATACCGCGCACACTAAGCTCATTCTCTGCCCAAATCAGTTCACACCCTCAGTACTTGGGCCTGATGGTCTGCTTTTGGAGTTGTGATGCCACAACACAGTCAAGCGTGTCGACAGATGCAATCGGCCTGATTGCCCCATACTCCTTCAAATTTGTCAGGAGGTTAGTTCACTAAGCCAAAGAGAAGGTGGAGGTGGGTCTTCATGCATTTATTGGATGTTGGCTGGCATTGAAGTGTCCCCTAGCAGAGTTAACCTCGGTTCAGCTGGGATATTTATTTTAAGCTGCCTTGGTTATGGTTCTAAGTATTGTTTCCCAGTAGTTCGACAGTTGTGAACACATGAATAAGAGAGCCAACCTCAGATTTACACCGTGGACAGTATCGAGAGGTTATCTGACTTATGTTATGCAGCTTTACCGGGGTATGATTAATTCTATGTATCAGATTATATTGAGTTAATATGTGTTTACTATTATAGGAGAAGCGTTGGGCCTTTTCACATCGAACTCTCGATCAAATCATCATCTTCAAAGTTGTGAAATAAGTCAGCCTCCCATTTTCCCCTATTTTTAAAACCTCTATATTTACTCACTACCATTGACCATTGTATCTACGATTGTAGATGTTACAGCTCATTATACTTCAGTTAAATACTTAAATTCCTAGTATATAAGCTGTACCAACTAGACACTAACGTCAACAACAGAACAGTTGGGAAACAGCGGTCTGAACCAAACCATGCCTTTTACTTTTCAGATGTACAGTCACTTTTCTAACTCGAGCGTACTCACAGATATCGACAGCATGCATATGTTGAAGAGCTTGTCGTCCGCTGTGGGGTCACATGGTAAAATAACTCTGCAATACGACAATGACAGACAGAGAAATATTGTTAAAATTGTTGAGAAGACTGATGACAAATATTAAAATATTGGATTTTTCCTGATTTCAAGGTTTCAATATAGTTTGAATTAAATTTGTATGTGATTGTTTAGCAGGTTTGAGAACTTCTTGTTCAAATTAAGCACAATAACAAGTCAAATCACCAACTTCTTACTATCATGAAGTCACCAGCAATCAACCAATAAATTACCCTCAGATGGGTTTATACTCACTCTTTGGGTGGTTTGGTTGGCTCTGCGTTGTACCAGTCTGAATAATCATAGTAGGAATATTCAAAAGGTTCAAATTCGACCTTGGTGTTATTCATCGCAGATCAGTCGAGTCAAATGGGTGAAGCAGGATTGATTTAAAGATCCAGAAGACTCCAGATCTGGTCAGGTAACCTCGCTCGCTGATCTGCTCCGGCGGTAAAGTGTCGGGATAGTTTGGCCCAAACACTGAGACACATTCCAGCCCAACCAAGAGCTCAAAGCCAGCAGATTAACAACAGCACAGAGGGGAGTGAGAGGAGAGAGGTTCAACAACACAGTGAATAAAAGAAGTGCAGGAAGAATCTGACCTAAAGTGACCTCTGGTGCTCCTCTGAATGGTTTCTACCTGATTCATTCAACTTAAGTATCTGAATTTATTCAAGCCATGATTTAAAGCAACACTGACCTGTGATCAGGTGAATGGTGTCTCTGTCATTCGTACGTCTGTTCTCACACTATGTAACTTTGGGCTCCGGGTCGGGAGAAGTACGTAACGCTTTACGGCACTAAGTCACACACCACCAACTATTTCACTGATTTTGGTGAAACTGGATCATATTTTATGGAGAAAATGTTTTCTGGTTTTCCCTCTGATGTCCTCCGGCTGCTCCGCCTCAACTCTCTGTGATTTACAGAGTTTCCTGATGGACAGTGAAGTAAACTGCTGACAACTGTAGCTGCTGTTAGCTAACGTTAGCTCAGTTTGTTAGCCCAGGCTGCCCAGACTGTGAGCTCAGAGCACCGGGGGAGTGTTAGTGTTTGTACCACAGGCGTTTTGGACCACCGGGAAGAAGAAGAGGAGGTTTACAGGGGAATGGTGACACACAATGGAGCTGGTGTCGTGCCAGAACCAGAGCTGGGCAAGTGGGCAATGTAACTGGGCTCAGCGGCTTCTATGGACATAATGGCAGAGGAGAAAAGACTGAAGAGGACGTTGACGGAGGAAGCTAAGAAGAGAAAAGGAGAGGATTGCACTCTCAAACTGGGGCGCTAAATTGCAAAAATAATTTATTTTTTACGTGATGTTGCTTTAAAGATCATTTGTAGTCGAATACAATCGAGTACATTTACAAATCTATTAGAATATTTTCTTTTCATGCCCACACATATTGTACATTTTATTACTTCACTACAATTATTTGGCAGCTTTAGTTATTAGCTATTTTACAAATTAAAATTTTGCAAACAAAACATATAAAGAGTTTATAAAATATAATGTTTTGTTACCCGTTAACAGTATTTATTTATATTTGCGTTATGAAACATCATGTGGGTGTTTTACAAACCAAACAACAGATTAATGGAGAAAATAATCAGATTAATCAGAATGAACAGAATCATTGTCTGCAGCTTTATGTGAAATAGTTTGGACACACCAAAGACATTTAGTTTGTGCTTAAATCTCATAAATACTCACTGTCATTGTAAAAACGACATTGTAATCACACTTTACGATGTCTTCTGTTCTTCTCTTAGGTAATGTTTAATTTTGCGCTGCAACGTGGCGTTAACCTTTCCACCTCCCTCTGCCTGTTACTAATCTTATAATAAGATGAAAACCTCTGATTTAAACAGAGGAAACCTTTGTGTGAAAAGAGCTTAGGAAAGGCCAAAATGAGAACGCTGATTGTTTGACACGTGAAATAAAGCCGGCACTCTAAAGTTTTATTTTATTTTCGTGATAGAAAAAGAAGAAAATATAGTAAAAGAAACATCCAGATGTATTGACCAGAGGACAAACAATCACAATCACTGATCTACAACTTTACCAAACTGAAACATAAAGATGGACTCTGAACTTCTCCTGTTCAGTTGGTGAATCATAAAGAATATTTAAAGTCACACTTTCAGCCATTGGACACATTATTCGCAGCACACTTTGCTGTTAAATCAAACAAATGTCCTTTTGAGAGTTCAAAGTTTCTTAATCTGGATCTGTGAGCTCACTCATATGACAGCGGACCAGCTGATCTGATCCCGGGATTTTCTGACCGTGTGGACCTCGCACAGGACCCACAATGCTCAGCTGCTGCTGTTTCAAGATTAAAAGGCCTCCATGGATGTGCTGGGTGCTTTTCTTACTTCACCAAGCTCCTGAATTAAGACCTATTTTATTGGATTCCAGCTGCGGCTCTGGTTTGATCAGCTCCAAGTGTTTGAACCAGGAGCTAACGTAATACTGAGTGACGTCTCTTATCACACTGACATTTGGTTGAGGTACCGACACTCGCTTCAGCTTTCACGTCTCGTTCTGTCTCCATACAGGCGTCTAAAGATATACAGAGCGTAAAAGTCAAGCTGGATACTTTATACATACGTGTCACATTAATGGTAATAATTGGTATATTTATTCTAAACAAATGAGACCATGAAGACTTAAAGGAGAGGAGATTCTCTTCGTCTTTCATCAGCAGATACAGAGAAAAGTTTTGCTTTATTTAAATTAGTGATTATTTTTTGCATCCTCTTCCACAGCACGGTGTTTTTGAGTCAGTCACCTCTTCGGTCTAGACTTAAATATCTCAGCAACTATAGGATTGCCATGAAATGTGGCACAAACATTACACAACACATAAATCTTGATGATTTTGTGACTCTTCCAATAAAAAAGAACCGGAGCTGGGTGAGCGGGCAATATAACCAGGCTCAGCAGCCTCTATGGAGAGGCAGAGGAGAAGAGAGCGAAGAGGACGTTGACGGAGGAAGCTAAGAAGAGAAAAGGAGAGAGTGAGCGAGCAAGAAGCCGCCGGACAAGAGTAAATCTGGGACTGACTTTTAGTGGTTGGTGAGAGCTTGGTGAAATAAAAGGCTGAAAGACAGACGCCGAGCTGGGCTGACTGCTGTTGGACTAGTCAGTAATATTAGCTGGCTGCTATGTCTGTTGACCTTGCGTGATGTACCACAGTGTGATTACACTCTGAAACTGGGGCCGCAGTTTCCTATTTAAACCTCCGTCTTTCTCTGTATCCATCCATCTCATAACAAGATGTCCACAGAGCCTCTCCGAGCAGGATAATTACCCAAAGGCAGGACTCCTGTTTGGATCCAAGAAAAGCTTTTAAGAGGCCTTTAACTCTAAATGTTGTTCTTCCATACGGTAATTGGAATATTCTGTACAAGCATAAAGAGAGACTGGCCTTCTTAGTGCATCTGAAAACTGTAACTCACATTGAACGGACTCAACTGCCGTCTACATTTTATGCTTATGCTTTGAGATTAGGTTAAAGGTTGTGTGTGTGTTACAGCAGACAGAAGGGGGCGCTGTTTGACTGATTCTCTACATTAAAGAGAGTCCAGCTCTCAGTAAACTCATGTGTTGTGACACAAACATAATATATCCAATCAACTTTAATTCATTTGTATCTTTAAATCATGCACAGGGAACTATCTCCCTTTATTAGTGAAACTTCTTCTTCTGTGAAGTGTGACACTCATATAAAAGAATCCAAACCCATTTTCAAGTCATTTTTTACTTTGTCAAGGCATGACAACATGAATATAACAGTCACATGAACGACAGCAGAGATAAAGAGTCCATCTATCACCAAACAAATAAAGATCTGCACAAAGAACACAAAAATAATCAAATACTAGAGGATGAAATGTGACCGTGAGACACAAATCAAAGTCTAAGTATGATACAAATAGACAGCAAAGCATGATGATGACGAGAATTGCATTTTCATTTTCAGAAGTGACCTGATGTGGAGACGACAAACAAATTATAAAGTGGCGTTTAAAAAAAATAACAGCACGCAGAATCTCTGATATGTGTACAGAAATAAAAGCAAAATATCTGTTTGATCTCATCCTCCAAACCTGGAGATCACTCAAGGTTTTCCAGGGTTTTTTAGTTTTTGAACATGTCACACAAGAGTTTCTCCATGGGAGTGTTTCCGATGGTCCTGTGGAAGAACAGCAGCTCTATCCGCTCCGAGTTCACGAAACGCAGAGAGGGAAGAAGAAGAAGCAGCTTTCCAAACCTAAAAAATAAAAAACAAGGAACAAAAATTAAATCAACCTCTGCGTGCAACAGGAAATAATAACAGCATGCTCCAACAATCTCAAGTTGAAGATGCAAAAAAATCCACCTCAAAACACTTTTACACGGTTTAAAGGTAGAGCTGTGTGGACACACACTTGCAAGAAGAAGCGGTAAAATGTTGCGATCGCGAGTGCACCAACAGCCGTACTTAAACTGACAACACTACCCTGCTGAAATTAGAGCACTACACCAAGAAGTACACAGTGTACTACACAGAAGTGTACGTATCCTAATTGAGACGCAACACAGATCTCAGGACACAAACTTTTAATCAACATTCTGACCAATTAAACAACACGATATTTGAATATTTTAATCATTTAGTCGATGCACGTGATTTTAACAGGTTAAACCTTCAGACTTTAATATTTTTATCCAGGTTAAATCCTTATTTTTGTGACATAAGTCTATAAGCTCTGCTGTCTGGGTCTGCTTTGTTTTTATAGTTTTATGTCAGAGATCTGAATCATGATTTTTAAAGAGCTTCCATATTTAAATAAAAATAATTTTTTGGTTGTAGTGGCCCCAAATCCCAAAAAAGTTCAGGGAGTTTGTCTTTAAACTGGTAGAACTTTACTTCAATGAATAAACTGTAAGTTTGTGTTATGTATCTAAAAAGTGTACATGACATCATTTTTGGCATCTATTATAAGACAGGATGTTACCTGGCTGGTTGACTGGGGTAGTGTGAGCGGATGTGTTGTCCCAGCATCACTTGAGACTGATCCTGCAGGTTCTCCACTTGTTCTGGATCTTTTAAACCGCGAGTCTCTGCGGAGGAGAGGAAACACCAACGTTAGCCACACAGATTCAAACAAAACAGTGGTGTCTTTATTTATAGTTACAGCTCATCACAATCCTGTTGGCCTCACCTGGCTTGAAGAGCACGATGGCCTTGAGGCAGGCGAACTCTGTGGGATCGACAGCGAGGGCCTTGAAGCGGCTGAAGACCTCCTGCAGGAGGCGCAGGTCCAAGCCGGTGTAGCTGGTTTTTCCCTGCATGCCGGGGCAGAGGTCGGGCAGGGAGAGAAGAGGGCAGCTGTCCAGAGGCAGAGACCACTGGATGGCGCAGAGCAGGAAGAGCTCGCTCCACGCCTCCTCCAGCAGGATCACCTGGCGAGAAGAGGTTATTTTTCAATGAGACTAAAAGTCTGCAACCAGCACTCCAGAGTAATTATTCAGTACATGAGCAGGAATACATGTCACAGCTGAGTCTCACCTGGTCTCTGAAGGGCAGGTTTGAAAACACCGGCAGGTTCTTGGCCCACTTCACTGACATGAAGAGCAGCCTCGCCGAGGTCTCGTAGACATTTTCAGAGCTGGACGGGTACAGAGCCATGTGGTACTCCGAGGACGCTCGCTCCGGCTCGTTACTGGTCACGTCGATGTTCTCGTCAACTGAAATAGAAAAGACGAGGTCAGGGAAACCTAATTTGAACCCCGTATTTTTAAGTAACTATAGCTCAATCTCAAAATTGTCTTTTTTATCTAAGGTTCTGGAAGAACAAATGAATTTCTCAACTGACATATTTTACAGATAAAGATGTTGTTTCCGTCAGTTTGGTTTCACAGCGCTTCTCAGTGCAGAGACAGCTCTTGTTAAAGTTATTAATGATCTACTGCTGACTGCAGATAGAGGTACCTGCTCGATTTTCATTATTTTAGACTTAAGTGCCACCACAGCTCTTAGCTTACTACACTCAAACCTCTTCAGGTATGAGCTCAGTTGAGCTGTAGTGTCCCTCAAGGCTCCATCTTTGGCCCCTCCAAGTTTTTTAACGTCTCTATGCTGATGACACTCAGCTATATATGTCCTAAAAACTCACACATCCTTACAGCTTAGCTAGCTTTGCTCAAATACTTCCAGTTTTAACCACAAATATTTAAATTTATAGAGTCAACATTCTGGTGAAATAAGCACTAGTTAAAATTGCACATTAAAATTAAAGCAACCCTTTCATCTAATTTGATCTGAGTGTAATTTCCAGCCTTGCTCTCAAATCTTAAATCCTCCTCACCGTCCTCGGGCTCCAGCTTAGCGCAGGTCTCGGCCGTCATGAGGCTTGCCATGAAGCGGTGGTTGTTCGGGGGACTGATGCACCGCTGGGGGGCGATAGAGGAGGTGATGGACATGGAGGAGGTGATGTGGGGCCACGTGATGACGGAGCCACTGGAGGAGGAGGAAGAGGAGGAGGAAGAAGACGATGAGGAAGAGGAGGTGGGCTCTCGTGTGGTGGCCAGGTGCTCCTTCTCAGGGTCTACGTCAATGGAGTCCAGACGGACCTGAGCTGTGCTGCGGGGCTGCCGCTCGTTCTGCACAGCTGCAGTGAGGAAACAGACGGGGAATTAAAATTCTGACTTCACAAAGTGTCACAACACTATCTGAATATATTTCCACACACTTACCATCCTTATTCATGCCCGCCTGCAGGCACTTCTTCAGCCGACATGCCTGGCACTGGTTGCGATGAGCTTTGTCCACTGGACACATACCTGTACCGGCCTGACACCTGTGAACCCAAAGACAAGACTTTAAACAGAGTTCACAAAATGCTTAAAAAAGGATGTCATCTTTACACTTTCAATTAGCCTCAATTTCCCATGATGCACCTCATACACTAATTAGTTTGAATGTGAGATCTCTTGCCTGTAAATGAGCCTCCTCCTCACGCTGCGTTTGAAGAAGCCGCTGCAGCCGTTGCAGGCGTAGATGCCGTAGTGTTTCCCGCTGCTGGTGTCTCCACACACTTTGCAGACCAGAGCCGGGCTCAGAGCTTTGCCCGGGGCTGGACTCTTGGCTGCGATTCAAACACGGTTAACACAGGGCAGGTCGGTTAGTGGCATTCATGTAGTCTGGTATTGTTTCACACACGTGTGCCTGCCATCTGTACTGTACAGCTCGGCCTGCGTGTAGCTCAACAGTCTGACAAAACACGCGAGTCAATATTGCAACAGCAGTTTGGGTCTGAAAATCTAATTTAGTGGATGATTATGAAATTAAAACAATGAATGGCTGGAGGCAAATTAACACAAACGATGCAGGGATGTTGATATTAATCCAAATAAACCCGTTAATTAAACACAAATTTTAAAAAGCATTGCTTAAAGTTGCATAATAAATATTTATTTTGGTCTTGTTCGATGTTAATTAGATACATTTGTATTTAAGAGATGCACTTGTGTGAGCTCGGAGCTGTAATAAAAATGGATTTATGTTTCAGTTTTACTTCAGAAACTTTAGTTAAATTAAACAGATGATTTTCAGACCAAATCTGAGAATCTCAAACAAAAACTTAAAATTTAAAATCTCAAAAATCTCCATGACTTTATTTATTTTTATTCCCTGACTACAGGCCAAGTTTGTATCCCATCGTTCAGGCTTTGTGAGCACCTGTTGCTCCTGCTGAAAACATTCGAGACTCTTACCTCCTCCTCTGCTGTCGTCAGTCCCGACGCTCCCAGAAGACTCGGTGGGAGAAGCGGACGACATCATGGGGATCTTCGACAGGTGATCCTCCATCATTCTTATATTAAAAATGTTTCTCAGAGTTATGACGAACAACAAACTTTGTTGGAAGTCCTCTTCTCAAGATACAACGTCCACGATCAACGCACAAAAAGTTCCTTTTGGGTTTTTCTGCAGCAGAAAAAATGATTTCGAGGGACAGAAATGTGAATCTGTCAGGCCTCCGGTGGGCAGATGGTAGGTTGAGTCCCCCTGCAGAGCCTCTACTGTGTTGCAGCCTCTGGTGTGGAGATGATGCAGATGGGCTGGGGTCCTGCCATGAGTTCAAGCTCCCTCCACTTTGTTGCACGTCAACAGGTTGTGTTGTTGTCCTCCCTCCGGCCGTCGTCGGGGTCCGTCACTGTCTGTGGGTGCTCCTCAGTGGCAGCTCCTCAAAAGGGAGCCCAGGGGGGTGGGTGGGGAGGTGAAGAGGGGGAGGATTAGCCCCACGCGCTGTGTAAGCACCATGCTTATTTGTCATCCTCTTAATCTTTACTGTTCATCTACTGGATCAATCAGTCACATTGCCAGAACATTGGTGCCGCTCGGGCTCGGATCTTTTCGTCGTAGAAAAAAGGAAAGAAAACGAGCGATGACTCCTAAAAACTCCGGCTCTCTAGAGGAAGAGTTGTAACTTTAGACCAGTTCCCATCCAGCTCTGTTTCCTTGTGTCTCCTCTGTCCACGAGGGCATCCATCAGTCAACGCTCCTCTTCGGTATCTGCATTTAAAGGGATGATTACATGAGGCGCACATTATTATATTTACCAGCCTCTTCAATTTGTATTTCCCCTCCTTCCCTTTTGTGTTTTTTTGCCTCCAAATTCCAGCTCCATTTCCCCCCTGCTGTATATTTGATCTGTGTGATTGCCTCCCACTCATAATGACCCCCAGTGTTTGCTGAAGAGCTGCCTATTAACTCCCATTTCGCTCTTTTTTGACAAAACTAGAGATCATCCGCTTCCCTCTGGCTGCCAGGAGAAAAAGGTCACGGGAGGGGGGGGAATAATAGAGTTTTGAATGGCTGATGGGTTAGCCGGCGCTAATTTAGCTCATTCACGAGGGGCTCGCATTTATTATTAAGAAGCCAGAATCATCATACATGTGGCATTTACATAGGGAGCAGTTTTTTTTTAGGCGCAATGGAGCAGAGCTGCCAAGAACCAGCGTACAAGACTCAGGCGACGCTGCCTGGTAATCACATTTAAATGAAATTGACTTGTTGTTTACCAAAAAAACGTCAGACAATTTGGGGCTTAAATGAAAAGCAGCAGACATTATTGCTATGATTAAGACGAGAAAGGCCTCAAAACAAAGACAAAAATACTCTTTCGCTGCACGATTGTGGAAATCAAACTGGAGAAACATCATGGAGGATCTACTGATCACCCTCTTAACTTTCTGCTCATCTTTATCGTTTGTTTCTTCGCACAGTCGAGCCGTTCAAGTGACATCTGTGCGCTGGCATCTGCACTCACTCTTTGTTGTTTGTTCTGCTCTTCTAATGCGCGTTAATATCTGCTGCTCGTGATCTTAAATCGGACATATGAGCACATGTTATATCACCTCATAAAGCTTCGTCCATGGAGCCATGTTTCTGGTAAATCCCATATTCTTTCTTCTTTTAGCGTTACCACTCCTGAGGGAGTTGTCTACAGTTTGTTTATGGGAGCCAGAGAACCAAAACAACGCGCTAAAAGAGACTAAAAAGCTCAGTCGAGCTACTCTCTGTTGGTTTGAGCATTTCCATAATGTCTTTTGTTATGAGGATGAGTTTACGTTCTACAGTTACAGTCAGCCCAGCTCGGCGTCTGTCTTTCAGCCTTTTATTTCACCAAGCTCTCACCAACCACTAAAAGTCAGTCCCAGATTTACTCTTGTCCGGCGGCTTCTTGCTCGCTCACTCTCTCCTTTTCTCTTCTTAGCTTCCTCCGTCAACGTCCTCTTCGCTCTCTTTTCCTCTACCATTATGTCCATAGAAGCTGCTGAGCCCGGTTACATTGCCCAGCTCCTGTTCTGGCACAACACCGGCTCCATTCCCCTGTAAACCTCTTCTTCTTCTTCCCGGTGGTCCAAAGCGCCTGTTGTACAAACACTAACACTCCCCCGGTGCTCTGAGCTCACAGTCCGGGGCAGCCCGGCTAACAAACTGAGCTAACGTGAGCTAACAGCAGCTACAGTTGTCAGCAGTTTACTTCACTGTCCATCAGGAAACTCTGTAAATCACAGAGAGTTGAGGCGGAGCAGCCGGAGGACATCAGAGGGAAAACCAGAAAACATTTTCTCCATAAAATATGATCCAGTTTCACCAAAAATCAGTGAAATAGTTGGTGGTGTGTGACTCGCTACTCACTGATTGGAACCCCCTCGCCTCACCCTCTGCTTCTATGCATGTAGGAGAAACTACAGTGGCCATGAAACATGAGAAGAATGTAAAAATAAATACACTTTGGACCTTTAAGTTTCTTTCAGCAGGAGTTTGAACTCTAAATCCTGATTATGAGCATGTAAAAAGAGTTATTTTGTATTAATCTGTATATTGGGGAGAAAAAAAAAACTGACAGCAGTTGTTAAACTCTAAGTAGAAAATTAGCTTGGGCGAGCAAAATGAACGTCCTCGTCAGCGAGTTCCAGCTCCACAATAACAAGGCCCGACCATAATTGGAAAAACAAAGTGGAAAGCAGTTAAGTAGATTAGAGTTTGACCACATTTTGTCTGCCTGGGCACCAGAAGACGGGGTGGCGGGGGGGAGAAGGAACACAATTAGCTCAAAAGATTAAAAGAGCAGTGAAGACACACTCCTTGTGGGCATCTTTAGCCATATGGTGGCTACTCTCTTCACCCCTCGGCCAACACACTGTTGACCTTTTGTAAGATTTACCGCTTAATTAGTGTTCTGAGATCAGTGTTCTGCGGGCTTTCTGCATGGATTCACCCAATTACACACTGATTACTGATGTGGACACGGAGTCATTTATGTTTATGTTACATTTTCATCCACATGATTCAACGCACATTTTTTAATTTGTGCTTGCCGGAAAGTTTGTTTTTTTTATATTTAACCATGAAGCAATTAAACATTTCAACTGTAGCGCTGTAGGGATGAATTAAAACCCACAAAATAAAGAATAAAAAGAATGGAGGTCCAGACTGTGCGCCTTGTTGCAGCTCAGCCTCGTCTCTGTCACCATAGCAACTGATGGGGGGAGTGGCTACGGCGTGGAGCTGAGCGGTCGCATTTTCGGTCTCTCCATTAGAGTTCGAAGTGAACACACTTCTTTATTAAACTAAAGTTCAGTGTATCTGTAGCCTGAGACATGTCAACCAAACAATCTAAAACCACCTTGGGCCACCAGAATAAGACCGACCGACTCGAGGAAACAGGGGAAAATGCAAGGGGATGTGCAAGCTTCTGGAGCAGCGGGGATTTTAGAGTCAATTACAGCCCTGAAAAACGACTTTGGGTCCAAATTTGACGAAGTTCTGACCGCAATTAACGAGATCAAGTCAGACTTTAAAGACTCTTCAGGGAGACCAGAACCATAGCAACTGATAAAAACAAAGTCTGAGGCGTCTTCTGTTAATCTGTGATTACATGATGTGATTCTTTTGCTGTTTTTGGCCTCCAGAAAGCTGTCTCTTTTTTTCCTGACTCTGTTTTTGTCACTAGCGCTCAATTAAAAATGTGATCGTGTCATGTCCTCTTGAATATATTCACATTGAAGCAACATTGTGTAACTTTTCTCTCATAATCTCTCAGCACCGACAGAAAGAAGAGATGTCTGTGCTTCTGCAGGGACAGAGACAGGTCTTTGAACAAACTTTATTTATCTGATTTATCTCAAAAACGTCATTTTAGTGTCAGAATGTTCAGAAGATGTGTGGCATGTGAAAAATGAGTCCTATGAGGAGAAATAACTTCTCATAATCTGAGCTCACGTTCACTTTAGAGTCAGTAGACTGAGGACCTGCTGCTGGTCTACTAAAGGGGGGCAGCGCTGGTTAAACTTAGCGACACAGAAAGTGACTCTTCAGTGAGGCGTCTCTTTTATTACACATCACATTATCACATTTTATCTATATTGTATAATGCTGTATATATATAATAATCTGTTCCAGTGCTTATACTTAGAATTAAACCAGTACTTTAGAGTTTAAAAGAGCCATAAACTGCAGATCTTAGACCAGTCTATGATTTGTTCCAAAACCAGCTAACCGACTAGTGTCCGACTCATCTCTTCTTCATGTATTATGCAGCATTAATTTACTTATAATGTGCCGGTGGTGCCTTTAAATATCTTATGAGCAAAAGGACCTCATGAGTGATGGCATTATTACTTTATTATTTATTGAAATCACGTGTATTATCTCTCACTCAAATAATGTGAGGTATGTAAAAGGGGCTCAGGGTTAGAGTTTGTAAACCCTCGTGTATTAACCTCAGTCATAATTACATAAAATATAATGAGGGGTTTAAACACTTTGAGATATTTACATTTTTTCCAGCAGCTCTTGAAGATCAGACTCATTTCAGCCTTTAGAGTTTGATGATCATCTCACTGCTTTTATCACAGTTTTTATATAACGTAATGTTTCTGGATTCATTTTACTTCTGCATTAATGTGTGTTTTACTGTTTAAGGTTGAGCTAAATTTTAATATATATATTTACATCTACATTTCAAGAGAGACAGAGGTGAAGTCTGCAGTTTTGCCACCTGATGGTTCAGATTCAGAGGGAACGAGTGAGGAAGATGAGGAAGAAGAGCTGTATGCAGAGTGTGAGGACAACAGCATCAGTGAACAGAAGCTCTATAATGAGGCAGACAAAGGAAGATCTAAAGTAAACGGTAATTTTATTGCACTTATATAGCACCTTTCTGCAAGGTAACTATTCATACACATTCACACACTGATGGGGCAGCCTATGGGAGCAATTTGGGGTTCAGCATCTTGCCCAAGGACACTGCACGACATGCAGACTGGAGGAGCCGAGGATCGAACCACAAATCATCCGGTTAGTGAATAACCTGCTCTACTGAGCCACAGTCGTCCTGCCCGGTCTTGCTGTACATGCCTCTAATGTGTAGTATGGTGATGTGCTTGCAACTGTTTCCTCAGCTTCCATTGCCAATTGGATATTGTTCATGTAGAAGCACAAGATGGGGAAGATGGTGGTACAAAAACAAGGAATCTCGCCTGATGTCACCTAGGAATGGCTCCAGCCACCCATGGATCATCGGCGGGCTGTATGAAGCCTGGTTGCTCAAACAAGCCATCTGTAACAGCACCCACCTGTCAATCAAAGCGTCCACGCTCTTAATCCTGCATAACTTAATATAATCTGAACAGGTGAGTTGTATATAAATTCACCCTCAGTACAGTTGTCATGAACGGGGAAATTAGCTATAGAGACCAAAACTGTTTTTTGTACCAGGCTGTAAACATGTTTATTTCTGCTGTGAAGTTGGACATTTGAACATGGGGACTTATGGAGACTGACTCACTTCTGGAGCCAGCCTCAAGTGGACGTTTGAGGAACTGCAGTTTTTGGCACTTCACTTCACAGCCATTGAATTTGACTCTGTTTATTGTTCATATGGCGCTCAGACAACCTGCATCATCTCCTCCTTTAATAAGGCCAGCGTTGTATTAAAGTGACACCTGCTGCAGGAGTGTGACTGTCGTGATCAGATCTGCTCTCTATGTTTAGAAGATGAGACGACCGGCTGCAGCCTGCTGGCCGGGCCAATCGCGGCTTTATGACACTTTACATAATAATGATAAGCTGCGGTACACTGTGACACCATCAAGTTTTAGGTGAAGACTTGCTTACACGAGCAGGCCATAGATTATGGCAAGACAAATAGATTAGCATGAGAGCAGCCTTATATTAGGATTCAAAGAACGATTAGAGGAGTTATGCAATGACATGAGTATCTTCTGCGCTTCATACGAGGCTGAAAACTCGACGGCTTGTCGACTGTTTCACGTCTGACGAAGCTGCAGCTTCTTCTTGTTTCTTTAAGGTTTGATGTTCTGACTTTAAAGTCCAAAATGTTTTACCACAAACACAGTGAAGGACACAAAATCTGCTAAACTGATCTCTGGAGCTGATGTCTCTTTTATTATTTTTTTATTTTTAATAACCCTGATGTGTGTGTTGTGCTAAAACAGTTAATTAATTGACACGAAACAGAGTTCAATCACAATAAACTGATGAATTGTTTCTAGTTAAAACATTAAAACATTTGCTGGTTACTGCTTTTTATTTGTATTTTTGTATGTAAGAAATCAAAATACAATAAAAATATAATAAAAATATGTGTTAGTATGATTTTTTTTTTTAGATATTTTAGTGCTGATAGATTGATCATGAATGATGCATAGTGACATCTTTTTATTTGTAGCCCTGTAGGGATGAAAAAATGATTAATAAATTAATAAATACTAACAATAAACTTTATTTCTGTAGCAACTTTCACCACAATGCAGCTCAACGTGCTTCACCAAAGAAACAAATCAATAACACAGGTATTAAAACGAGAGAGACGAGCAATAAAAAAGAAATAAAAAGAATAATATTAGTAATAAAGACAAGTTAATAATGGTAAAAATAACTTTAAAATTCATCCATCCATTTTCTGTAACCGCTTATCGTCATCAGGGTCACGGTGGGTCGAGAGGCGAGGTACACCCTGGACAAGCCGCCAGCCTATTGCAGGACACATAGAGACAAATTCACACCTACGGGCAATTTAGAGACACTGATTAACCCGTTAAGGTTTCACGACCTCGGACACGAAACTGGTGGACTCAAATGCACGACTCTAGGGCTGATGAGGATGTAGCAAAAAGACATTTAAAAAAAAAAACTTTCAAACAAAAAGTGCTCTCAATCAGAAAATGAAAAAAACCTGAACACTGGGCTGGAAACGCTTGACTATACTCTTTCACAAACTGACAAAGACAAAGGGAGACAAGGACTATTTATACATGAGGTGGGTCAAAACAGGTGAAACCAATCAGGGGCGGGGCAAACAATTACAAAGGCGGGAAAATCACACAAAGGGAGGAAGTCAGGGTCTGAAATGAGGGAAAAGGTGAGTACAAAATAAAACAGGAAGTGCTTGAAACATGAACATGACTAACATTAACACAATTGACGAGACACAAACATAAGGTTCATGTTTTTTGGACTGTGGGTGGAAGCTGAAGTACCCGGAGAGAACCCACACTAACACGGGGAGAACGTGCAAACTCCACACAGAAAGAGCCCAGACGGGGTTCGAACCAAGAACCTTCTCACTGTGAGGCGACAGTTAAAGAGAATCACATCGCCACGTATTGTAGAATTAATTTAGAACACCTCTTACTGAATATATAAAATGGACTTGACATCAGTGTGCACTTAGTTGACTTCCAGTGGAGGAGACGACGGTTATAGTCTTCAGGGAGCCCAAAGATGACAATATGTGGGGAGAGATCAAAAGTAATTCTGCCAAAGTTTATTGGTATTATATTGTAACGGTGCTTTATAAATAAAGTTTACGAACTTAAATATGATAAGTAGTCGTAGGAGGATTGATTTAAACTGCATATTTTCAGGTGTTACGATAAATGTTTGTTCCAGACGACTGATCAACCATAAAAAAGTTGATTTGATCTAAACATGTCTCCTCACATTACTGTACAACACACCTGATTACATCACAGAACACTCAGCAGCCTATGAAAGAGGATAAACACACACACACACACACACACACACACACACACAGGGGCGGGGAGTGTTACCATGGATCATGAAGGAAACTCAAGGAGGAGGAGTGGTGGTGGTGATGGAGGGAGGGGTGCTTGTTAAATCTGATCTGGCCAGTGCTGACGACGGCAGTGTGGCTGCGTCCTCACATCAGCCCTGCATCAATGTGTGCGTGTGTGTGTTATATAACATGTAACGCACTATGACTGTGGCCGCTGAGCCTCTTACCTGTGCGTCAGGTGTGTCAGGTGGAAAGCTCTTCATCTTCCACATCACTCATCTCTGTGGATGTAGAGATGAACTCGCGGTGGTCATTTCAGGACAGTCAGCGACTCCCTCTGCTGCTGGTTGGTGTTCTTCTATTTAAATTTGTCGTTTATGTTCATGGTCCCCTGATGTTCAACCACAATGACCCCCTGAGCTCTCCTCTAGCGCCATCATTAGGCCAAAGAAACAATTGCAACATCAATTCAGGGTCCCCATTACTGTTTCTAATTACTCTTTAGGCCTGCTGGCTTGTTATATCAGTATATCATCGAAACCCCACTGATTTCAACCACATTAAAACACCAACAAAGGCATGACAGACGCCCCCTGAATCATTCAGAGGTCCTTACAGATGTACTGGAGTGCAGCCTGTGTGTACAAACTGTTGGCAGGAGTCCTGCCTGGCTCTGTGTGTCCAGCTCTCTCTGTCCTGACCTAGATCTCTGACAGTAAACAGCTGCTTCCTAAAGCGACGTCGTGCTGCCATCAGCAGAACGGGCCCGGGAGAGATAAATGTCAGATTGGACCTCGGCTGAGCCTCTTGATGCAGCTCAGTGCTTCGCGGTTTGTTTAGGAGATCCACAGACACTTAGCGGCCAACTGCTGCTGGCTGCTGGTGCCATTGTTTGGTTTATTGTTTTAATTAACACTGTTTACAACAGACACATAAAAAAGCATGCCGCCTGTAGTGGAGGCAAAAAACACGAGATCTGTGATGACTACCAATCATGTCCTCGTTATGAATATTTTACACGAGGTACAATCAGTGTGCAAACTAAATTTCCTGCTTTCCATATATGGTAGTAGTGATATAAACGTCCTGTATTTGTGGTTATTATTATCGTAATGGCAATACTTCCTTTATTAATAGGAACTGTATTCAAACATCTTTTGTAGCTCCAATAGAGGCTGCTGAGCCCGGTTACATGCCCTGCTCCTGTTCTAGCACAACTTCATTACTTTGTTCCTACTCCGAGTTGGCTGACATCTCCTTACAGAGAGCCACAGCTTCTTCTGCTGTCTCCCACATTCACTTTCTTTGGATCCATGTGAAGGGGGCATGGAGGTTTTAACGGTACCGAAAATTCAAAAATACAAGTTTGTTGGAGCCGGAGCCATAGTATATCATCATATATCAGAGCTAATTATAGTATTTTCATTTATAAAAGAAATTATTATGGAGGAAATGATCAAGAATTGGTGAAGTCCTAGTTTAAAATGTGCAAAAGGTGATTAAAACTGCTAATTTTATTTTAATTTGGTGATGACGTTTTATGATGCGCCTCCCATGGATAGGCGGTTATTTGTGAATGAACGTTTGTAGAGTGTTTAAGTGGCGGAGCGTTATAGTTTATTCCGAACACAGAAATATTCAGACTTTGCATGTTTTAATTTTGTTTTGTAATTTTGGAAATTCAACCTGGAGATTTCAGTTCAATAAACCACATCAGACTTGGATGAGCGTCTCCGCGCGTGCTTATTAAAACGTGTGTCGGTAACTCTGCAACTTAACCTCAGCTGGCTAAAAGGAAAGATACAAAGGATTAGCCAGTTTTACCTCCAATCACAGTGATGATGTTTATAAATAAATCAGACAATATAGTGATATCCCTGCAGTTCTGGTCTTTGTCTGAGACAGAGACAAGACCTTCAAAAGGTGGACTTGAGGCTGGTATCAAGACCAATCTCGAGTACTGCGACACCAGGATGCTCAATTAAAAAAAGTTGCCTCTGCAAACCAAATATACCAGCTCTCATCTGTGCAACTTTAGATCTTTGTCTTCTAGATAAGCGTGATCTAACATACTGTACATTTGAATATTTATATTATTATTTTATTGAGTTTTCAGCTGATGAAGGTTGTTAAAAACTAAAGAAGATTTGACTAATCCTGTTGAATGTCAACTGTTTCAGGTATTTTGTGATTTACCAGGTATTCCTGACTAATGTAGCCGAGTGTGTGTGTGACAGAAGTTTTATTTAATCCATTAGGAAAATTGAATTTTAAAAAATATTTTAATTTGACCCAGTTCACCTCATTTTATCAATAATATTTTAATATTTTTTAGTTTTCATCCTGCGCAACACGACTTTACCCGCTCACACTGAAAAGATAATTTCATTTACTACCTTAATGATGATTCAGTATATGATTTTTGTAGTTTCACTGAACTTAGAGGGCAGCAGGAAGCAGGTGACATTCTCTTCACGTCGACTTCTCAGCTGTATAAATTTCATTTTTGCATCAGCTGAGTAAAACAAACTAATTAAGACAAACGCCTGGCGGCTGGCTTTTAGTCAAAGACCTAATTTACCTCGACCGCCACTGCTTCTTCTTCTTCTGCTGCTGCTGCTGCTGCTGCTGCTGCGGATTAGTTCAGATGACTTTAGATTAGATTAGGGCCCCTGTGGAAACACAGAGGAAGCATTAAGATTATAGCAAATGAGGTAACTGAAATGACCATTGTTACATTTCTGTAAGCTTCAGTGTTTTGTTTTAACAGATGGATGTAGGTGTAACTTTGGGCTCCGGGTCGGGAGAAGTATGTAACGCTTTACAGCGTTTCCTGATGGACAGTGAAGTAAACTGTAGCTGCTGTTAGCTAATGTTAGCTCAGTTTGTTAGCCGGGCTGCCCGGACTGTGAGCTCAGAGCACCGGGGGCAGTGTTAGTGTTTGTACCACAGGCAGATTAAACACCGGGTTTTGAGGTTTGAGGAATATTGACAGGGAGTGGAGCCGGTGTCGTGCCAGAACAGGAGCTGGGCAAACAGACAACATAACTCAGAATCAGCAGCCTGAATGGACATAATGGCAGAGGAGAAGAGGCTGAAGAGGACATTGACGGAGGAAGCCAAAAAGTGAAAATCTGAGACACCAAACAAGGGACTGACTTTTAGTCGTTGGCGGGAGCTTCGTCAAAGTCTTGGTTTTTTGATGGTTCTAGTTCTAACATTGGCTTAGATTGGAGGGAAGTACCCAGATCCTATGACCCATTATGGGTCTGTCTGGGTGCCTTCCCTTCCCTTTTATTAATTTTGGTAAGCACAATCAGCCTACTGTTATTTGTTGTTGGTTTATGGTCACATTTAATCTTTATTAATAAATCTTTTTCTTCAACTACGTCACTGTTTGTTATGTTGGAAAAACGTTAATGGTGATCATAACAGCCACTGTAAAGTGAATTTTTTTTTGACAAATACCCAATTTTAGGGCTTCTGTTTTGGTTCTGGTAACATGTAATTCAATATATCTGATATTTTTGATTAAAAAATCAGTCAACTTATCTAAAAATAAATGTCCAATAAATAATTTTTATTATAAAATCTAGTCCAGACATGAATTGTTGTTGTTCTAAATTCATATTTTAGACAACAAAGTCTCCAAATCAAACATTTAATTTGTTTATTTCATCTGATAAATAAATGGGGAAGCGTTTCATTGGGAGTGTAAAGTAACAGTGGCTGCAGAGTTCACAGTACATTCTTTCATTAACAATGAAACCCACTTAATGGGGCTATAATACCCCGCTCATCCCCCTTCACCCGTCCACCCACCTCCCCCCTTCACCCTTCACCCTCTGGCTCATCTACTGACTGCTGACACAGCCATTACTCACCAGTCTAAAGCAGCTCTTTGGCCGGGGCGGCTCAGCGGGTTCGTTAAGATTTCAGGGGGAGGTCTGGAGGGGGGTGTCGCGTGCTGTTTGGGAGGAGGTGGGTGGAGTGCACGGGGTCAGGCCAATGGGTAGCTGGGATTACCACCGACCCACCATCTGCCATCCAAATAATAATCAGAGTGAGGAAATCAATTGGCCTGAGTAAATATCAGGTATGCAAACTCATTGAACTCAAACTATAGGCCAATTATAAGACATCGGTGTGGTCATATATAATCATATCATATCATAAACATGTAACTTACCTCTATCCCTGTAGGTTTCTGTTGTATGTAGCATGTTGAGATGAGATTCGGATCACTGTTTCTGCATAGCTTTAAGCCTTAATATAACTTGAACAGGTGAGTTGTATATAAATTCACCCTCAGTACAGTTGTCATGAACGGGGAAATTAGCTATAGAGACCAAAACTGTTTTTTGTACCAGGCTGTAATCATGTTTATTTCTGCTGTGAAGTTGGACATTTGAACATGGGGACTTATGGAGACTGACTCACTTCTGGAGCCAGCCTGAAGTGGACGACAAGAGGAACTGCAGTTTTTGGCTTCACTTCACAGCCACGAGGGTTGCCGCTTGATTAAGATACACAACCCCCCTTTACCCACTGCAACACTGAAGTGATTATAATCCAATAATATAATAGAGTGTATATTATTCCATTGCAGTTTTATTTAAGTAAAACTTTTAATACATAATCTTTATTGTAAATAAAGTACTTCTACACTGTGGCATTTTTACTTTTACTTCAGTAAAAAGTCAGAGTATTTCTTCCACCACTTGTGAATTAAAATAGTTTTTTTGTTTGTATTATTTAGTTTTAAATAAATATGAAACAATCCCAGTAAAACATGATGTATTATGTGCTGCTCTCATCCCATACAGTTGCTGAATGGGAGGAGATGCAAGTATTTTTTTCCTAATCATACATTTTCCTGCTGGAAAGTTTCTTTAAATTACAATATAAATCAAATATTTCTTCTGTTTTCAATACAAATCAACTTTTCCTGCAAAAACCCTCCTGCAAAATCTAACACATATGTAGTATAATGTTTATATAGCTTAATGGCTGTAAAATATTTATGAATGTTTATTTTAGTGCAGTTTTATATTCAGAAAAATATGTTTTGTACTAAAGTTAACAGTATTAAGTGGATCACAGTTTTGCCACTTTGATAAACTGAACTCTCCAGATGCTGACAGTTAATCCACCTCCACCTAAACTTGTGTTTAATTGATTCAGACCGGCCCGTACAAAAACCTTGGTTGCGTCATACGTGGTGGCCCCTAAGCTGACCGCGATGTGACCAATAATGGTCAGATTTGTCTTTGAAGAACACAGATGCTGCTCCATATGAGTCATATAAATAACACGCAGAGCTTACAGCCGCTAATTCAAGCAGATGCCACCGCCTGGCACACTTTTTCCCGCCTTTTACTAATGCATCATATTGTTATCTAATCGGCTCAGCCGTAATTAAAATGATATCCACATCCTGTCTTTTGAACATTCAAATCTCTGTTTTAATCCTGAAGAAAACAATTAATTTCCCCGGAGCAGCATTTACATTATAAAGAAACCCGCCCTATATATGTTCTCTGGTATACTGTGAGATAATGCAGCAGCTCCTGTATAGAAAACCAATATGGCCTTCCACAAAGGCTAAAGGGGAAGCTCCCATCTGATGCAGCAAGAGCCGGTTGCCCTCTGAGGTCAGCGCAGTGGTCATTTATTGTTCTGTTGTCGAGTGTGATGCTGCCGAGAGGCGTCAGTGGAGGATTAGCGAGCGGTGGCACATGTCAGGCAGTGAGAGTGTGGACTAGAGCGTGCAGGACAGACGTGGGCGTCATGGGGCTCAGAGCTGATGACACACGGCCGAACACGCTCCAGTACAGCACAGATACACGGGAGAGGAAGAGGGCAGCTCGTGTCTGAAGATGTGCGCTGATATGTCACACACCCTGAAGTTTATCCACACGTGATGCGAGACTACCGATGACATACTTTGATACCCGGGCAGTTCATCAGTACCTGCAACACTCAGCCTTCAGTTTCAGAGTTTACCACTGTGGGAAATATGGACAGCTGTACACGTGCCAATCATCAAGCAAGGTCACCAACAGCAGACATAGCAGCCAGCTAATATTACTGACTAGTCCAACAGCAGTCAGCCCAGCTCGGCGTCTGTCTTTCAGCCTTTTATTTCACCAAGCTCTCACCAACCACTAAAAGTCAGTCCCAGATTTACTCTTGTCCAGCGGCTTCTTGCTCAATCACTCTCTCCTTTTCTCTTCTTAGCTTCCTCCATCAACGTCCTCTTCACTCTCTTCTCCTCTGCCATTATGTCCAGAGAGGCTGCTGAGTTACGCTGCCCACTCACTCAGCTCCTGTTCTGGCACAACACCGGCTCCGCTCTTTGTCAGCATTCACCTGAAAACCTCTTCTTCTTCTTCTTCTTCTTCTTCTTCTTCCCGGTGGTTCAAAACGTCTGTGGTACAAACACTAACACTCCCCCGGGGCTCTGAGTCCCAGGCAGCCCGGCTAACAAACTGAGCTAACGTTAGCTAACAGCAGCTACAGTTGGCAGCAGTTTACTTCACTGTCCATCAGGAAACTCTGTAAAGCGTTACGTGCTTCTCCCGACCCGGAACCACAACCATTCACCTGATTACAAGTCAGTGTAGCATCAACAGGAATTAAAATCTGTTCGTTTATCAGACAAAAGTTACACAGTGCTGCGTTAAAGCTTGATGACCATAAAATACAGCTACTTTCACCATGTTGGACCAAACAGTGTTCTTGTTTCTACATGTTGGATCTGTGCAGCCAGCGCCCTCAGCCCAGTCAGGCCGCTGCCATGTAATCAGGACGGGAACTCGAGCTGTCCCTCACCAGGTCGCTGTGGCCCCACTCATTATCTTATCTCCCATTGTAACCCGCTGTAATTCACCCTCTCATGATTGATGATGTCGCTGTCTGATTACACCAAGACAAAACCCCCCTAAGATCACCTTTCGTTCCTGTGGCCAACTCCACGAGCTCCACGAGGTCCGCTGGAGAGAGGATGACGGGCGGGGGGGGGGCCGTGTTGAGCTGCTGTCACATGCACGTTGGGTTTGTATTATTTCTGAGCAAGTTTATGACAAATTATCGGGTGTTTCTTGGGGAAAGGTGCTGTAATTTTGGTGCTTCTGACTCACGTTTGATAGATTTGGATGGTTATTTCCAAGATGCACCTAACAAGGCACCAAGCAATGTTTCTGATGAGCAGCTCTGTGTGGTGCAGCACAAAAAGGAAATAAGAAAGCCGCGGTATAAAACATTTAGGCTGGAGGCTCCTCTGCTTCAGATCATGTCCCTGGCCTGCCTTGGACAAATCAGATAGGTAACCTGTGCTCTTTTTAAGTGAGACAGTGAGCCTCATCTCTCCATGCGGCAGGTGGAGACAGATGCCTCATTATCCATGCCACAGGGGACAAAACAAGCCCAGGACCCGATTGCCCCCCCGCTGGCGTTTAGTTTCCAATGCACCAACACAGGGCAACCTTGGACCGCCGCCGGGACGCGCTCATCTCTGACCTCAGTGAGCGCAGGTCGCTCACAGAGTCACATTAAACTTTCAGAGAACCCAAAGGTCCCCGTCAGGAGTGTTAACAGCAACATTGTCCCGGCTCCCCCCTGACTCAAAGGGCCAAGTGTAACAAGGCACCCCCTCCAGTGGTCTGGGCTGCAACCACCTCCCCCCCTGGGTCCACAGATACAGTGACACCCTTCAAATCCATCCACAGCTCCTTTGAGGCTCTCAGATGGACGAACAGAGATAGAAGATTCAAGAGCAAGAGGCACGGACGACTGTATAATCGAACGTGTGTTTTTGAAGGATGAATTTGACGACTCAGACTTCAGCGTGTTGGATCAGGCTCAGATGATGGGATTGCCACTGAGACGGCTGATCACATTAAAGGTGCAGTCTGGCTAAACAGGCTGTCGGACCCCGCCAGCTAAGAGTTACTAAATATATCTTTCCAACATGCTCGCTTGAATTTTTGTGGATGTTGGAATAAAATTAACTGTCCTGCTAATTTCTTCTAGATACATTCACTTAAGGCTGCAACAGTTATTTTCATCATGGATTAATCTGCCGATTATTTTCTAGATGCATCGATTAATTGTTTCATCAATAAAATGTCAGAAATAGTGAAAAATATCCATCCTAATGTAACGAGGTGTCTTTTAAATATCTTGTTTTGTCAGATATTCAGTTTATTATGATATAAAACAGAAAAAAGCAGCAAAAACAATATTTTCTGCCACGTTTGCATTAAAAATTACTTCAGTCAATGGAGATTTTTTTCTGTCGTTGTACTAATTGTTGCAGCTTCACATTTTCTGGGATTTCTGAGGAGGCTTGGAGGAAAATCTGCAGCTTTCAGTGGTCCTCGACAATTTCCACAGAATGGAGAGAACACAGCTGGAAAAATATTATTGAAGACACAGAAGTTCAATTGTGGCAAATCTTTGTCAAATATTCTGAGACTGCCCCAAACTGAGTTTGTGTTGGAATGACTTTAAGCACTGTACTCAAGACTCATATACCATTAAACTGAGAGTCTTTATCTGGGACACGTTCTGTTCCAGCACCACCTACACTGGAAGACTGGTACGCAACAAAATTTGACAAATTCTACCAAGTTTGGATTAAATAGATTTTGAATTTATAATCCCAATGCTAGCAGACTTTGTACAACTCCACTGACGTTTCATGCTACGTCCCTCTTCCTGATGCAAATAGTAGTAAGCTCCCTTGGTTTTATTGTATCTTTTAATATACTGCATGATGGACATGTGTGAGAAAGTCGAAGCTGCAAACTTCTGGTAGATTAAAGCAGAAGCACACGTAGATATATACAGTACATAAGTGGACAGATGGATATATATATATATATACACCTGGAAGAGAAGATTTTCCACAAGAATTATTGGATATAATATCTGTCTGTGTAAATGCATATGTACATGAATGTATGTGAAAATTGGAAATGGGTTCTATGTAAGAATATCAAGTTCTGTACATTGTACATGTAAACTTGCCTTTTCCAAATAAAAGCAAATAAATATATATATATTTAGTCCCATGAAAATAAAAATCATATTCCACAATAATATCTCTACCTTTGTGCACTAAATTTGATTGTTAAATGTTCAGGAATGATTTAAATTTAGTTTGCAATAATTAAATGTTGAACAAAATGAAAAGATCGATCAGTTATGGCTTCAAATGTCTCCTAAAAATCATTTAAAAACACTTTTCCTGCTTCTTTAATAATGAACAAATAGGCCCCTCCTTGAAAAATGACCTTTATATATTTCATTTTGTTTGTGTCGCTGCGATCATCATAAATTTGGCTCAACAAACTGGCAAAGAAATCAGTCAACAGTGACATCTGTCGAAGGTACCATAATAACTCTGCAGCACCACCCACAGACCCCCTACTGTTAAAATAAGATCATATTTATCTGGGATTGTTGGCCGTAATATTTCCACAAACAGAGTATTTGTGTTTTGTAGAAACAATGCAAACACCTGCTGCAGATTTTGTGACATCACTTCAACATGCTGCAGCTTTGGCCACCGAGGAAGCAGAAAAACTGTAAATAAATATGACAGAGAGCAACAGAGACTGCGATGGACACACACGGATTTATTTATCCTGAACACAGTACGTCATTTGTTTTTCTGCATTCATGTTTTTATATTTTGTTAATACATCTTCGGCTCGTTGTTGACTGTGTGCGCTGACAAGTAGTATTTAGATTTAACTTCAGGTACCAAAACAACAACAGATCTGCATTTATACTTGAGTAACACGTTCTGCTGAAAAATAGTTCCCATCGCTGATTATTATAAAATACATTATTGCTATGCATCAATGCTTCTTACTGTCGGTGGAGCTAATTTATCTATTTTAGCCACAGTAAGTTTACAGGTAGTTTAGTCCAAGTCGGACCCATCCAGAGGGTGAAGAAGAAAAATCTGAGGGGACATGAGATGAGTCCTAATGCCTACTTCTTTGAAATGAAACCATCTGAGAGGTTTAGAGAGGAACTGCTTAAAACTCAGAGACGTCTGAAAGGAGCCATAACTGCAGTCACAGACCAAACAGATTTGGAACCGCTGGTTTAACACTGAACAATGTTGAATTTTAAAATCATATCACGTTTTTAAATATAAAATTTAATCTGAAAAGTGATTAAGTAGCTCACTTTTGTTGTTAAATAGTAAAAAAGCATAAAGTATCAGGAATAAAATACTCAAAGTACCTGAGTAACAAGATTTGACCCACTGCTCCATGTTCACTACGTCCTGCCTCATTCAAGAGAAAAACTCTCATTAAAACTGAACTGCTGCACGCAATTAACAAGAGAGAAAGATGTTCTCTGTTCAAATTTGCCTTCTGCTCTGGAGCGTCTGTTTGTGTTTTGTCCTGTGTGATCCGGGCTGATTGCGCGCACGCTGCCGGGTTGCCAGATATGAAACAAATTTGGCGCACAGCTTGCTGCAGACGTAGAAGCAAGCCAACAAAGTGGAAATCAAAGCAGCAGCAGCTCTTTAAAGGTTCAGCGTGTAGCAAGTGTAGCTGCCCCATCGCTTCATGCTCTTCTTCCTAAGCGTGGAGGAGAAACTATGGTCGTGTAAAGGTTTTCTCCAGAGCCAGTGTTGAGTTTGTCCATTCTGGACTACTGTAGAAGCATGGCAGACCGCGTGGAAGATGACCTACTGTGTCTGTAGATACATAGGTCATAATGATTCATGTTTTCAGGTGACTGAACACGAATGAAAAAAGGTTATAAATATTATATTCCATTTCTGCCAAACACTGGACCTTTAAGATGAAGCGACTGCCTGCAAATAAAAAATAAACGTATAAAAACAGAATATTTTTTTAAAGGTTTAATGAAAAACAAATGACAAATTTATAAAAAAATAAACTTCCATTACAAATTAGTATTTGTTCTCATATAACTGTGTTCATTTAGGAGTGATGTAGATTGGTCCAATGTTTGTGATTGTGATTTTGAAGTGTGAGTGTGAAGGATGAATCCTGGCTACATCAGCAGGTAAAATAGGATTTGCTTCCATCTAGTGGTTTGTTCCTGAACCTCCACCTCCACAGGTGAAGCAGAGTAACGAAGAACTGGAATGACTTGACCACATCTCATCATGTAAACAACTGGACGGAGAACTTCAGACAGGAACGATTGTGCTTTAAATCATAAAACATTGATTTCCACCTCCTCTGTTAGTTCATGGACAAACTTTTAAAGACACTTCATTCCCTTCGCTCAGGTGTCTTCTTCAGGTGAGGTCGCAGCAGGTACACGAACACGGCGACGTTCACAACAAACTGGGTTAAGCCTATAGAGGGAAGGCCGTAGTTCACGTACAGGAAGCCGCCGACAGTCGGTCCGACTGTGCGGAGCAGAGACTGGACGGATGCACACAGTCCCATCATTGTGCCTGCACACAAGAGCAAAGTGGGTTGAATAAACGACTACGTTTTAATTTAACTTATTAATTCTCATTTAACGTCACACTACCGAGGTGATTTACAGACTTCATGATGACATATAACTGTGGTCACCTGTGTCAGTGGACGGTACGCTCTTGGTGAGCATGGTGTCCGTGATGACGTTAAACACGCTGAGAGAAAACATCATGGGGACGATGGTGAGGCAGAGCTGGAACACGTTCTGCATGTAAGCCTGCAGAGGGAGAGACACACATATCAGAATCAAAGTGACACAGCTGAGGACTCATTTCATCAGTCCAGACTTCAGTGTGTCACAAACATTCATGGTCCCCAGAGGAAGAAGCTAACTTTGGTCTAACTTTGGCAGGCTTGGGTGGGGAGCAGTAACACAAGTTACATCAAGTCTATAAAGTTTAAAAGGCAGAAAAAAGTACAATAAAAATATAAACGTATTAAAGCAGTTGAACATTTTAGATATCTGACTGAAAAGCAGAAATCAGCTAATCAATATCATCTGTGTGTAACTGAGGCCTGAAAGTGCTGAGTCATTGTTCAGCAGAAGCAGTGGTGACATACAGAAACACCTGAAAGCGCCATGGGAAACTGTAGGTCGTATTATTGTATTATTTAACAGACTTGACGGTAATGATCCTGAGGCTCTGCATAGGTCTGGAGTGTGTGTTTCTGTGTGTGTTTCTGTGTGTACCTGAGCCAGTCCCACCAAAGAAGCAACTCCGACGGACAGAACCAGCAAAGAGTTCTCAGAGAACCTCGCCGTCAGCGGGCCCATCACTCCTCCCTGAATGAACTGAACAACAAGCATGCAGGTTTTACTGACCTCGTCTTACAGTCTGATACCATCGTGATCCGCACGTTCATCAACTCGTCTCGTGTTTCAGTCTGCGTGACACTCACCATGTTGACTATGCCAAAATACGCCATCAGATAGCCGTTCTGCTCGGGTTGCAGCTTAAAGAAGTCCAACGCAATGATGGAGAACATCACTTGGAAAATACCTTCAGAGAGAACGTTTAAATAAAGCTTAAACAAAATGTAGAATATTTGTGCCTCCAAACATACAGAACCAGTCCACAGTTTGGACCCAGTTTCTTATTACATGACCTCAGGACCTCACACCTCAAATGCTTCACAGAGTTCAAGCAGCAGACACATCTCAACATCAGCTGTTCAGATGAGACTGTGTGAAACACAATGAATAGACATCAGACTAGTGGAAATCTGGATCAAATTTGGGATTTCTGATTCCGTCGTGTGTCTTTGTGAGACGCAGAGAAGGTGAACGGATGGTGTCTGCATGTGTGGATCATTTGGTTTCCAACAGGACTATGACCCCAAACACACCACCAGGCTCTGTAAGAGCTGTTTGACCAAGAAGGAGGGTGATGGAGTGCTGCATCACATGACCTGGCCTCTACACTCACCAGAGCTAAAACTAATTGACATGGTTTGGGATGAGTTGGACTGCAGATTGAAGGAAAAGCAGCAACACTGATGGAAGAATTAAAAAACTCTACATGTAATTCACACGTTACGCATCAAGAACGGATATCGACACACGTTAACTCACCTGACGGCAAACCTGCAACTATTTTTACGGCAAAGGTCCGCACCACACCTGGAAACTTCATCAGTCTTGTGATCTCTCCCACATTGAATACAGACTTGTTTTTGTTCTCGCCTGCAGCAGATTCAAAGAGAAAGAATCAAACTGATGAACAAACAAAATACTGTCAGACATCTCGAACACGAACAACCACAGAAAAACAGAAAAAAACATGTTTTTCACATAAAATAAGGATTTTGATCACTGCATCTGTTTTTGAATGTTCTTCAGTGGGACACAGAACATTATACTGCTGTAAACACTGTACTGTACTGATGTTTTCATTGTTTATTGTTTTTTTGCACTTGCTCTATCTGATTTTTAGTAGCTGTAGCTTCAAGTGGTAGCTGCAGTATTCGCTGCAGCAGTTTTTTATACGACTATCTCGTCTTTCTTTCTTAACTTCACATATGTGAAATGATTCACCCACGATGATCTCCCATTATTTCAACAATGGATTGGATTCTGACCTCAGAGTTCTGAGGCCAAGATGTTTTTTGAGAGACAGTAAGCTCAAACTTTGATTTAAATGACTGTGGGGACGTCTTCAGCACCAAGAACCTGCCAAAGCTATCGTGTAATGAGTATAGTTTTGTTATTAAGTTTGCATTTGTTGCACTGTACTGCTTCCTGCTTTGTGTGTTGCTTATCGCAGCCAGACGTGCGGTCGATTGTTGCAATGATGCAGACCAACATTTCTTTGGAGCCATTATGTTCCCACATGCACTTATACCAGCGTTCAAATGCTCTGCTCGATGTCAGACAGTTGAGAACATCAGAGTTTTACAAGACGGCGGTGTGTCTTACTGTGTGTGTCGGCTGCTGCAGCTTGAGTTTTGGTAGTTTTTGGGATAAACTTTAAAACCAACAGTAAACTGAAGGCGCTCCCCGCAGCACCAAAACATGCAGTAAATGTCTCCCTGGGAAATACAAAAGTAAAGTGTTAGGTGGATGAATACTTTTATACACATTTTAGGTTTGTTATGTATAAAGTATGTAAATGTTTACACACACATTAATACCACTAAAGTCTATCATCATTTCTGTGTTTGGTTAAAGTCATTAGAATTAATTTTTTTGGCCACTTGGGGGCAGCAGAACAAGCTGTGAACTAAATACTGACATAATATAATAATACTGACATATTATCACTTTATGAAGAGTTTGTACACCCAGCAGGCAAGGAGCAACTTAAACATTCATTTTTGAGCTCACCAAACAAAATCAACTTAAATATTTACTCTCCTTTAGGCTCTGGTTTAAAATATCTTGTTCTTCAGATTCTAAATGTTTTGTTTTGTTTACCAGCTTGTTGCTGACTTTGTCTGTCAGCTGTTTGGTAGTGTGCAGAGGTGAAAACAGCTTTTTTTCCATAGCAGAAAGTTTTCAGTTGATGGAAGTGGTTAAAAAACATGAAGTTTTGTGTCGTAAAAAACCAAAACAATAAGCTAAAAGATGCTAAAACACTATAGAGCAGAGGGGGAATGCAGAGTCTGGTGTAATTCTTTGTGTGCCACTGTTCTGCCTCAACTCTCTGTAATTTACAGAGTTTCCTGATGGACAGTGAAGTAAACTGCTGCCAACTGTAGCTGCTGTTAGCTAATGGTAGCTCAGTTTGTTAGCCGGGCTGCCTGGACTGTGAGCTCAGAGCACCGGAGGAGTGTTAGTGTTTGTACCACAGGCGTTTTGGACCACCAGGAAGAAGAAGAAGAAAAAGAAGAAGAAGGTTTACAGGTTTTCAGGTGAATGCTGACGGGGAGCATGGCTGATGTCGTGCCAGAACAGGAGCTAGGCAAGCAGGCAATGTAACCAGGCTCAGCAGCAGCTTAATGAGCAGTGTGAGATATGCTCCATGCATAAAACCAGAGCAGCAGCAGCAGCAGCCGGTCTTTGGCGGACTGCCTCACCCTACATACCTTTGCTTTGTGTGTTTGTTTGCTTACAGTGCATATTTACTCATCCACTCCCTACACTAACTACAATGACTTTACATATTCATCTCATCTGTTTGTTTCAGTTTGTGTTTGATTACTTTGTTGTGAATAAATTACTGTTATTTACTTTACTGGTTATTTGTTACAGTCTAAGAGAGAGGACTCGTGAAACCCCAAATATAACCCTATCACTCAATCTAGACTCACAAAAAAACAAACATACAGTAACACTCACCCATAGCGTGTGATTAGATGGCCGCCTAACGTGGAGCCAGTTATCATACCGATGGCAAAACACAAACCGAGTTTGGATAAAGCCTCCGCACAATTTTCAGGTTCTGACAGGTCGGCGACGACCATCTGAGACGCTGCAGACAGGAGAAGGATGAAAAAATAAAGGTGAACAGAAACTGCATCAGGATAATAAATAAAAATCAATTAGAATAATGGACAATGTCAAAATCTCTGATGTTTTTGGACCAAATACTCCATCAGATATGTCATAACTGCTGATGCAAGGAATGAATAAATAACAATGAATGACAAATTTATACCAAATAATAATCTAGGTTTGATTCAGCTGCTTACCAGGCAGGACATGCATGAAGATTGTGGGGAGTTTGTGTATGAACAGCATGGCAGGATGATTTGCTATGGCCAGCAGCAGAAAGAAAACAATTGTTGCAGAACAAGACAGAGACAAGGCGAGTCGTGCTCCGAAAAGATCTGCAAACCTTCCAACAACAACAACAACAAAAAAAAACACATGTTCAGTGATGCGTCAAGAAAAATCTGCACACAGACACGTCAGTAACAGTGTTGTTTTGTGTTACCTTCCAAACATTGGACCCCCAATCAGCTGGATTACACCAACCGTGGTTTGCAAATAACCAAACCACAAGGTGTCGAAGCCGAGTTTCTTTGCCAAATACTACAGAGAGACACAATGACAACACATCATATGTTAATATATGTACAAAATAGTTTGGACACTGTGTAAAATGGACTTATATTCAATTGAATACAGAACAAAGACGAGGTATTTTATGCCTGCAACATGTTCCAAAAAAAACCTGTTTGCATCATTCCCCAAGGTAAACAGGTTCATTGTTATGTAGCAAGAGTATCATGATCGGGTATGAAAGGGGCGTCCTCAAAAGGCTCAGGTGTTCGCATCAAGGCCGGGGCGAGGTTCAACACTTTGAGCAGCGTTTGTCCACACACAGTTTGAATGAATTTCTGGATCTCACCATCTACAATCCAGAAAATTCAAAGATTTCAGACATTCAAAGACTCCGATATTTTAATTGCTCTGTATCAGACAAAAACATTAAACTGTAATTCTTTTGCCTTTTCCAGGAGATGCCACATGACGTAAACATGTCATTGATTAAAGCGTTATCAGTTGATGAATGTGACTTTTAGGCATATTTGAGGAAGGTGGAGGCTGTGGTGATCGGAGTGGTGGAGGCATTTGATGGCAGAAATAGTAGGGAGTGGAGCTAATGTCGTGCCAGAACAGGAGCTGGGCAAGTAACTCAGCAGACTCTATGGACATAATGGCAGAGGAGAAGAGAGCGAAGAGGACGTTGACAGAGGTAAAGGGAGAGAGTAAGCGAGCAAGAAGCCGCCGGACAAGAGTAAATCTGGGACTGACTTTTAGTGGTTGGTGAGAGCTTGGTGAAATAAAAGGCTGAAAGACAGACGCCGAGCTGGGCTGACTGCTGTTGGACTAGTCAGTAATATTAGCTGGCTGCTATGTCCTTGCTTGATGCAAAGAGTTGTTAGTTTTTGATCATAAGTAATGTAATCAGAGCAAATACTCGAGACCACAGCGGGATTACACTCTGAAACTGGGGGTGCTAAATCGTAAAAATGCCAATTTCTATGCAGCGTTGCTTTAAAGATTTTAATAATTTAAAGAATAAGTAATAATGTTGAGGTCTGCACTGTTGGTGAAGGTGTCACGTTGGACTTTTGGGGTAATTTTAACGGCATTTCTCACTAATTTCAGAACTTTTACAAACCAAACAATCAATAAATTCACTGAGAAAATAATCATTAGTTACACGTTTATGCTAAATAGTTCAAAATAAGCTCCACCTCAGCAACCAAACAGTAAAATCCTGTAATAATAATCTAATTAGATCAGATATAATAGTACTTAACTGTCATTTTACTGTATTTTTAATACTTTATGTGCGTATTTCTGATCACACAACATTTTCAATGCAGGTAGAGTATTTTTACAGTGTTGTATTAGTACTTTTACTTCAGTAGAGGGTCTGTGTACTCTCTACCACTTATGTAACATGCACAACAATGACATAAGCACATTTGGCTGCAGTACTGAGCACTTTGACTTGTAATAAAGTCAATTTAAGTGCAGGATTTAACTTCTTGCACCACAGCTTACGACATGTAGTGTTGCTTTGTGTGTCAGACTCCTGTCAGGTGTCATGTAGCACATATAACACACATCATACATGTTACAGGTCACCTGTCAGCTGTGATAACAACAACAACAACAACAACATGATGCATTAAACTGCAGTTGGTGTGTTTTTCACATTCACGGTCGGCACGGAAATCTCAGCTTCGTTGCTCTGACGTAACAGAAATACTTACCGGGGTGACAGAAAACTGTAAAAACATCCATGTGATGTCCAAAGCAACGATTAAATAAACGACGCGAATCACCGTCGCCTTCTTCCGTTGCTCTTCTTCCTCCGGTGAGGGAACCGGAGCTCCGGGCGGTGCTTCTACTCCTGCTCGTCTCATTTTGTTTCACCCAAAACGGTAACTTAACCCGCGGAGACGGTGGTAATCAAACTGTCCGAGGAGAAATCACCTCTGACCCGGTGAACTCTCACACAAACCGGCCAACCTGACGTTATTTGTACTTTGGAACCGGAGAGAGGCGACAAGGAGGCGTTACCGAGGCGGCTACATGTTGTTAGCTAACACACAAAACGGGGGAAAACGGAAGTGTTTAAGTTTAAGCGCCGTTCACCGGAACAGCCGTTTAAAGTCACTAATTTAAATACCGAACCGGAATAACGAGCGAACCAACGGTTAGAGTGTAAACGGTTATGAACGTAAACGCACCACCGGGAAGTTCCATATACAGTGATGCGTTCAGTAACCTCCTATTAATGTCGTACTTTTAAGGCTTTACCGCTCAATTCAATGGTGACGCAGAATCACTGACAGGTGTATGTACACACACGAGGAATTCACTTTGCTCTCAATTGTACACACAGGTATAGACATAAGTACAGTTTAAAAGACAAGGCACATGACAGGTAGGCGCAAAAACATAACATAAAACATAAACATAAAAAATATACATGCATGAAAACATTGTTATAAATATTATTTACCATGTCTGCCTTATTCTGAAAATAAAGGCCCAAATCTTACACACTGCACCTTTTAATGTGCAAATTCTATTATAAAAGAGGTGACCCAGTTAGTGATTAACACTGTCACCTCCTGGTTCAAACTCCTAGCCAGCATGTTCACATAAATATGTGATTGATTATGACTACTCTATCTTTAGTAAGTAATAAGTAATATTATGCTAATATTAAGAAAATTATTACGAATATTAAAAGATTACTCATCATGATTAACAACAGAATGCTGTTACAGAAAACCATCACAGGGTATATCTGTATCTAAACGGCAGGTCAGATTTCACAAAGCAGTCTCTTACCTCCCTCCTGTGGCCGAATCCAAGCGGTAACACATCTTAATATCCTGCTGATACAGAGGTCAGATGACGATTTGTTCCAATATTTATGAATAACATCTGACCCAAAGATTTGGAATTCTAGGTTTAGGCTCTTTTACAAAGTTTGTGTTTAGCATTTTTAACTAAAGTAATTTTATTGTGTATAAACTATCTATAAAGATCTATACTATCCTTAACCACTTAAATGTGTGTTTCTGTGCACTGAATGTGATTTCCTGCTGTGGAAACTTAGAGGAGATGGGTGGAGGATGAGCATGAAGACAAGGAGGAGTAAGATGAAACTGGAGACACCTGAAGTAACCCAAACAATTTAAATACTTTTTGCAGTGGTTTCCAACCTAGAGGCCTTGGAGGACAGTCAGGACTGCAGAGAAAATCACTGGTGCCAACCTGCCCTCCATTCAGGGTCCAGATTCAGGAAGCAGGGAGGAAAAAGCAGATCCATCACATCCTGGACACAACCTGTTTCAACTTCTCCCCTCTGGAAAGAGCTGCAGACTTCTGTACGCCAAAACAAACAGACACAAGAACAGTTTCTTCCCACAGGCCGTTAGTCTGATTAACAGTTAACAGCCGACACACAGTGTCAGGAACAAACAAACATCCGTTCTACCTGTAAATGATTTATTCTCACTGTTTAAATTCAGCGTTTTGTTTTTCTAAACATGTAAATGTCATCACTCATATACAATCTACACATGCTAATAAAGCAACCTGCTACACAAAGCAGATGTATGTTAGCATCCTTTGCACTATTATCTTATTCTTATTATACCTACAAATGTTAATGTTTATATATACAGTGTGTACACCAACTGGCCACTTCATTAGGTACACTTGTACAATGCAATGTGATCTAATACAACAACTCAGCCATACATTTTACTGTTATGAAGCTTATAATGTTTCAGTTTTTGTTGACACTTTTGAGGTTGGGTACACCATGGACAAGTTGCAGGTAGATCTACATATTTATATATATTTATATCTGTACATAGTAGTTTATTGGTTTTTAGCTGTATTTATGTCCAAATCTGTGTATGTACACTGAGAGCAAAGTGAAGTCTGAGAAGTGAAACCTCCAGTGTGCATACTTTAGTTTTGCTTTTTTAGACACATCAAAAACAAATTATTATCACAACTTTGATATATTTTTGTTCATAGTCTTTGAGGACTTTTATTTTGAAGCGTCCTCGCAGCGCTGCTCTTATTTTGAAGTCCGTGTTACGACCTCCTCCCGGACGTACGCTCCATCATCATCATCCTCTCACATCCACTGTGCTGTGCGCTGTGTGTGTGTGTGTGTTGTCAGCTGTGTCAGATGAGGACTTCGCTTCATCATTTCTTGTAGACATCTCTCTTTTTTCTGGCATGTAGATGTCAGCCAGCAGCAGCGTGACAATGCAGATCCTCACCCCGCATGTGTACTGGGCTCAGCGGCACGGAGAGATCTACCTCCGGGTGGAGCTGAGCGACACCAAGGTAAGGACACCCAGCATCCACAGTGGCTGCTTCCAAGCCTTAACTCACAAACACTTGTCGTTTACAGCTCAGATAATGCGTTTAAACACCTTTAAAACTGTATAGTAACGTTGGTGTAACGTTGGTGTAACGTTAGGACACAGTTAGCCGAGGTTAACGGTCAAAGTTAGCTCGCTGAGTGATGCTATGAGGTGGCTAACGTCTATTTTTGAACAATAAAAGAAAACACACGACCGAAACTAGCTCACACACATCCAGAGAAGTATATTTTTATATTTTTATATTTTTAGTCGTTCTTTAGAGCCTAAATGTCGATATTTAACGGGCTTTACTGGCTGTTTTGTTGCTGTTGTCGTCGTTGCTCACGTAAAGCTAACGTTTTTTAAACGTTGTAAAGAGGTTTGCTGTGTTAATAAATGTAAAAAAAAAAAAGATCTGATCAATTAGTCGCAATAACTAATTGAGTGTGCCTGAAAGAGCACACTATATGTTATTCCCCGCGCTTATTATTATTGTTATTATTTTTAGTCGTTCCCACAGTTTTTGTCGCAAGAGACAACTAAAAGGTGTCAAATAATTCAACGCGGCCATTACTGGCTATTTTTTTGCTGTTGTCCGTCGTTGCTCACGAAAGCTAACGTTTTTTAAACGTTGTCAAAGAGGTATTTGCTTCATGTTATAAATTACAAAAAAAACAGGTGACATATCGCTGAGAGGGCCCGAGGGAGCAGAGGGGGAGGGGCTGTTTTCTACTCACAAGCTTGTTGTATTAATACTGAATTTGCTGAGCAGTGTCAATAAGTATGGGGGCGAGGGGGGAACACTCAAAATTTCTTTAGAAATTTTTCTAGTTATTATTATTATTCTTCGTATTTGGTCGACTACTCCTCCCAGAGTTTTGGTCGCACATACACAAAAAAGGTGTCAACAGTAGAATGTTCACGAGCTACAGTTGGTGACATCATCGCTAGAGGGCAGAGGGAGAGAGAAATTCGTCGAAAAAAAATTTGTAAACTGCGCTCAAAGCCACAAATGTCACACTACAGAAATAATTTATACATAGAAACGTAGGAAAATTTGTGGTGGTCGCAGTGATAACACTGCTGAAGCTGTCGGCTGTATAGTTTTGGCGTCACACACAAAGATGCGCCAGCAACACCCATCCACAGCCCCATAGACTGCCATGTTAAAAAAGCGGGAAAATTTCTGGAGGAGAGCAGAAGTAACCTTTCTTTGAATCACTCATAGAGGCACATTTCTTCATGTTATCACACAAAACTGTTATCTAGACGTTCAGGAAGGGCTCAGCATGCTCACTGTAAAGTCGGTTCAGTGATTGGAGCAACGGTTTGGTCAGGAGTCCTTTCTGTTCGACGGGTGACTTTCAGCATTTTGTCTCTCTCTCTCTCTGGGCATTTCCAACTGACATTCTAACAGGTGCACCTAACTGCTCTGCTGATTAGGGCCCGGAGGCCCTGGTTGCTTGGCAACCTCCTGCCTGAGGGAGCAGAGGGGGGAGGGGCTGTTTTCACTCACACAGCTTGTTGTATTAATACTTAATTTGCTGAGCAGTGTCAATAATAATGTATGGGGGGCGACGGGGCGACGGGGCCAGAGTCAGGCACACTCAAAATTTCTTTAGAAATTTTTCTAGTTATTATTATTATTCTTACGCCCTTTTTTTGACGCGCTACTCGTCCCACAGTTTTTGTCACACATACACAAAAAAGGTGTCAAATCGACCGGCTCGGCCGGGCGACGCGGAGCTATGACTTTTCTAAGGGTTTCAGCCAAACGGTTTGCCTAAAAATCGCCAAAAAACCACGCCAAAAAATGAATGGGTGTGTATTGGTAGAATGTTCGCGAGCTACAGTTGGTGACATCATCGCTAGAGGGCAGAGGGAGAAAGAAATTCCTCGAAAAAAAAATTTGTAAACTGCGCTTGAGGCCGCAAATTTCACTCTACAGAAATAATTTATACATAGAAACGTAGGAAAATTTGTGGTGGTCGCAGTGATAACACTGCTGAAGCTGTCACCTTTATAGTTTTGGCGTCACACGCAAAGATGCGGCAGCAACACCCATCCACAGCCCCATAGACTGCCATGTTAAAAAAGCGGGAAAATTTCTGGAGGAAAGCAGAAGTAACATTTCTTTGAATCGCTCTAAAGGGGACATTTCTTCCTGGTAATCACACAAAACAGGTCTCTAGACGTTCGGGAAGGGCTCAGCATGCTCACAGTAAAGTCGGTTCAGAGATTGGAGCAACGGTTTGGTCAGGAGTCCTTTCTGTTCGAGGGGTGGCTTTCAGACGTTTTCTCTCTCTCTCAGCACTGTTTAATCTCACACAGCAGCTGCGGTTGATTGCTCTGCTCTGATTGGTGGGCTCCACCTGGCCCCTCTCACAGACACAGACAGGGAGCAGAGGGGGAGGGGCTGTTTTCACTGTCTTTATAATATCAATGACTATCAGGGCTACATTTTTAATGTCGGCCATTTTATCCTTCTCTGTCGCAGACACATACACAGACATAGATAGAGAGACACACAGACTTTCAAAATAAGAGTCCCTTCAAAACAAAATATTTTAGAAAACTCTCTCCTCAACAGGCAAAACACGCACGCATACACACACAAACATACACACACACACACACACACACACAACAAGACTTTCAAAATAAGAGTTCCTTCAAAATAAAAGACTGTAAAACTTTCTCCTTAACTGCCCCCCACAAGCCTGACTGTGATTAACTTGATTGAACTCTCTGTATAATAACAATGACTGTTAATAATACAGTTTGAATGTCGGCCATTTTATCCTTCTCTCTCAGAGATAAACACAGACAGATAGATGGATAGAGGGAGACACAGACAGACACACAGACACACACACTAGACAAAATTCTTTCAAAATAAGAGTCCCTTCAAAATAAAAGACTTTGGAAAACTCTCTAATTAACAGACAAAACACACACACACGCGCATACACACGCTGACAGCTATTTAATGTAGGGCTCGACGGGGCCAGAGTCAGGCACACTCAAAATTTCTTTAGAAATTTTTTCTAGTTGAGTGTGCCTGAAAGAGCACACTATATGTTATTCCCCGCTTATTATTATTATTATTCTTACGCCCTTTTTTTGACGCGCTACTCGTCCCACAGTTTTTGTCACACATACACAAAAAGGTGTCAAATCGACCGGCTCGGCCGGGCGACGCGGGCTATGACTTTTCTAAGGGTTTCGGCAAACGGTTTGCCTAAAAATCGCCAAAAACCACGCCAAAAAATGAATGGGTGTGTATTGGTAGAATGTTCGCGAGCTACAGTTGGTGACATCATCGCTAGAGGGCAGAGGGAGAAAGAAATTCCTCGAAAAAAAAAAATTTGTAAACTGCGCTTGAGGCCGCAAATTTCACTCTACAGAAATAATTTATACATAGAAACGTAGGAAAATTTGTGGTGGTCGCAGTGATAACACTGCTGAAGCTGTCACCTTTATAGTTTTGGCGTCACACGCAAAGATGCGGCAGCAACACCCATCCACAGCCCCATAGACTGCCATGTTAAAAAAGCGGGAAAATTTCTGGAGGAAAGCAGAAGTAACATTTCTTTGAATCGCTGTAAAGGGGACATTTCTTCCTGGTAATCACACAAAACAGGTCTCTAGACGTTCGGGAAGGGCTCAGCATGCTCACAGTAAAGTCGGTTCAGAGATTGGAGCAACGGTTTGGTCAGGAGTCCTTTCTGTTCGAGGGGTGGCTTTCAGACGTTTTTCTCTCTCTCAGCACTGTTTAATCTCACACAGCAGCTGCGGTTGATTGCTCTGCTCTGATTGGTGGGCTCCACCTGGCCCCTCTCACAGACACAGACAGGGAGCAGAGGGGGGAGGGGCTGTTTTCACTGTCTTTATAATATCAATGACTATCAGGGCTACATTTTTAATGTCGGCCATTTTATCCTTCTCTGTCGCAGACACATACACAGACATAGATAGAGAGACACACAGACTTTCAAAATAAGAGTCCCTTCAAAACAAAATATTTTAGAAAACTCTCTCCTCAACAGGCAAAACACGCACGCACACACACACAAACATACACACACACACACACACACACACACACACAACAAGACTTTCAAAATAAGAGTTCCTTCAAAATAAAAGACTGTAAAACTTTCTCCTTAACTGCCCCCCCACAAGCCTGACTGTGATTAACTTGATTGAACTCTCTGTATAATAACAATGACTGTCAATAATACAGTTTGAATGTCGGCCATTTTATCCTTCTCTCTCAGAGATAAACACAGACAGATAGATGGATAGAGGGAGACACAGACAGACAGACAGACAGACACAGACACACAGACACACACACTAGACAAAATTCTTTCAAAATAAGAGTCCCTTCAAAATAAAAGACTTTGGAAAACTCTCTAATTAACAGACAAAACACACACACACGCGCATACACACGCTGACAGCTATTTAATGTAGGGCTCGACGGGGCCAGAGTCAGGCACACTCAAAATTTCTTTAGAAATTTTTCTAGTTGAGTGTGCCTGAAAGAGCACACTATATGTTATTCCCCGCTTATTGAGTGTGCCTGAAAGAGCACACTATATACTATTCCCCATACTTAATTTTATTATTATTATTGAGTGTGCCTGAAAGAGCACACTATATACTATTCCTCGGGCTTATTATTATTCTTCCGTTTCTTCCGTGTCATTTTTCGGTTCGCTTCTTGTCCCGCAGTTTTGGTCGCACATACACAAAAGTGGTATCAAAACGTGCGGCTTGATCGGGAATGGTGTGCTATGACTTTTCTAAGCGTTTCGGCAAACGGTTTTGCCAAAAATCGCCAAAAACCACGCCAAAAAATGAATGGGTGTGTATTGGTAGAATGTTCGCGAGCTACAGTTGGTGACATCATCGCTAGAGGGCAGAGGGAGAAAGAAATTCCTCAAAAAAAAAATTTGTAAACTGCGCTTGAGGCCGCAAATTTCACTCTACAGAGACAGGAAAATTTGTGGTGGTCGCAGTGATAACACTGCTGAAGCTGTCGGCTTTATAGTTTTGGCGTGAGACACAAAGATGCGGCAGCAACACCAACCCACGGCCGCATCTACGCCCATGTTAACGGGAGAGGAGAAATTTCCAAAAGGAGCAGGGAGCACCTGTTCTTTCTATGACTACCAAGGCCAAGGTTTATACAATTTTCGCCTCAAATATATATGTACCACACCGTCTTTTTCGACGGGCGGTTTCAGCATTTTCTCTCTCTCTCTCTGGGCATTTCCAACTGACATTGTAACAGGTGCACCTAACTGCTCTGCTGATTAGGGCCGGCAGTTGGCCCTGGTTGCTTGGCAACCTCAAGCCTGTCTGAGGGAGGAGAGGGGGGAGGGGCTATCTTAATCAATGACTATCAAGGCTACATTTTTAATGTCGGCCATTTTATCCTCCCCCTCCCCAGACACATACACAGACATAGAAAGAGAGACACACAGACTTTCAAAATAAGCATAAAGTCCCTTCAAAATAAAATATTTGAGAAAACTCTCTCCTTAACAGGCAAAACACACACGCACACACCCCAACACCCCCCCCCCCCCCCCCCCCCCCCCCCCCCCCCCCCCCAACAAGACTTTCAAAATAAGAGTTCCTTCAAAATAAAAAGACTGTAAAACTTTCTCCTTAACTGCCCCCCACAAGCCTGACTGTGATTAACTTGATTGAACTCTCTGTATAATAACAATGACTGTCAATAATACAGTTTGAATGTCGGCCATTTCCTATCCTTCTCTCTCACAGAGATAAACACAGACAGATAGATGGATAGAGGGAGACACAGACAGACAGACAGACACAAACAGACACACAGACACACACACACCGGGCGGTTTCAGCATTTTCTCTCTCTCTCTCTGGGCATTTCCAACTGACATTCTAACAGGTGCACCTAACTGCTCTGCTGATTAGGGCCGGCAGTTGGCCCTGGTTGCTTGGCAACCTCAAGCCTGTCTGAGGGAGGAGAGGGGGGAGGGGCTATCTTAATCAATGACTATCAAGGCTACATTTTTAATGTCGGCCATTTTATCCTTCTCTCTCGCAGACACAAACACACACACACAGACACACACGCACACACACACAAACATACACACACACACACACACACAACAAGACTTTCAAAATAAGAGTTCCTTCAAAATTAAATACTGTAAAACTTTCTCCTTAACTGCCCTCCACATGCCTGACTGTGATTAACTTGATTGAACTCTCTGTATAATAACAATAACTGTCAATAATACAGTTTGAATGTCGGCCATTTTATCCTTCTCTCTCACAGAGATAAACACAGACAGATAGATGGATAGAGGGAGACACAGACAGACAGACAGACAGACACACACAGACACACAGAAACACACACTAGACAAAATTCTTTCAAAATAAGAGTCCCTTCAAAATAAAAGACTTTGGAAAACCCTCTAATTAACAGACAAAACACACACACGCGCGCATACACACGCTGACAGCTATTTAATGTAGGGCTCGAAGAGGAGAGTCAGGCACACTCAAAATTTCTTTAGAAATTTTTCTAGTTATTATTATTATTCTTACGCCCTTTTTTTGACGCGCTACTCGTCCCACAGTTTTTGTCACACATACACAAAAAGGTGTCAAATCGACCGGCTCGGCCGGGCGACAAAACGTTTTGCCTAAAAATCGCCAAAAACCACGCCAAAAAATGAATGGGTGTGTATTGGTAGAATGTTCGCGAGCTACAGTTGGTGACATCATCGCTAGAGGGCAGAGGGAGAAAGAAATTCCTCGAAAAAAAAAATTTGTAAACTGCGCTTGAGGCCGCAAATTTCACTCTACAGAAATAATTTATACATAGAAACGTAGGAAAATGGAAATTGTGGTGGTCGCAGTGATAACACTGCTGAAGCTGTCACCTTTATAGTTTTGGCGTCACACGCAAAGATGCGGCAGCAACACCCATCCACAGCCCCATAGACTGCCATGTTAAAGGACACAGTTAGCCGAGGTTAACGGTCAAAGTTAGCTCGCTGAGTGATGCTATGAGGTGGCTAACGTCTATTTTTGAACAATAAAAGAAAATAGACGACCGAAACTCGCTCACACACATCCAGAGAAGTATATTTTTATATTTTTAGTCGTTCTTTAGAGCCTAAATGTCGATATTTAACGGGCTTTACTGGCTGTTTTGTTGCTGTTGTCGTCGTTGCTCACGTAAAGCTAACGTTTTTTAAACGTTGTAAAGAGGTTTGCTGTGTTAATAAATGTAAAAAAAAAAAAATTAACAGATCTGATCAATTAGTCGCAATAACTAATTTCTATAATTTACTTCCACTTAACATAACATGTTATTAATTTTCAACTAAACTTTATGAGTTATCAGCATCAAAACTCAGGTTTGCAAATTGTAAATTTTAATTTAGTGTCAACTTAATTTATCACAGTGATAAATTAAGTTTGTTTAACTTAAAAACTGAAGTTGAACTGTTTTATTTAGTTTTATTTCAACTCATAAAGCAAAGTTATTTAATTAATGGTAATTTATTATTATAAACTTTATACTCTGAGTTAAAACAACTAACTGTATTACATTAAACATTCAAGAATTCAACTTAAGTTTTTAAGTGAAACCACCCTCATCATTTCTACAGTGAAGCCTCGTGATGTGTGAATTAGTGGTGAATGACAGCTGATGGTGACAGCTCTGGTGTGACTTCCTGTTTCTGCACTTACCAACTTGACCTGCGTAGATAAATATCACTATGTGAAGAGAGTATGCAGCTCAGCAGGCCCTGCTCTATAATAAATAACCCGTATGAAGAAATGCATGACATTTTCTGGGTTATATCTTCGTCTGGTTTCACTGTGCAGGCTATGTGTTTGCATTAGTAACATGAAATACAGGTTCTCCTCCTCGTTTCCTCCTCGTCCTGCATCTGTTAGACTAATGTCTTATAAAAGATGCATGACTTTTAATGGTTGCTCTGGATCTTGTTTAGCCTCTTTGGAGAATGACTTAACGATAACTGAGACGGGCGGACAGAAAACAGCTGTCATGTCACACACACACACACATGTAGGGCCAAATGTTGAATCAACACCTCTGTGAAATAGTTTCAACAAAAACCTGATAAACTGGCTGCTGATTGAAGGATAAGTCCAGTCATATTCTACATTTTTTCAAACCAAAACCAACAATAAGCTGATCCTGTTAACACATATTGTCTGTGTAGCTGTACCCTGACACACTGTCCTCCACTGTGGTCCAAAAACCCACATACACAGTCCTGCTCTGTCCACCCATACGTCAGATATCACCCCAAGCCTCGCCTCCTTTCATTGGTTGCCAGTTAAATTCAGGACTGATTTTTGGGGCTCAACCAAGTGCTTAAAAGCTGCAGTTCTTCTTTTCGTCCACTTGAGGCTGGCTCCAGAAGTGAGTCAGTCTCCATAAGTCCCCATGTTAAAATGTCCAACTTCACAGCAGAAATAAACATGTTTACAGCCTGGTACATAAAACAGTTTTGGTCTCTATAGCTAATTTCCCCGTTCATGACAACTGTACTGAGGGTGAATTTATATACAACTCACCTGTTCAGATTATATTAAGGCTTAAAGTTATGCAGGATTAAGAGCGTGGACGCTTTGATTCATTCTTACAGAGGCAGGCACCATTTCCTGATGTTTAGATTAGCTGGGAAGCAGAAGAGGGAGGACAGATTTTCAGTTTCAAAAAGGCGCTTCGGAAACCTATGGGTGTCCATTTTTTACTGACACAAGCTGAAACCTGAGATAAACTATGATACGAGTACCTCCGGTGGTCTGCAAACTCCCTCTAAGGGTACGCAGAGGAGTCTCTTCTTGACAGTCTATTTCTGTAAAATAAAATAAATGAAGATGAGATCTATGGAAAGTCATTTGGTTTTGCACTTCCTATAACATTTGTGTTTCAACATCAGCCTGATGCACAGTCACGTTCATGAACGTAGTACACGCATACATTGATGATTAGTTACAAGCTAAAATGTGACGGTTGCAGAGTTAGCAAAGGTGAAATGAATGCTTCAAAACGCTACAATGGTGGCTCTAAATGAGAAATATTATAAAGAGAAGTGTGGATTATGTTCATGATGAGCCAAAGGGGTTGTAGTAGATGTAGTAGAGGAGTCTAGTATTGTTGTGGGATTTGTAGACATAAAGGAACTTATTAAATATATCACCAGGTTATCCTTTTAATTTCCATCTCATAGTTTTGTCCGATGTGTGCGCTCGTGTCGGGTTGCTTGTGATGATTTCCTTTTGTGTTTTTCAGAATCTCGACATCAGCCTGCAAGAAAACAACACGCTTCAGTTCAGAGGTTGGTTTTCACGTCGATGCATAAAGATAAAATCGAACATATCTCAAAGAAACAAAGGAAGGACGACGCCATAACCTTTGACATGAATTTAAAAGACGAAAAAATGTTGACGAGAACCTTCAAGAGAAGTTTCTCAGTTGCTGAATAACAATTTAAAAGCGTGAAACACGACATAAAGCTGAATATTGTTGTGATATGTCTTCATGTTGTTCCACAGCGCAGGGCCATGGAGCTAAAGGAGATAATGAATACGAGTTCAGTTTGGAGTTCCTGGAAGCTGTTAGACCCGAGGTATTCATCTTTTATTCATCTATTATAAGTGTGAACTTGATTATTATATTCAAGTTTATTTGTTTTTGTTTCATTGTAATATGGTTAAACTTTTTGATAGAAGTAATAAATGAAATGCCAGAGCGCAGAAGGGGAATTATTTACTCAATTTATCTCCCTACAGTGTCTCATATGAACTATTTGACACAGCTGTAGTTGTATCTGTTATCTCTAACTGTGTTATCGTCTACAGACAAATTTTAGTGTTGCCTGGTGTTAATGTCAGCCCACACCTGAAAGATAACTGGAAATGAATATTTTAAAACAAATAAAATAATTCCATTGAAATAATGAAACCTGCATTTTATCTGACTGTTCACCATTATTTTAATCATAACTGGAGTACATGAAGGGCTGCAGGGTCATGCGTCATGCTGCTGATTGAGCGAGCGTCCCGGCTACAAATCACTGTTGTCCAAGTCCGAGTGATTGAAAAGCTCCTCTCTGATGAAGTGAGGCTTGATTAGCTGGTACAACACGGCCCGACATATTCAGTCACATTGTTATCAGTGAGTTTGTTTCTGAGTCAGAGAGCTGCAGGTTTTTATTCCACCCCTTAAAATGATCTGAAGTTTGCTATAGCGTGGGCTTGGCAGAGTGATGCTGTCCATGCGTTAATCCACGTCAGTAGCTCATGCTGTAGTTGTCAGTACTTCCTCATGGGACACTGATTGGTCTGTAAACACTGTGGTTCGGCCATGAGTGCACAGCTCGAAGGCTGGAAAGATGGATCCATGTGTAGTCTTATGTTTTTATGATCTTCTTGCTTCAGGTTAGGTTAACATTGTGTGTGACGCTCCATCCTCTCTGCTGTGTGTAGCTCAGCCCCGCCCTCGGTCAAACAGACCCACAGCTCTTTATACGTCCATGACACAGACGGACTCTTCTAGTGTGTGTGTGTGATGATTGAGAGAGATTATTTTATTATTATTTCAGTACGGCATTAAGAGACGTTATATCATTTTTCTAATTCTGTGTTTTCAGATCAACCATAAGTCCACCCAGCGTCAGGTGGACATCAAGATCAAGAAGCAGGTGGAGCGCTGGTGGGACCGGCTGACACTGCAGGAGAAGAAGCCTCTGTTTCTGGCCCCCGACTTCGACCGCTGGCTGGACGAGTCCGACGCCGAGATGGAGCTTCAGGCTAAGGTACAGATTAAAACGTTGTCTACCTGTTGACTTCTGACTGTTAATGCAAACACATAATTAGTTTGTTGTGAAGGCAAACGACTACAAACTGTAGTCTTTGTGGGTGTAAACAGGTACGCTGTGATAGTTGGTGCAGATAAGGGAAAAAAAAACAACAGAGGCTTGTGTGAAGCTTTTTTTAGCCTGAGGTTCTTCTCATGCATAGCATCGCAAAGCCAGCCCATAAAACTTTGCATTTTGGACGGGCAAAGCTCACCTCGGGACAGATGTATTTTTAAATACGCTGCCTGACAGTTCTCTTCTTCACCGGGATGTTAATGTGAACTCTGCTCACTGGATTGTAACAGTTAAACTGGACAAACAGCAGTTTTTCTAAAGAATTCAATATAATCTGTCTTACATGAAAACAGAGGTGTGAAGAGCAGAATTCTTTAGAGTCAAGGAGTCGTGTCATCGTCTGATCCACTCCTCAAACGTTTTGTAGCAAGAGCTGAGCTTGCAAAACTTACCAGAGATACTTCTTTCTCAGTATTTCAACTAAAAGAGTCTTTAGTGTTTTTTATGTTCTAAAAGTCTCTTGGTCATTCATTTTCTTTAATTTCCCGTCATGGGATCAATAAAGTTTGTGCTTTTCTATTCCAAGGTAGCGGTCAAATGAACAACTGTACTTTATAATGTGTAGTTGTTCACATGCTAATGAGAAATTTGAGAGATCATGATTCATATTCAGCAGTAAGTATAACAACAACGTGTTTGCTAAGTGAGATTGTGACTGTGTGATTTCTTTCAGGAGGAGGAGAAGATTAACAGGATAAGTGTGGAGTCGAGAGTTCGTAAAGACCGTGAGTCACGCTGAGCTCTTCACCTTCACACGTTTAAAAACTGTTTTAGCGACGTTAGCGTCTGTCGTTCATTTGAGTCATCTTCCTGTTCCTGTCTCCTCAGCTTACCTCGGGCTGAAGAGAGGCTACCTGTTTATGTACAACCTGGTGCAGTTCCTGGGATTCTCCTGGATCTTTGTCAACATGACTGTTCGACTCTTCATACTCGGTCAAGGTTCGTTAAAAAATGAAGGTTTAGAGTGTAATACACAGTATTTTGCTATTAACAGTGATTTGGTGTTGAACATGGCGACATTTTCAGAACTGCGAGATAAAGATTGGACCCACAGTGCGGCCATTTGGTTATATGTAGATTATCAGATTCTGCTGCACAAATTGGAGAAATTTGATGACGTTTTGTTGCTGAAGCTGTAAAAAGTTTAATTTTATTACAGCTCCAGTCTTATTTTCATAGCTTTGTACATGGACGCTGGAAGCCGGGGTGCTGAGGCGGCTGTAGCACTCATAAAGTCTGACATATCAGTTCATAAGAAAAGTTTAAACTTAGAGCCACTTCCTCCTTTTTTACTGGGCTTTACATTACGTGTAGCTCACCAGTATTTGTGGCAGGAAAGAGGTTTTACGAGGCAGTTTCAGGTCAGAGGTTGCTCTGAAATGAGTGTTAATATATTAATGTTCAGGGAGAGAGCATGCATATAGACAGAAGTGCAGACGTGAACAAAAACTGGTTATTTGATCCTGCTGTAACTGTATAATTCCACAGAGTGAACGTGCATCGGTAGATCCATCTATACACTCGTCTACTGTATGAAATAACTCTCCTCACTGTCCTGCATTATTATAAACTATGATAATCTGGTTAGCATTTTGTGCAACGTCTTTATATAGATGGACCAAAAGGACAGGTTGTTAACAGACCAGCAGTGAATAAACCTCTTCATTAGGAGGTGAAGTGCACATACACTACAGGTGGTATCTACAGGGTCTGTCTGTCTGTCTGTCTGAACCGTGATGTTTACTATGGGAAGTCTGGGTAATAACTGATCACTTGTTGTTTGCTCTTCCAAACAAATGTGGCTAACCTTCCAGGTGTATTTACAACCTGTCTGTCTCTGTCTGACCTGTCGACCATACTGTCTGCCTTTCTGTCACTGGATAATGAGCATTGTTGCCATTGACTGCAGTAAAATGTATCATAAAAGTCTGTTTCATTCTGTCCACTGCTGTCACCACATCTGAAGGTGATGCCTCCAACGGGTAGAAGTATGTTTTTCAAAACGCGGTCCAAACTTCCCAAGTTCCTATCATTTATTTTACAAACCTAAAAAAAGAGACAAGCAATAGTCTCTCTTTTAAACCTGCAGCCTCCACCCCTCCCACCACCCGACTTTGCTAGACAGACAGTCACCTGGCCAAACAACAAAGCCTCCTGGTGTTAGATCATTAATAACCATATTTTAGTACTTTCTAAGCTCCAGAAAACATCAAGAACACGCCACCATCACCATCCAGTTCGCTACTATTTTCTGTTCATTGTGTCATCTGCTCACAGAGACATGAAACATTTCATATTTTAGTCACTCTATTGTCAGTCACATTGTTCTTGTGCTTTGTTCAGTACATCACACAGATGGAGGTAAAAGTAGAGACAAAGACACTCGACGTGAAAGCCGTAAAAGCAGAGTTGGCAGAGTGCAGATGGATAAAAAATAAAGATAATAAAACTAAATCAATTGTACTCTGTAATAGCTTTTGAATTTTATGGACTAAATAATGAATTTTTGGGTGAATGTTTATGCAACACAGAAGCAGAACAGAGACAGACACAATATGCAGCACGCAGCAGAGAAATAAAGAGAACGCAGCGAGAGGAGTGTGTTTTTGTTTGTGAGGAGCTCATTTGAATAGAAACAGGAACACGACGACACAGCAGGGATTTGTTTTGCAAATGATGAGGATTATGGACAGTGGCTCATGCAGTGTGCAGTTTAATTATGTCTGTCTGTTTCTCTCTCGCCCTCCACAGATTCGTTCTACGATACCTTCCACACCACGGCCGATATGATGTACTTCTGTCAGATGATGGCCGTGCTGGAGGTCATCAACCCGTTGTTGGGTCTGGTTAAGACTGGATTTTTTCCTGCTATGATACAGGTAAGACCCTGAAGATGAAACACTGTCAGCGAAAAAAGTACATTTATTTACCATAACCGCTCATCCTGATCACGGTCGCGGGGGGCTAGAGACGATCCCAGCTGACATTGGGCAACAGGCGGAGTACACCCTGGACAAGTCGCCAGGTATCACAGAGCTCAGACATAGAGATAAAATACCATTCACACCTATGGGCCGGTTAGAGTCACCAATTAACTCGCAGGCATGAGGAGAACATGCAAACTCCCCACAGGAGAGTTCTAGTCCCAGCTGGCCGGTGGGTTCAAACCCAGAAGCTTCTTGCTGTGGCCACGTTCATGGTGTTTGTGGTGGAGAGACGATCACTGCTTTGCTCAATCACAAAATATGTGCAGCCTTACTAAAGAGGATGAAATTACTGAGCTGTTCTTCAACTGGCCTAATGTCGTCTTCACTACCCGAGAGTCCAAGCTGACCAGTCTCAGCTCTTACAGGGGAACGTCACCAATTTCACACATCAATGTCTTTCTGGGTGTCCGGGAGTACTGCTGCATGTGTGAAACAGTTTAAACATTTGCTGATCCGTTTAGACAAAGAAGAGTAAAAAAGACAGTATCTAGTATCTAGTAGCTTCTGCTGCACGAGCTTAATTGGTGTTGAGTATTTTCTGATCTGTAAAATCAGGCACTTCCTCCTGCTGCTCTATAAAGAGTCGTCTCTCAGGCAACCATTTCCTGTTTACAGCTAATTAAAAAACACTGTAGTTTGATGGCTAACAAACGAAACCACATCACCGCTTCTAATTATCTATAAATCTCTCAGTGGTCTCGTCCCTACGTACACGGGGACAGATCTGTGTCTTCAGTAGTCTCTGTGTGCTCTGGGCTCTAAAGTGTGGTGCAGGTACAGAAATCAGCAGCCCTGCAGTAAGCAGTGTGCTCTGCATGTGATTGAGGAATAGCAGATATTCAAGTGTATCTGCATGAAATCTGGTTGTTTTAGTCAAGATTATGCTAAAATACATTTTCCCACAACTATATTTAAATTCCCTGTTAAAGGGCCAACCTGCAATTTTGTAAATTCACGGTTTATTCCCGTTTATTCTCATAAACTCCCGTTAATTCCCATGGAAAGTTTCCAAAAAAACAGACCCTGTACCCCTTTTTTCCAAATGTTGCCACTCAGGTGTGATATAGTGTAAAAAGTGCTGTCTGTATTCTGCTGTGTCATGATGCAGGTGGCCGGCAGGAACGTCATTCTGTTCGTCATCTTCGGCAGTCTGGAGGAGATGCAGAACAAATCTGTCGTGTTCTTCGTCTTCTACCTGTGGAGCACCATCGAGATCTTCAGGTGAGCTCGGATCTCCTTCCTCCTCTCTCTGATGCACGTGTGTTTTTCTCCCTGCTGTAACGTCCGCTCCTCCTCCTCCTCCTCCTCCTCTTCATCAGGTATCCGTTCTACATGCTGGCCTGCATCGGCACGGAGTGGAAGCTGTTAACGTGGCTGAGGTACAGCCTCTGGATCCCTCTGTACCCGCTGGGAGTCGTGGCTGAAGGTGAGCGAGTTAGTTAGTGCTAATCAAAGTTGACGGCGGTTGTTGCGAGTCGCTGCTGACTGTGTGTGTCGTTCTGTGCTTGTTTCCAGCGGTGGCTGTGATCCAGTCCCTGCCCATCTTTGATGAGACTCGCCTGTTCAGCTTCCCCCTCCCCGCAGTGCTCGGACACTCTTTAAGCTTCTCCTACACGCTGCAGCTCTACCTGGTCCTCATGTTCCTGGGTGAGACATCCACTGACACACAAAATAAAACTAACATTACACCCACAGGCCATCAGCTTATGTTTTTATTACTGTTTCTGTGAGACTGAGGATGAATTTATTTCTAATAATTACTGGCAGAGACACACCGTTACTGAATAACACTAATGAAAGATGCTGCTTATGAGCACAACAGGTAATGTTTTATATTAAAAACATAATCTGCTCATTTGTTCATATAAATGTCTGCTGGGACTGTTTATTTGGAGCGTGTGGAGGTCGTTTATGATGTTCTTGTCGTTGTTTTCATTACCTTTATTACCAAAGGATGTCTGATGATTTGAAAGTTAAATGGGACTTCTGTGTCCGTGTGAATCTGCCGTGTTTGCTGTCACACTTTCACAGCAAATAATCTTCTAACATATTCTGGTGAAAAAGTTTTTGGTCACATATCAGGGCTGTGACGACGTGGATTTTCTCTTACCGTGATGAAACAGCAGTGGATCTCTGTGGTTTACAGCGGCGTAGCTTCTTTAGGGCAGCACGTAATGTGTCGGTTAGTAAAACGACAGCAGTTTAGTCTGTCAGGGAGTGAACGTACAGTGAAGAACGCTGCAGCTTCACAAGACGGAAGTCAGAAGGAAGTAAGTTAGCCGTGAAGCTGAGCATGAAAGGTTTTACATCACCGACGTGCCGTTCGATCGTATCCTCGTATCCTGCAGAGTCTTTTTGGAGACTTTGTAAAATAAATCCAACACTGAATGTCTTCTGTTATTATTTATCAACGTGTACATGTTAAACAGTTATTGTTGCTGTCAGTCCCGTGATGCCTTGGTTAGAGTCAGAAACATTTAAAGATGATAAAAACGTGCTTTGTTACACATTTCTTACTCACACAATGAAAAATAATCGTGGAGCTTCATCCTGACAGATGTTCTCTCTCCTCCGCAGGACTCTTCATTAATTTCCGACACCTGTACAAGCAGAGGAGGAGACGGTACCGCTCGAAGAAAAGGAAAGTCCACTAAATGATCAACACCTTTTTATTTTGCACCCTCTGAACTGCAGTCCACTCAAAGATAAAGCAGCTCACTTCTTTTCCTCTGATTGCCTTCCTACACACACACACACACACACACACACACACACACACACTGGCCTGATGTTGGGAGTACTGGTCACTTTATTCCTCCACTGGGTGAACTGTTAACCTTCTCCAGACCAAGTCCTGTAAATCCTGCTGAAGCACCTCGACGACTCGCTGTTGATGGACGTTGCCTGAGAACTCTGTACAGCAGAGGTCTGCAACTGCATCTGTCCCGTGACACCCACACCGTGTCATAACAACATTTATTTGGGCCTAATTACTTAAAATGTATTAGTCTGTATCAGTGTGATCCATCTCAGACCTCCACCAACCTGACGTGGCCCCTCGGGCCTCCAGTTGACGACCCCTGCTGTACGGGTCGATCCAGTGCTTTACTACTGTGAGTTTGAGTAGTTTGTGTGTCTGCAGTCACTGTTTAAAGTTTACTTATTTCACTTTAGTTTGTTTTATATTCTTCTGTTGATTTTCATGTTGGGGACACGAGCAGTGTTGATGAACATATGAGTACTTTGTTGGGAATTTTTAAAAAAAGTTACGTGTCCGTTAGGAAAACCAATTACATTTATATTTTTTACATTATTTATAAAATGAGTCCTCGTTGGTTATTGAATATTGTTTCCCTCAAAATGACATTTTAACACATTAACTTCACAGTAAAACGTGAAATGAGTCTTCACACATCGATCTGTAGCAAACAGACTTCTTTCACTTCCTGTGAAGTTTGACCTGCGACACAGCGCTGCAGTTTGAGAGAGGAGGTGTGTAACTGTGTGCAGGACAGGAGGAAGTGTAAAGACAGGAATGGAGGAGTTTCATAAAAACTTATCATTCATTCATTCAGTCATTTTCTTGCAGCTTTGAAGCCTCTTTATTGAAGGAAGTCGTTAGTGTAAACTGAGTGAAACGAGCCGTCCTCCTCGTGTCCTCATCATCTTTGACTCTACATGAGTTCACACTGTTCACCTTCGAGCCTTCTCTTCGTTTGTTTCTGTATTTATTTTTTTGTGTTTACTGAAGTTTTTTTTTCATTGGTTTGTTTTTTAAAGTGTCTTTTGTTGGAGATGTGCAGCTTGATTCAGACATTTCAAAAGTCCTCAAGAAAATTCAGACTAATGCTTCGTTTGTAAATCACAATCATGATTTCCTGATTAAAATAAAAGAACATCAGAGTTCCTGTTTTGGACGTGAGCCGTCTTCTCTCCTGTTCCTGTTGTGACGTTGAAAATGTTTTTTGTTCATTAGATAGTTTACAGCAGAGATGCTTCAAACGTGGCGGTAAGAGAGGGAGCTTGCAGGTAGCCAAGAGGCCACCTGGAGTCTGACTGTTGGCATGGAACACGTCTATCTTTCTGGTCTTAGTGAGCAGGAGGAACATGCACACACTTATTCACGAGGTGGACTTTAAAGAAATGAAGGTGAAACATCAAATTGTGCAGACACACCTTCAATTTCTCACCCTGAGATTCTCTGAATACTTTGGAGCATTTTAAAGGGGCAGGTTCACGATTTTTAAATGACCAATAAGATCCTTTAATGTGTCCAAAGGTTCGTCCAGTTCATCAGATCAAGTAGATAAACGCAGAGAAACCTGTTTCAACATTTCAACTTAATGAAAATAAATCCATATTTCCAAATTGGAGTTTGAGGCAGCGTTGTAGTCCAAGTCCACCTAAACTGAGCCATGACCGAGACAAGACTAAGACTCTGAGAGCTTGAGACCAAGTCAAGACCAACACCAAGGTATTGCAAGACCAGACCAGACCTTATATTATGTTGCTAACATTATGTAGTCTGAGTCGCCTCGTCCTTACAATCTGCTGTGAGTTTTGCTGCCTGGTTTAGGAGGCTGATGTCTCCTCGCTGACAGTCACAGCTTCCTCTCCTGTTTCCTACATTCACTTTGTTGGCGCACATGTAATGAGGAGCGGTGACATCCTGACTGAGACAAGACTGAGTAAAAATGATTCCAAGGCGAGTCTGAGGCCAGTCTCAAAGACCAAGACTGCAACACTGGTCTTTCCAGGATTATTCTTAGTTTCTCTCTAAGACTCCCTCACACACTCAAGCAAAGTGAACACACCTGTGTGAGTGAGCAGAGACTCAGCCTGCAGGTAAAAAGCTTCATGTTTTTTATTTTTAACACTTTAATGTTCAAGTTTTTTAGGGCTTTTATGAATTTGATCATTTAACTTGATTTCTATATATTTATTTATTAAACCAAATCTTAAAAACTAAATATTACAACACACACACACACACCCACACACCTGATTTCCTGTAAAAGTAACAGGGAGGGACCCTGAAAGTGAAAGTGTTTGTTCAGACTCCATTTTGAGGTCACGGAGCAGAAGGAGGAGAAGTGAAGGCTGAGGCAGGGTGAGTGTTAATCCAACATTTGATTCATTACATTATTTTATTATTGTCTGAACACAAACTACTTCATTTCTCTGACTCGCCGGTGTTTCGGTTCAACGAGTGACCGTGTTAACTGGTGACCGTCAGCCGAACGTGTCAGTGTGACGCAGTTTCAAACAGGAAGAGAATACGCAGCTGTCGTCGTGAATGCCTCTAGTTTTTCCTCGTCTGCGGACTCAGTCGTGTTTTCAGAGACGGTGAAGAAACTTGTGAACATTGTGACACTAAAAAGACGTTTTTCACAGCGACCAATCAGAGAAGTTCAACTTTGATCGACACCCGTCTGTCTCAGCAGCAGCAGCAGCAACTCTCGCGAGATCTTGCAACGCAGTTATCAATTCAGCTCAGTCGTGTTTTATTGGAAAATAATCAATATTACCAAAGAGTCACAAATAATACAACTCATTAACGAGATGAGGAAATAAAACTCAATTCATTAAGTTTAATAAAATAGATATTATCGTGTGTGTGTGTGTGTGTGTGTAATGGAGGAGTTGGGCTCACTTCCTTTGATAAGTGATTGTAGAATTTGATGCTCTTTTTTGGATCCTAATTAAAAGTTGAACTTGGCGAGTTCAGCTCTGCATTCATTGTTGGGGGAGTTCCTGTGCACTGAGAATGCTCTTACAGGCTTTCTATTGGCTGTTTGTCACATTTTTCTCTTGATTCTTGATTTATGAGAGGATCCTACACTTCACTACTCTACAGTATGATTGGTTCAACTATAGATGTGAATATTTTGAGCCAGGTTCTAACAGGTATATCTATATTTAAAGAATGTTTGATAGCATAGAAAGCCCTTCTTCACTTGTCTCTGAGATTATTGACGGCCAGATTGAAATGTCCTGAACATCATTTGAAGGGAATGGTGATTTCAAGTGAAACTAGTTTCACCTCTCAGACTGACTGAAGTCCAGAAGATGGAGGAAGAGGAGGACAGAGCAGAGTCTCCAGGATCCAGCTGTCTGTCTATGAAGAGTGACCAGTCCAAAGATGAACCTCTACAGTTCAGACATGAACCTGGACCCTCAGACACAAAGTAAGAGAACTGACACTAACTCATTTATTTGACTCATTTTCAGTTCCCTCTGATGATTTTGTGTATTTTAAAATCTCGACTAAAATGTGATTGCAAACATAAATTTGTGGCATCTTCCTCTTAGTGTCTGTGACAGCTGTCAGTAACATAGAAAAGCTGTAATCTGATCTAAGAGGACAATTTATCAAAGATTCATGTGATCTGAATAAAAACATGTTGGTGTTTGCAGAGTTCAGTCCAACAGACGGAGAGCAGAGTCTCCAGGATCCAGCTGTCTGTCTATGAAGAGTGACCGGTCCAAAGATTTTCCTCCATTCTTCAGTGATGAACCTGGACCCTCAGACACAAAGTAAGAGACTGTTTTTACTGTAAACTGACCTGATGAAGATGATGCATTGAGGATGAAGACTGAAAGATTTGTCTTCATGATGCAGACATGCTGTGTGTCATACAGTATACTGCTGGTCTACCACAGTTATTTAACCTCAGTTTAAACCTAAATAACTCAAGCTGAGCTGCTCAAAGTGAAACAGTGAAGGACATCATCAGCTCAAAAGTCAAAGTCAGGTTTATTGTCAATTTCTGCAATACATACACAGACATATTCAGGAATTGAAATTTCTTGACTCTCGGTCTCTTGACCTGCGGCATGATGCAGCCAGTAGAAGGTGCACATGATGGGGGGGCGGGGCTCCAGCTCTTCTTAGTTTGCGGAGGAAGTGGAGGCGTTGGTGAGCCTTCTTGGCCAGTGATGAGGTGTTGGTGGTCCAGGAGAGATCCTCTGAGACGTGCACACCCAGGAACTTGGTGCTGCTCACCCTCTCCACAGCAGCACCGTTGATGGTCAGAGGGAGGTGTTGGGTGTGCGCTCTGCTGAAGTCCACAACAATCTCTTTTGTCTTCTCCACATTCAGGGAGAGATTGTTGTGCACGCACCACGAGGTCAGACAGCTCACCTCACTCCTGTAATTTGTCTCATCATTGTTGCTGATGAGACCCACCACAGTTGTGTCGTCCGCAAACTTGATGAGGAGGTTGGAGTTGTGCAGCGGTGTGCAGTCGTGGGTCAGCAGGGCGAAGAGGAGGGGGCTCAGCACACATCCCTGGGGGGCCCCCGTGTTCAAGGTGATGGTGCTGGATGTGCTGCTGCCGACCCGCACTGCCTGTGGTCTCCCTGTCAGGAAGTCCAGCAGCCAGTTGCACAGGGAGGTGTTCAGTCCTAGTTGGTCAAGTTTGATGATCAGCTGTTGTGGGATGATTGTGTTAAATGCTGAACTGAAGTCAATGAACAGCATTCTGACGTAAGTGTCTTTATTGTCCAGATGTGTGAGGGCTGGGTGGAGGGCGGTGGCGATGGCATCCTCGGTCGAGCGATTTGACCGGTATGCAAACTGGAAGGGGTCTAGGGAGGGGGGAGCACAGACTTGATGTGCTCCATGACTAGCCGTTCAAAGCACTTCATAAGAATGGGGGTGAGTGCAACCGGACGGTAGTCATTGAAGCCGGAGGGTGAGGACTTTTTCGGTACCGGGATGATGGTGGTGGCTTTGAGGCATGTGGGGACAACCGCCTGACACAGCGAGGTGTTGAAGATGTCTGTGAAGACAGTATGTGGCCAGGTATGTTGTCAGGACCAGAAGCTTTGCGGGCGTTGATCCTGCTGAGTGTTCTTCTGACACTGTCCGTAGACAGTGTAATCACCTGGTCGCCTGGAGGAGGGGGGGGGGGACTTCTGTGCAGGTGTGGTGTTCTGTGCCTCAAAACGAGCAAAGAACCCGTTCAGCTCATTTAGCAGAGAGGTGGAGCTGTCACAGGTCTGCGGTGGGGGCTTGTAGTCCATGATTGACTGTAGCCCTCGCCACAGGCTGCGTGAGTCTCTGCTGTCACTGAAGCGGTGGGCTATCCTCCTGGAGTACTGCCTCTTAGCCTCTCTGATGCCGCGTGACAGGTTGGCCCTTGCTGTCCTCAGGCCGACCTGCTCTCCTGCTTTGAAGGCAGCGTTCCGAGCCTTCGAGAGCCTGTAGACCTCCCCTGTCATCCATGGCTTCTGGTTGGCCCGGACAGTGACGGTCTTGAGGACCGTTACATCATCAATGCATTTGGTGATGTATGCAGTGACGGTGTCAGTGTGCTCCTGGAGGTCGGTGGTGGAGTTGTGGGAGGCAGCTTGCTTGAACACCTCCCAGTCTGTAGTGTTAAAACAGTCCTTTAGTACCTCTACAGACCCTTCTGGCCACACTCGCACCTCTTTCCGAACTGGTTTGGTGACTTTAACCAGTGGTCTGTATGCTGGCAATAGCATGACAGTGATGTGGTCTGAGGCACCGAGGTGGGGGAGGGGGAAAGCCTTGTAAGCTCCTCTCTGGAAGGTGTAAACATGATCCAGAGTGTTGTTACCTCAAACTCTCTTTAATGGAGGACTTTTATTGTGAAACAGCTGCAGGAAGTGCTGAGTTTGTATTAATAACAAACGACAGGCAGATGACTGAATGTTTAATGGGACAGACAGACAGGAAAAGCTGTTAATTAATGTTCATGACTGCTGCTGAGAGTTGAAATCAAATCATCTTCATCACAGACTGAAAGCTGAATTCAAACAGAAAAGTTACGACACTTTTACTCTTCTCTGTGAACATCTGAGCTTCCAGACAGTGTCGTCCAAATCTTGATATTTGTCACCAACAGTCAACAAATCATTTGAGTGATAAAGAAATGTCTTCACAGAGAGAGGAAGAGGAGTCATGTTCCTGTGGAGGAGCAGCCGTCCTGCTGTGTTTTGTGTCAGGACGTCCTGAAGGATCCGGTCTCTACCAGCTGTGGACACTGGTTCTGCAGACACTGCATCACCTCATACTGGGACCAGTCTGCTTCATCAGGAGACTCCTCCTGTCCCCAGTGTGGGAAAAGATCCAGAACAAGACGTGGACTGCAGACAGCCAGTCAGACCAGCACTGTCCAAAGTAAGACTGTCCATTTACTTCTCTATATATTCTTCTATCATCACTTTTTATTGCTGATGAAAATAATCAGCAGATTGTCACATTTTCTTTGTTTTGTCTCAAACTTCTTTCTCTGTTTTAGTGAGTGGTGGTCTGCAGGAGGTTTTAGATGAACATAAGATCAGTCTGAAGACGAGATGTGAACGTGTGACTGAAGGAAGTGATGAAACAGGAAGTGGAACCCTCCTCAACAGGATCTACACTGAGCTCTACATCACAGAGGGACAGAGTGAAGAGGTTAATACCCAACATGAGGTAAGGCAGCTTGAGACAGCTTCCAAGAAGAAGAAGACCCTCCATGACACTCCGATCAAATGCCACGACATCTTTAAAGCCTTACCTGACCAACAGAGACACATCAGAGTCGTTCTGACCAACGGCGTCGCTGGCGTTGGAAAAACCTTCTCAGTGCTGAAGTTCACTCTGGACTGGGCAGAGGGCTCGGAGAACCAAGATGTCAGTCTGGTGGTTCTGCTCTCGTTCAGGGAGCTGAACTTGATCAGAGATGAGCGGTTCAGTCTTCTCACGCTGCTCCATGTTTTCCATCCAACATTACAGAAGGTCACAGCAGAGAAGCTCGCTGTCTGTAAACTTCTGTTCATCTTTGACGGCCTGGATGAAAGCAGACTTTCACTGGATTTCAACAACGAAGAGGTCGTGTCTGATGTCACACAGGAGTCATCAGTCAGCGTGCTGTTGACAAGCCTCATCAAGGGGAATCTGCTTCCCTCGGCTCTCATCTGGATAACTTCCAGACCTGCAGCAGCCAATCAGATCCCTCCTTCATGTGTCGACAGGCTAACAGAAGTACGAGGCTTCACTGACGCTCAGAAGGAGGAGTACTTCAGGAGGAGAGTCAGTGATGAAGATCTGTCCAGCAGAATCATCTCACACATCAAGACCTCCATGAGCCTCTACATCATGTGTCTGATCCCAGTCTTCTGCTGGATCACTGCTACAGTTCTGGACCACATGTTGACCACAGACCAGAGAGGAGAGCTGCCCAAGACCCTGACTGACATGTACTCACACTTCCTGCTGGTTCAGACAAAGAGGAAGAAGAAGAAGTACGATGAAGGACATGAGACGAGTCCACAGGAGCTGACGGAGGCTGACAGGGAAGTTCTTCTGAAGCTGGGGAGGCTGGCGTTTGAACAGCTGGAGAAAGGAAACATCATGTTCTACCAAGAAGACCTGGAGCAGTGTGGTCTGGATGTCACAGAGGCCTTGGTGTACTCAGGAGTTTGTACAGAGATCTTCCAGAAAACAGTCTACTGCTTTGTTCATCTGAGCGTTCAGGAGTTTCTGGCTGCAGTCTACCTGTTCCACTGTTACACCAACAAGAAGACAGAGGTACTGAAGGACTTCCTGGGGAAAGACTACATGTACTTAACCATGGATGTCTTCCTGAAGAAGGCCATGCAGAAATCCCTTCAAAGTAAAAATGGTCACCTGGACCTGTTTGTTCGCTTCCTTCATGGCCTCTCTCTGGAGTCCAACCAGAGACTCTTAGGAGGCCTGCTGGGTCAGACAGACAACAGTCCAGAAATCATCCAGAGAGCCATCAACAACCTGAAGCAGATGAACAGTTATGATGATGATGATATCTCTCCTGACAGAAGCATCAACATCTTCCACTGTCTGATGGAGATGAACGATGACTCAGTCCATCAGGAGATCCAAGAGTTCCTGAAGTCAGAGAACAGATCTGAGAAGAAACTCTCTGAGATCCACTGCTCAGCTTTGGCCTACATGCTGCAGATGTCAGAGGAGGTTCTGGATGAGTTGGACCTGAAGAAGTACAACACATCATGGGAGGGACGACGGAGACTGATTCCAGCTGTGAGGAACTGCAGAAAGGCTGTGTAAGTCCAGATGTGATTATCAACATTATAAAGCAACGTAAAGCTGAAGCCATCAGTATTAGAGTAAAGACACACACTTTACACACATGCACAATATAAAACTTCACACTCTAAAAGTTTTCTTAAGCTAGTATTAAAGCTGCTGATTGAAATAATTCTAGATGTGTTCAACTACAAACGTCTACAAAAATCATTTTTGTGTTTGTTGCTATCAAGTCAGTGAACACAAGTATCTTCTATCATCTTCTAACTGTCTTTGTTTGGCTGATGGAGGCTCCACACAAATCCAGCAGAAGAGTTTGTGCTGAAAATGTTTTGACAGTCATCATTTTATCACAACAGTCTTTATATTTTTACAGTGTATACAGTGTGTGCACTGTGTTTCTATAGTGTGTCTGTTTACTGTTCTTTTTCTATCCACACACACAGACATGTAATATCTGTGATCTGCTGGAACTAACATCACTTGAAGTTTGTTCATTCCAGTTTTCATGCACTTCTTGATATTATATTTGTTTCTCAGCAGTTTCTGAGCTGTTTCATATGAAGGACTGTTCTGTCCATTTTCACACTTTATACAATATCTATAATTACTGTTTGATTTGAGAGGATGTGAGTGGAGGCCATCCTCCCTCTTGAAGAGCGAACAGAACATCCCCCTCTCCATCCTCATTAAATGAACGGAGCCACTTTAAATTGTTTAGTTCCCAACAATGAATTCTTTTCATGTTTTGCTCCATGAGAAATGAGTTTGATTTCTAAACAGTAAGGAAGCTCTCTCTCTTTCCCTCTTGTCTCTGCCAGTATTTGGTATTTCAGGGGTTAAAGACAGGTGAAGTAAAGATGTTACTCGAGTTGACAACAGCTCCTTACGTTACTGTTAGTGTAATAATCTATAATTTAGTGAGTATCTGGATGATGAAGATGAAGAGCACTGGCTGCTGTAGTTTGATCACAAAGGCTAGCTTCAGTGAGGTAGCTGCTGAAATGGCTGCTGCTCAAAGTGTTTAACTATCAGTGTTTTCAGTTCAGCGTCACACAGTCTGATGAAATGTGAAGAGGAACATGAGAAATGATGTGCGGGGGAAATAGATCATTGATTAAATATGTGCCAGGACCAAATAAATAGAAGTGAAGGAGTTAAAAATAAGACTTAGACTTCAATAAATTTAGGTTTCATTTCTTTGATCAACTGGTTGGTGTTGTGGAGAAATTCCTGAAATCAATGGCACCAGGTCAGGAGGGAAGAAAGTGTTCAGGAGCCTCTGATGTCTTATGCTGTAATATTTATTGAAGCTTGATCAAGGAGAATCAGAGACATCCTCACATACAATCAGGTATGCATATGAGTCGGTCTCTATTCTGCCCAACTCATGCTGGTGGTCAGACTTTAAACCCTACAGATAACACCACACATACTATACGCCCAGAACGAGTCAAAGAGAATGTATTTACCATGTTAGTGTTACTGTCAGCACGTTCTAGTCTGGAGACACTGTTGTCTGTTTATGTTCATGGAACGTCGACGGTTAGCTATCTGTGATGTCTTGGAGGCTTCTTTTCTCCGACCAACAGTCTAAAACCCTGAAAACATTGAATTGAAGATGATATGAAATAGATAAAAGCAGCAAATTCTTACATTTTGTCAAACAGGAAATGATGTGGGACTGTTTGTCTACAAACCTTGTGATCAATGGCTGACCAGCTCAGACTGAACAACTGACCAGCTGAGCTACAGACGCTCATGTTGATGTGCTTTGTGATGCAAAATGCACAGAGTCCATTTTTAGAATAAAATGTCAGATTTTATTTGACTTTAAGTTTTATATTCTCTGTCATCACAGACTTACTCTCTGTGGACTCTCAGAGACTCACTGTGAAGTCGTGGCCTCAGCTCTGAAGTCCAACCCCTCCCATCTGACAGAGCTGGACCTGAGTAACAACAAAAACCTGAAAGATTCAGGAGTGAAGCTGCTGTCTGCTGGACTGGAGAGTCCAAACTGTAGACTGCAGACTCTGAGGTCAGTTCATGTGTTCTGCTCTTGTACAGTGTGTATCTACCAAATTTAAATCGAGAACAGAAGTTTGACATTTCTTTCAGTCTTCTTGTTTTCTGTGTTTGTCTGAGCACAAATCACAACAGCTCTTTTTAAAGTTTGTCAGTGTGAACAGTTTGAATTGAGTCTGTACTCAAACTGGATTCATGTTATTAAGAAAACTGAAGGATTGATCCTTTAATGTGCTGCCAGATGAAACCAATATTTATGTTTGTTTCATGTGAGACATCTCTACATGAAAAATGAAAAGAAAAGAACAACACATTTTCAGGAATAACGTCTTTTTATACAGAACCTTCAGAACTAACACACACACACACAGAATGGTTTTCTGAATGTTGTGCTGACGTTTGGATGATGTCTGTAGAAGGCTGACATTATGATGATCCACAATAACACAATGACAAAGTCACTCTACTCATTTTAGAGAAAAGCTCATTGATTAGGACATAGTAATGTTGAGCTGCACATTTCAAACCTGAACACATCTGATTGGATTATGAATGGATTTTTATCAACATCATTTATTCTTTATTCAGATTGAAGCTCTGCAGTTTGTCAGAGATCAGCTGTGCTTCTCTGGCCTCAGCTCTGAAGTCCAACCCCTCCCATCTGACAGAGCTGGACCTGAACTTCAACGAGCTGCAGGATTCAGAAGTGAAGCTGCTGTGTGATTTTCTGGAGAGTCCACACTGCAGACTGAAGACTCTGAGGTCAGACACCATTTTTTACTTCAGTGCTGAGATTAATATGATGTGAAAGTTGTGTTGACACTAAACTGCAGACATCAGGCTGATATTATACTGATCCACACCGAGTATCTGAATGCTAAAGTCTATTTTCTTCTTCTGTGGTTTAGTCCATTGACTGTGGCAGAGCAATGTTGAGCTGCACATTTCAAACCTGAATATAACAAGAAAAATCTACACTGGATAATTCACTGTGAACCTCTTCAACTCTTGACTTTCATCTTATATTCACATCATGTTTGATTGAAATAAACGAGAATAAAAATACAGAAATACAATAAATCAATCAATAATCTCTATTTCAACAGTCAGACAATAACAAATATATTCAGTATTTTCTTTTTCCAACATTTTGATGAAGTTATATGATGCTTATACTGACTGAATAGTTTAAACTGAACATGCTCTGATTTTATGACTCCACTATTCCTCAAAGAAATATTGTTGATGTCTTTTGTTCACATTTCCCCAAAATTCATCCTGACATATTTGTCATCTTTGTAAACTTTGGGATATTGAGTCGAATCTTAAATTAATTTCTGTGGGTTTTTATTTGTGTTTGGCTGCACAACATGAGTTTGTATAGATGGAGCCACTGGTGGAGCTGCAGAGTTTAAGAGGTGAAGTCACTCCGTCTTTATTGAAGTAGCAGCACGTTGTCATTAATATTAATGAGAGCTCTTTGTCACTTTCTGTATTTGACAGTTGTGAAGCTGCATCCTGTTGGGTTCAGGTGTTTGGAGTTTCCATTTTCTAAACTTCTACTTTCTAAACCTTCTTCAGCTTTGAACAGATTATTAAACATTGAATGATTTCAAGCAGGAACATTGTCTTCTAAACTTACACCATTTATTCTTTATTCAGACTGTTGGGCTGCAATTTGTCAGAGATCAGCTGTGCTTCTCTGGCCTCAGCTCTGAAGTCCAACCCCTCCCATCTGACAGAGCTGAACCTGAACTACAACAAGCTGCAGGATTCAGGAGTAAAGCTGCTGTGTGATTTTCTGGAGAGTCCACACTGCAGACTGAAGACTCTGAGGTCAGACACCATTTTTTTCTTCTGTGCTGAGATTAATATGATGTGAAAGTTGTGTTGACACTAAACTGCAGACATCAGGCTGATATTATACTGATCCACACTGAGTATCTGAATGCTAAAGTCTATTTTCTTCTTCTGTGGTTTAGTCCATTGACTGTGGCAGAGCAATGTTGAGCTGCACATTTCAAACCTGAACACATCTGATTGGATTATAAATGGATTTTTATCAACATCATTTATTCTTTATTCAGATTGGAGTTCTGCAGTTTGTCAGAGATCAGCTGTGCTTCTCTGGTCTCAGCTCTGAAGTCCAACCCCTCCCATCTGACAGAGCTGAACCTGAACTACAACAAGCTGCAGGATTCAGGAGTGAAGCTGCTGTGTGATTTTCTGGAGAGTCCACACTGCAGACTGAAGACTCTGAGGTCAGTTCACTGACTCTGTTACTATTGTAGATCTGATGTTTAATTAACAATTGAAGCTAATTTATGTTCAGACATAACTTACATCCATAAAGTTGTAAATGTCCTTTTGTTCATATTTTCATGTTTGTTTTATTAAATTTAGTCTGCAGTCACAAAGACTTGTGTTTCTTAAAGAAACTGTAGAAAATGTCCTCTGTTAGTGGTTAAAGTCAATGAATGTTTCTAATTGTTGGTAAATGGTCACATCTGTATACAGAAGATCCTCTGAACTCAGATTTGTTTGAAATGATCAAGTTTACTTGTTGAAGTAGAAATATTTCTTTGGTTTCTGTTGATTTCAAAGTGTTTTCACAGATCAGATCAGATCAGATAGACTTTAATGATCCCACACTGGGGAAATTCACTTGTCACAGTAGCTCATATACACAATGTTGATAATAAATTATTCACAAGTAAGAAATATAAAAAAAGTCATGAAGTCATGCTGGTGCTGAAGAGTCTGACAGCTGCTGGAATGAAGGAGCTGTGGTAGATCTCCTTCTTACATGGTGGGAGTATCAGTCTGTTGCTGAAGGAGCTACTTAAGCCCACCACAGTCTCCTGCAGGAGGTGAGAGGAGCCGCTCATGATGGATGTCAGTTTTGCCAGCATCCTCCTCTCTCCCACCTCCTCCATGCTCACAGGCCACCGACACTTCAGCCTTTGCTCTCCTATCCTCTCTCACAAGTTGAAAGCCATCCAAAGTCAGCAGCGAATCCACAGCGAGTTCATTCAGCCATGATGCTCTCCATACTCCCTCTGTAGCCTGGTTAGGGCCATTAGCCGTTAGCTCCTCCATCTTATTGGGGAGAGATCTTCCATTCCCCATGATAACAGACGGTACGGATGGTCTGTATCGCCTTTTCTGCTCCTGGTGCTTAGATCCAGCTCTGCATCCTCGTCTTCTTCTTCTCAGTTCTGCAGGGATCACCGGCCTTTCCACAGAGGGTATGCTAGCACTACCTAGTGCTAACAGCTGTTCTGGAGTGTAAACAAGAGGACTTTTTTTGAATGGGTCACCTGATGTATTCATGAAGGAGTCCATACAGCAGAAAGACAAAAACATTTATCTCCACAGTTCAAAGTAAACGCTTGATCACAAAATGTCTGCAGATGAGTGCAGAAAAAACATGAACAAAGTACTAAAATACTAAAAAACACAGAGAAGTGTTCAGAGCTACTGGAACTGGCTGCCAACCAGACGACGCCATAGCAACATAAATAAAACAAATAATGTCTGATCATTGATATTGATCTTTCAGAACACACACACACACAGATCAGCAGCATGTTATTAATCTGTGTTGACATGAATGGTTGTCTGAATGTTGTGCTGACGTTTGGATGATGTCTGTAGAAGGCTGACATTATGATGATCCACAATAACACAATGACAAAGTCACTCTACTCATTTCAGAGTAAAGCTCATTGATTAGGACATAGTAATGTTGAGCTGCACATTTCAAACCTGAACACATCTGATTGGATTATAAATGGATTTTTATCAACATCATTTATTCTTTATTCAGATTGGAGAGCTGCAGATTGTCAGAGATCAGCTGTGCTTCTCTGGCCTCAGCTCTGAAGTCCAACCCCTCCCATCTGACAGAGCTGAACCTGAACTACAACGAGCTGCAGGATTCAGGAGTAAAGCTGCTGTGTGATTTTCTGGAGAGTCCACACTGCAGACTGAAGACTCTGGGGTCAGTTCACTGACTCTCTGTTACTATTGTAGATCTGATGTTTAATTAACAATTGAAGCTAATTTATGTTCAGACATAACTTACATCCATAAAGTTGTAAATGTCCTTTTGTTCATATTTTCATGTTTGTTGTATTAAATTTAGTCTGCAGTCACAAAGACTTGTGTTTCTTAAAGAAACTGTAGAAAATGTCCTCTGTTAGTGGTTAAAGTCAATGAATGTTTCTAATTGTTGGTAAATGGTCACATCTGTATACAGAAGATCCTCTGAACTCAGATTTGTTTGAAATGATCAAGTTTCCTTGTTGAAGTAGAAATATTTCTTTGGTTTCTGTTGATTTCAAAGTGTTTTCACAGATCAGATCAGATCAGATAGACTTTAATGATCCCACACTGGGGAAATTCACTTGTCACAGTAGCTCATATACACAATGTTGATAATAAATTATTCACAAGTAAGAAATATAAAAAAAGTCATGAAGTCATGCTGGTGCTGAAGAGTCTGACAGCTGCTGGAATGAAGGAGCTGTGGTAGATCTCCTTCTTACATGGTGGGAGTATCAGTCTGTTGCTGAAGGAGCTACTTAAGCCCACCACAGTCTCCTGCAGGAGGTGAGAGGAGCTGCTCATGATGGATGTCAGTTTTGCCAGCATCCTCCTCTCTCCCACCTCCTCCATGCTCACAGGCCACCGACACTTCAGCCTTTGCTCTCCTATCCTCTCTCACAAGTTGAAAGCCATCCAAAGTCAGCAGCGTATCCACAGCGAGTTCATTCAGCCATGATGCTCTCCATACTCCCTCTGTAGCCTGGTTAGGGCCGTTAGCCGTTAGCTCCTCCATCTTATTGGGGAGAGATCTTCCATTCCCCATGATAACAGACGGTACGGATGGCCTGTATCGCCTTTTCTGCTCCTGGTGCTTAGATCCAGCTCTGCATCCTCGTCTTCTTCTTCTCAGTTCTGCAGGGATCACCGGCCTTTCCACAGAGGGTATGCTAGCACTACCTAGTGCTAACAGCTGTTCTGGAGTGTAAACAAGAGGACTTTTTTTGAATGGGTCACCTGATGTATTCATGAAGGAGTCCATACAGCAGAAAGACAAAAACATTTATCTCCACAGTTCAAAGTAAACGCTTGATCACAAAATGTCTGCAGATGAGTGCAGAAAAAACATGAACAAAGTACTAAAATACTAAAAAACACAGAAGTGTTCAGAGCTACTGGAACTGGCTGCCAACCAGACGACGCCATAGCAACATAAATAAAACAAATAATGTCTGATCATTGATATTGATCTTTCAGAACACACACACACACACACACACACACACACACACACACACACAGATCAGCAGCATGTTATTAATCTGTGTTGACATGAATGGTTGTCTGAATGTTGTGCTGACGTTTGGATGATGTCTGTAGAAGGCTGACATTATGATGATCCACAATAACACAATGACAAAGTCACTCTACTCATTTCAGAGTAAAGCTCATTGATTAGGACATAGTAATGTTGAGCTGCACATTTCAAACCTGAACACATCTGATTGGATTATAAATGGATTTTTATCAACATCATTTATTCTTTATTCAGATTGGAGGAATGCAGATTGTCAGAGATCAGCTGTGCTTCTCTGGCCTCAGCTCTGAAGTCCAACCCCTCCCATCTGACAGAGCTGAACCTGAGCTTCAACTGCCTGCAGGATTCAGGAGTGAAGCTGCTGTGTGATTTTCTGGAGAGTCCACACTGCAGACTGAAGACTCTGAGGTCAGTTCACTGACTCTCTGTTACTATTGTAGATCTGATGTTTAATTAACAATTGAAGCTAATTTATGTTCAGACATAACTTACATCCATAAAGTTGTAAATGTCCTTTTGTTCATATTTTCATGTTTGCTGTATTAAATTTGTCTGCAGTCACAAAGACTTGTGTTTCTTAAAGAAACTGTAGAAAATGTCCTCTGTTAGTGGTTAAAGTCAATGAATGTTTCTAATTGTTGGTAAATGGTCACATCTGTATACAGAAGATCCTCTGAACTCAGATTTGTTTGAAATGATCAAGTTTACTTGTTGAAGTAGAAATATTTCTTTGGTTTCTGTTGATTTCAAAGTGTTTTCACAGATAAGATCAGATCAGATAGACTTTAATGATCCCACACTGGGGAAATTCACTTGTCACAGTAGCTCATATACACAATGTTGATAATAAATTATTCACAAGTAAGAAATATAAAAAAAGTCATGAAGTCATGCTGGTGCTGAAGAGTCTGACAGCTGCTGGAATGAAGGAGCTGTGGTAGATCTCCTTCTTACATGGTGGGAGTATCAGTCTGTTGCTGAAGGAGCTACTTAAGCCCACCACAGTCTCCTGCAGGAGGTGAGAGGAGCCGCTCATGATGGATGTCAGTTTTGCCAGCATCCTCCTCTCTCCCACCTCCTCCATGCTCACAGGCCACCGACACTTCAGCCTTTGCTCTCCTATCCTCTCTCACAAGTTGAAAGCCATCCAAAGTCAGCAGCGAATCCACAGCGAGTTCATTCAGCCATGATGCTCTCCATACTCCCTCTGTAGCCTGGTTAGGGCCGTTAGCCGTTAGCTCCTCCATCTTATTGGGGAGAGATCTTCCATTCCCCATGATAACAGACGGTACGGATGGTCTGTATCGCCTTTTCTGCTCCTGGTGCTTAGATCCAGCTCTGCATCCTCGTCTTCTTCTTCTCAGTTCTGCAGGGATCACCGGCCTTTCCACAGAGTGTATGCTAGCACTACCTAGTGCTAACAGCTGTTCTGGAGTGTAAACAAGAGGGCTTTATCAACATCATTTATTCTTTATTCAGATTGGTGAGCTGCACATTTCAAACCTGAATATAACAAGAAAAATCTACACTGGATAATTCACTGTGAACCTCTTCAACTCTTGACTTTCATCTTATATTCACATCATGTTTGATTGAAATAAACAAGAATAAAAATACAGAAATACAATAAATCAATCAATAATCTCTATTTCAACAGTCAGACAATAACAAATATATTCAGTATTTTCTTTTTCCAACATTTTGATGAAGTTATATGATGCTTATACTGACTGAATAGTTTAAACTGAACATGCTCTGATTTTATGACTCCACTATTCCTCAAAGAAATATTGTTGATGTCTTTTGTTCACATTTCCCCAAAATTCATCCTGACATATTTGTCATCTTTGTAAACTTTGGGATCTTGAGTCGAATCTTAAATTAATTTCTGTGGGTTTTTATTTGTGTTTGGCTGCACAACATGAGTTTGTATAGATGGAGCCACTGGTGGAGCTGCAGAGTTTAAGAGGTGAAGTCACTCCGTCTTTATTGAAGTAGCAGCACGTTGTCATTAATATTAATGAGAGCTCTTTGTCACTTTCTGTATTTGACAGTTGTGAAGCTGCATCCTGTTGGGTTCAGGTGTTTGGAGTTTCCATTTTCTAAACTTCTACTTTCTAAACCTTCTTCAGCTCTGAACAGATTATTAAACATTGAATGATTTCAAGCAGGAACATTGTCTTCTAAACTTACATCATTTATTCTTTATTCAGATTGTGGGACTGCAGTTTGTCAGAGATCAGCTGTGCTTCTCTGGCCTCAGCTCTGAAGTCCAACCCCTCCCATCTGACAGAGCTGGACCTGAACTACAACAAGCTGCAGGATTCAGGAGTGAAGCTGCTGTGTGATTTTCTGGAGAGTCCACACTGCAGACTGAAGACTCTGAGGTCAGTTCACTGACTCTCTGTTACTATTGTAGATCTGATGTTTAATTAACAATTGAAGCTAATTTATGTTCAGACATAACTTACATCCATAAAGTTGTAAATGTCCTTTTGTTCATATTTTCATGTTTGTTGTATTAAATTTGTCTGCAGTCACAAAGACTTGTGTTTCTTAAAGAAACTGTAGAAAATGTCCTCTGTTAGTGGTTAAAGTCAATGAATGTTTCTAATTGTTGGTAAATGGTCACATCTGTATACAGAAGATCCTCTGAACTCAGATTTGTTTGAAATGATCAAGTTTACTTGTTGAAGTAGAAATATTTCTTTGGTTTCTGTTGATTTCAAAGTGTTTTCACAGATAATGTCTGCACACACACACACACACACACACACACACACACACACACACACATAGATCAGCAGCATGTTATTAATCTGTGTCGACATGAATGGTTGTCTGAATGTTGTGGTGACGTTTGGATGATGTCTGTAGAAGGCTGACATTATGATGATCCACAGTAACACAATGACAAAGTCACTCTACTCATTTTAGAGAAAAGCTCATTGATTAGGACATAGTAATGTTGAGCTGCACATTTCAAACCTGAACACATCTGATTGGATTATAAATGGATTTTTATCAACATCATTTATTCTTTATTCAGATTGGAGCTCTGCAGTTTGTCAGAGATCAGCTGTGCTTCTCTGGCCTCAGCTCTGAAGTCCAACCCCTCCCATCTGACAGAGCTGAACCTGAGAGACAACAAGCTGCAGGATTCAGAAGTGAAGCTGCTGTGTGATCTTGTGGAGAGTCCACACTGCAGTCTGCAGACTCTGAGGTCAGTAGAGGGTTGCAGTCAGTCCATGTTGGTCTCAGCAGTATTGTACTAAACACAGTTAGTATCAAAGCACAGATCCAGTATTTCCTGTAAACCTCCGACCTTCTCAGCGGCTGCTTTCCTCAGTGAAGCTGTGAGAGGAGAACGGTGACAGGCTTCAGGAGCCAGAAGCTCGTTGTGATCATGTGTTTTTGGTTGATGTGAAGACGACTGTTGTTGTTGTGTTCATGTCTACAGGAAATAAAGCTGATTACAGCTGACAGCATCACAAGATGTACAGAGACAGTGGTCCTCATTCATCAGATCTGATCTCAAAGTGTTTGTTCTCTCATTTCAACACTAAAGAACTGATCAGTTCATCTTTGTCACAGCTCTCAGATCAGTCTGACTGAAGCCTGCAAAGAACCATCATTACATTTAGTGACCATGTGGTCTTTGTACAGAGCAGAACCTCTGCTGAAGTCCAGTAACCACAGCTGAAAATGACAGTGAGCAGTGAATGTCTCTCTGTTTCTGCACTGATGATGCGTTCAGGGACTGTCAGCACTTTATTTCCACTGTGTACTTGAGTGAAATGTGCAGAGTCAACAGACTTGATGCAGGTCTGTGAGCTTCACTCCAACACGTTAACATGAGAGCTGAAAGGAAGCTGGCTACGCTACACAGCCGCTCCACTTGTGTCTGAACAGGACTGAAGTCCCTGCTGGTCTTTATACTGGATGTGCTGCATCACTGACTGACAGCTGATGAAGGGAGTCTCTGTAAACACTGATTCATGACTTCTGTTGTCTGTCTGCTTCTCTCATCAGCTGGAAGTCATACCGAGAGAGGATCAGCTGAGTCCTGATGATCCAGAGAGGTTGAAGCAGCAGCATCAGCTCTGACTGGGCCATGTTACTGGGAGGTGGAGTGGAGAGGAGAGCTTCATCCAGCAGAGACTGACGGAGGAATCACAACAAGTGGAGATGACTGTCAGCGCTGCAGTCTGAACTGCTCTGAGATCAGCTCCACTGTCAGACACAATGTCAAGTCCACCATCATCCCTGTGTGTTCCTCTGGATCATGTGACAGAGGATCATCAGTGGATCTGGACTGCTCTGCTGCTGCTGACACACTGAGACTCCTCCACACTCAACCACCTGGACCTGGACCTGGACCTGGACCTGGACCATATTCTCACCAATAGCAGACGTTTGTCCCAGTTTAACAGATGATTGTTTGTGACAGAAACAAGAAGATCAAACCTGTAGAAAGTTTGGATTGAATGGAAGCTTCACTGACGTCTACAAACTGAATTGTGACTCCAAACTTAAGTATCATTGTTATTAATGTAAGATCATAAATCTCTGAGCTTTTTCAAATCCTCTGTTTTTCTAGTTTATCCCAACAGATTGTTAAAGCAGAAAACTGAACTAAAGAACTGCAAAGTCTGCTGATCATTTTCTGAGTTTGTCAACGACCGCTTTCACTTTGACGTTTCATTTGATCCGTTGTTGATCTAAAAATGTTGATCAGAGTTTCTTTGACTTTCTGAAACATCTCTGGATGTTGGTGAAAAGTCAGTGCTGTGTTAAAACTCCATCACACACTGAACACCACAACATTTGAATCACTTGTTCTACATTTGATTTCTCTTGACGTGAAATGAATCACAAAAAATATCAAAGATAAAAACTCTGAACTTGAGTGTCATTATTAGTGATTAAGATGATGTTCATGGAGATATTTTGTTCTGTTTTCTCACATCGTGACTGTTTGTATTATTGCAGAAAAGTTGCAGAAGTAAAACTCTGATGAAAATAAGGTCTCAGTTCTCGTCCTCTCAGACCTAAGCGCAGCGTTTGATACCATCGACCATGATATCTTCATCAGTCGTCTTTCTGACTGTGTTCAACTGGTTCAACGTCAAAGGGACAAAGTTTGACGTCAGTCTTGGAGATCGTGTGTCTGAGAAACATGACGTGTGTTTTGGGCTTGCACAGTGGAGATGCCTTAGGTCCATTATTATTCTCACTGTACATGCTGCCACTTGGTGACATCATTAGAGAGCACAATGTATGTTTCCATAGTTACGCAGATGACACGCGACTGTACGTCACAGCTGAACCAAATGATGCTGCAGCTATAAACTCCATTACTACCTGTCTTTAGTCAAGAAATAAATGGACGAGTGATAATTTCTTCAAGTTAATCGAGGACAAAACTGAAATCCTACTAGTGGAGTCTGAAACAAAAAGAGAAATGATGTTTAATAATGTAGAAAAATGCAAAAAAACAAAAACAAATTCTAGAGCTAGAGTTTAGTTTGTCCATTTTGAGCTACTGTAGAAACTGTAGAGACTGTCTAAAACCTGGACGTAGTCTCCGTGTCGTCCCCGCAGACTGTCTAAAACCTGGACGTAGTCTCCGTGTCGTCCCCGCAGACTGTCTAAAACCTGGACGTAGTCTCCGTGTCGTCCCCGCAGACTGTCTAAAACCTGGACGTAGTCTCCGTGTCGTCCCCGCAGACTGTCTAAAACCTGGACGTAGTCTCCGTGTCGTCCCCGCAGACTGTCTAAAACCTGGACGTAGTCTCCGTGACGTCCCCGCAGACTGTCTAAAACCTGGACGTAGTCTCTGTGTTGTGCATAACTTTAAGCCTTAATATAATCTGAACAGGTGAGTTGTATATAAATTCACCCTCAGTACAGTTGTCATGAACGGGGAAATTAGCTATAGAGACCAAAACTGTTTTTTGTACCAGGCTGTAAACATGTTTATTTCTGCTGTGAAGTTGGACATTTGAACATGGGGACTTATGGAGACTGACTCACTTCTGGAGCCAGCCTCAAGTGGACGTTTGAGGAACTGCAGTTTTTTTTGACAGTCCCATCACATGGCGCGCGCTTTTATTCTTTCACATCTTTACTGTCACATTTGGATCAAGACAAAATATTCTCTCCAGAATCCAGAAGCTGACTTGAAGACATGATTAATTTTCAGAGTCAGGGATTTTGAGATGATGTTAACCAAGAGAAGAGTATTACAACACACACACACACACGTACATAATACAGTTTTGGACACATTCTGTCCACGTGTGAACGTGAAATTTTCCATTTTCCTCACGTGAGGTAAATATTTCCCAGCTGAACCAAACAGCTCCTGTTTTTAGGGGAGTTGAAATCAAGTCTCCACCTGACCACACCCCAAAAAAAAACAACCACCAAACTCCTCCTGTCAGCCTCCGAACATCTGATTCTTCTCCATCCAAAAGGCGCCGCGCTCACCTCCAAACCCGGCCGGCAGCGAGCAGCACAGCACTTTGAATGTTGGTGTATTGATACAGTGTTGTGTGTGAAAGGGAAGGTGAGAGGTGTTTGCCTCCTAATCCTCTTACCAGCATTATGCTGAGCCTCGTTCAAGCCCTGCCATGCGGTGCGCCCTTGTAGCTCCCCAAAACCCGGAGTCAGCATCTCTGCGTCCGTTTACGCACAGCTGGAGGGGGACGGTCCGCGGCGGCGAGGGCGTCGAGCAGCCGGCGGTACAGGTAAGAACCGCAGCACCACGCACCGCACACCTCTCCTTTGATGGATTTTAACGCCTCTGCATGGTTTTATTAATGGATGGTGAATGAATATAGATTAATTTGCGTCGACCTTGCGTGATATAATCCGCGCTCAGTCTCGGTTACTCCGCAATTAAACCTCCACACGCGCCCTGTTTGATCACATATATGATGCTTTTAGGATCTTAAAGCACTGTTGGAAGGGTTAATTAATGTTTAATTAACGATTGTGTAGTGCACGTGCATTTCATCACGTTCTTTCCGTGCGCGCGCTCACGCCGAGGTGCTACTGTTGTGCAAATTGTGCAAAATTTCATTTAATTTGATTAAATTGGACGTTTTCGTAACACGTTGTCTTCATTGGACTCCTCTTTTGTGAGAAGCCAAAGCCTCTGTGATTATGTAGCCATAGTAACAGGTGGCTGTCTGCATCCCCATCACACACACACACACACACACACACACTTCTCCTCAGTTGGTCTGTAACTATGCGAGCAGAGAGGACACGTTCATGTTCACGATGATGTTTTCTGCTCTCAGTCCTTCAACAGGTCGAAGCTGCCCGGCTGTAAGAAGATGAGACACACTGCGTGTCCGTGTGTGTGTCTCTTCCCCGTCAGCGGCGTCTTCTCGCCACACAACGCTGCTGGAACTATCAAGGAATATCAACAATGCATCTGACATAACTTCCTGTTTTGTTTTTGTTGTTGTTGTTGTTGGGAGTTCGAGACCGCGAGGTCACGATGAACGTGCACTCGCCTCCGAGGAGGAGACTCAGGCGCGCACGCGTCCTCTTCTTCATCTCAGGTGTGCTGCTGTGCTTCGTCTACACGCTGACTCTGAAGGCCAGGCTGTCAGAGCCAAGAGCCTCCGCCCAGACGGATGACGCTCTCGGAGCTGAGGGGGGTCGTGATGGTGGTGGTGGTGATGTTGTGGAGGTCAACATTCGGGAGGTGATGGCGTCCAATCAGACAGAGAAGGAGGAGGAGGTTGTGGAGGAGGAGGTTGTGTCACCTGAGAGCACCAAACCTCCTCTGGTGGTGATCGTCAACAGGACGGATATCGAACAGTGTATCTACGTAGATCCTAAACCTCCTCCAACTCCACCACCAACGCAACCACCAACCACCACGGCTACCCCTCGCCGCCCACTCCAGCCCCCTCACAGGAAGGGTGACTACCCAGAGGACCTCTTCTCGGTGGAGCAGCGGCGTGAAGGCTGGGTGGCCCTGCACGTCATAGGCATGGTCTACATGTTTGTCGCCTTGGCCATCGTCTGCGATGAGTTCTTTGTTCCTGGACTGGAGGTCATCACCAACACGCTGCAGATCTCCGACGACGTGGCCGGGGCCACCTTCATGGCGGCCGGAGGCTCTGCCCCGGAGCTCTTCACCTCCCTGATCGGCGTCTTCATCTCCCACAGCAACGTGGGCATCGGCACCATCGTGGGCTCGGCCGTCTTCAACATCCTGTTCGTGATCGGCATGTGCGCCATCTTCTCCCGGGAGATGCTGCACCTGACCTGGTGGCCGCTCTTCAGAGACGTGACCTTCTACATCCTGGACCTCATCATGCTCATCGTCTTCTTCCTGGACAACACCATCCTGTGGTGGGAGAGCATCATGCTGGTGATGGGATACATCAGCTACGTGAGCTTCATGAAGTTCAACAGTCAGATCGAGCAGGCGGTCAAGACCCAGCTCAACAAGCACATGAGCATCGTCAAGGTGTGGACCGGAGAGGAGCCGGAGAAGGTCAGTCCGTGTGACACACATGGGGGGAAAGTAGCTTAAAGAAGCTGATTTAATAGTCACACAGATGTAAACTGCTGACAGTTCAGCTCATTCACAGATTTTAAACATCAAATCAAATTTATGTGATTTTTTTTAGTTTGCATTTTCTGATCAGAGTTTTGTGTCTGTTGCCTCGAGCTGAAAAGACTCAGGATGTCATGTGGCTGATTGGACGAAACGATTTGTCAACTAAACGATTGGTCAATCCACAGGATTGTCAGCAACAAGCAGAAGTCATTTTAAAAACAATCTGCTGGTTGCAGGTTTTTGGATTGTTGGTTGGACAAAGCGAGACGTTTGAACGTGTAGAGTTGTGCTCGGGGATGTTTGATGGTCTACAAAGACCAAACAAGTAATTGTTTAATTGAGAAAATATATAAAATTGTCAGATTATAGCTGCCATACTAGAGTATTCTTTCTGATATATCGTTATATACCACGATATAACACCTGGAAGAACTCCACACACATTTAAACAAAAGTTAAATAACTCATCTTTATAACAAAAGTTTGGTTTAATCATATGAGTCAAATTCATCTTAATTTTTCACACTCAGTGAAAACAGGTGGAGAGAGTTTAAATTACAGAGTGTGAAGCACAAAGTGAGAACAGAAACATTATCACATGTGTGTTATTAACATAATATCAGTATTTCATTTTGTAAACATCACGGTTATCATCAATATAGTATATTGTGACACCTCTAATAAGACTAAATAATAATATGATAAAATCACCTCTAAACGGACAGCTGATAAAATGAAAATGAAAGAAGTTACGTGCACATGTGGACATCTCTGTCCTGCCACTCTAACATGGTGTTTTATTTTGTATATTAGTCTCTGATAAGAAGCTGTAAACATGTTTATTTCTGCTGTGAAGTTGGACATTTGAACATGGGGACTTATGGAGACTGACTCACTTCTGGAGCCAGCCTCAAGTGGACGTTTGAGGAACTGCAGCTTTTGACACTTCAGCATGTTAGTTAGTTTAGTAAGAACACATCAGTGAGCCACACTGTAGTTTATTTTGACACTGCTGCCAAACGTGGATTAATCCGCTGCTGAAAATAGTCCCCAACAAATGCACCGTTTCCTCCTGTTTGAGTAACATCCAGTCCAGCTGTTTCAGGAAATTACTGAGGAGTTAATAAATTAAACTAGAGATAACTGTAACTCTAACAGATGTTGATTTTAAACTGTTTACCTCCAGTAAAATTCAGCATTGAGACAGAACAAAAGATGGACACAGACAGAACAGACTGTTGTTCTCAGACCTTCGTCCATCTGCACACAGTTTATTCTCCGTCCTTTCATCTCCTCACAGTTGAGACTGCTGCCTGCTCGCATACAGTGAAAGAGGGACAGTGATTTGTGGGTCTGAGCGGGTGACAGCCTGTATTTGTGTAAAAATCCTTTGATGATGCTGAACAGAAAGGACTCCAGGTGTCACAGACGGCGCGTCACAGCCGTGAAGTGATTGAAATGTCACTCTGTTTCTCTGCCACAGCCTTTAAACGCAGACAGAACGCGCAGAAACAAAAAGGAATCGTGTATTTTTAAACCGCTTATTTCCTGCAGAACGCCTGCAGACTTGAACGGCCCTTCTGCAGCTGACGGAGAGCAGTGAGCGTCCGAGCCTGTAATTAACATGCGGAGCCGTGTTTCACTATTTCAAGTGTCTCGAATTAGCCCCGAGGCACGTCGCTGACGCAGACGACATTCGTCGACGGCCTCTGCTGCCCCACAGGAGCGAAAGGGCTTAAAGTCACATCTGCAGTCAGTGTGAGCTCCTTCAGTCACAACACTCAGCGTGCTGCCACATTAATGAGGCCAGAATAACTGCAATTCACAGAAATCCTTCTGCAGGAATTTCAGAGTATCCATCTATTTATATCGACAATACAGCCCCTCTTTTAGAGCATTACATAAAGCAGACATCACCTGTTAAATATAATACACACAGGACATTAAAGGTCATGGTGTAGAGACGATGGACGATGGAGTGCAGTGACTTATCTAGAAAAATGAGTATCACATTAGACAAACTTTTCTTGTATATAAGTTATGTTATAATGTGAAATAAAGTTAGGACAAGTTGAACGGTGCTTGCTTACATTTGAAAGATGGATTTTATTGACTTATTGTTCATAGCAGTGGTCTGTACGGCTATACAGAGACTGTGCTGCAACTGACCAATCAGAATCAAGTATTCAACGAAGTATAAACAACAGAAGCTCTTTATTAGGTGGTGACAAAATCAATAGTATGTGAGGAAAACCCAGTCAGAAGTCTGCTTTTTGTACCAGGGTGTAAACATGTTTATTTCTGCTGTACTGACGAGTTGGCAACACTTCTTCCGAGTACAGATACAAATGGCTGCTTATACAGATAACGCTGTAGTCGCTCATCTATACTATCCTTATTAGTAACACCTGTAACATCACCTGTAATGTGTTCTCCATCTCCATGACGCTCACATCAATTAAACCGCCTCCCTTTTTAGCGTCTTGCTTTTTCATAATATGACAGGTGTTGTCGTGTTTTCCCGCTTTATTTGAGGTCCATTAATGTGACTCGAGGCGTCGTCAAATAGAGCGGGCCGGGCTGCCTCATGTAGCAAACTGTCACCTCCACGTGACGAGGCGAAAAACGATGTGATGCGAGATCCAACTTTTGTGCCGGTGTGAAACATTTTGACCAGCAGCAGACTGAGTGTAAAGACGAGTGACCGAGTGAGACTCAGATCTTCTTACAGCCACGGCCGGATTACCCAGCTAGGGGGCAAAATTGAGCCGCTGGGCCCGATTAACCCCCCCTCGCCTCACCTCACCTCTCTTTGTGTGTTGTCGTCCTGCATCATCTACATTTGATCAAACACAACTTAAATTAGTGATGTGCACCATGTTAGCAGAGTGTTAGCAGAAAGAACGAAGGTGTCAGGATGGAGTAATGAAGCAGGATCCACTTTAAGGCTTCAAGTCTTTTTGCTGATGGTGAGAAACTCGAACATACGACAGCGTTAGCTGGATTGGATTACTACACGGGAACACTGTTGCATAAAACTCCTGACATGCACGAAAACTCGTAAGCTTGCGTGCAAACTGAATTATCGAGGTGCTGCTAACTGATTAAATTGTGACCGACTTTGCAGGACAGTGAAGCTCCAGCTGCACCTCCTCCTCCTCCTCCTCCATCTGCTGCTCCACCAAAAGCTGGAGATAAATCCAAACGAGAAGCTGAAGCCCCTCCGAGCAGCTCTCAATGCAACAAGCCTCCATCAGATCAACCGGAGGACAGAGCGAGACTCCGGGTATGGCTGATAAATTTCTACCTCAAGACAGAATCCCAGAGACTTTCACACCTTTGTGACTGTTAGTTAGGGCTAGGTTTGACCAATCAGAGGCAGAGTAGAGGTGGGTCTTCGTGGAAAAGTCTCCTCCACCTTCAATACGTTGACTCCAGATCAGTCAGATGAGTGATAAAATTTGACTTTGGAGTTATTGGCCTTGGTTTTGCACTTACGTTGCCTGACAGTTGTCGCTGCAGTTTGATTTGTGTCCACATGTCTGACGGCCTGTAGGTGCGCCCCGTCCTGCAGAGAGGCGGCAGCTCGGCCTCCCTCCACAACACCTCACTGAGGAGCACCATCTTCCAGCTGATGATCCACACGCTGGACCCTCTGGGAGAAGGTAAGAACCAGAACCAACAGTGGTGCAAAATTATGTCAGAGCTTATAAAATCTGCATGAAATTTAAAGTGTAACTAAACCTAAAAAAAAATGCAGCAGAGGACAGTCACTACCTCTGCTCAGTGTAGCAGGAATACAGCTTGGAAGACTGGGATTGGTTGATGACTAAAGCTGCCACCTTACATCACCCGCCTCCAAAATCAGCCAATAGCAAAATTGCAATGCAATGGCAAAGTTTCAACCAGTAGAGGGCGGTAGCTGCGCATATTTATAGCACAATATGTAGAATTCAAATACTGTAACCGGACTAAACTGTCAGGATTTGGACCTGAATCGATCAACAGCACTGCTAAATACTCGTACACGTGGTTTTCATCTGGAAAAAGTGGTTTGAGGGTTTAGTTACAAACCACTAAATGTACCATTTATTAAAATATTGACCTTGTAGCTGTCCCTCTTGGGCTACCGTAGATGATTTTAAAGGAGACTTCTTCTTTTTTTCCACCGAGCACAGCTGCGATGCGTTTCAGGTACGCCACGGCCGCCGGAGCAGATCGCGGCAGTTCTAGACGACGTTTGTAACCCCAACATAAGCGCCGAGTTTCAGAAGCATCCCGGGAAGCGGCTGAGAATAATCTGCACAGAGCAGCTCGAGCTAAATATCTAAGAATATTCTGTCTCTCTAAGTACTGTCAGAAAAATGTGAGTCTGTCAATGGACTAATCAATGAGATGTACCGATGACTCAGCTCTGTCTGTCCTGAACCTTCCCGTAAGTCACGGTAGCGTGATGAAGCACAGCCTTCAGGCTTCACCTTCAGCCCGTCCTCAAGCTCACCGGGGCTGCTGTTCCTCGCTCACTCTCGCAGCACTCGGCCCACCGCTGATCCTTAATCAGCTTTTCAATACAGGCTAATAAAAGCTGGATAAGAGCCAGCGTGCTGGAGGACCAAGCTCTTTATCTCTATGGAACGACGAGTGCAGAGCAGAGGGACCGGAGCTGAGACCGGCTCTGTGCAGCTGGATTGTATCTCATTACTGTGGTAAACTGTCAGCATATTAAACGTGAACCTGAGGAGGATTTAACCTCCTGATAACTAAATCAGTTTTCTGTTCACTTAGGTAGATTCAGCAGCAACAGAGGAGAAAGTATTCAGATCATTTACTCGAGTAAAAGTATGCAGAATGTAATCTATTACAAGTTAAAGTCCTGCATTGAAGGTTTGTTGACGTTTACGGCAGCCAATGTGCGTTACACCTCCATCGCTACCGCGCTATGAGCTAGCATCAGCGTCTATCTCACAGGAACAAGTGATGAAGTGTGCAAAACTATCCAAGAAAGCAGTGGAGGCGAGCTATGATGGTGGATTTTACGTATTTTTAAAGTCACATCATGTCCAGATATGATCGCCAGCTTGAAACGTGCCTGACAGCAGTAAAATGTTCAAGTTTCGATGTCGGTTTCTTAAAGTAACGGAGGATGAATTGTTCACTGCTGTTCATGTGTAGTCAAGAAAAACTGGTGCTAAACTCGGTCGACACAAACTACAGTAATACATAAAATCAATAAATCTCTGCTGGCTCAGAAGTTGAAATGGTTGCTGTGGGTTTCCATCCTAGAGTCGGCCCTCAGAGGGGGCGTTAAAACTCCCGGCCTGAGGAAAACCAGACGAGGTAAGAGGCCAACAACACGTCGCCTCGCTGTCGTTTCCTGTGGTGTAGTCTTGTTGTGGTTGTAGTTCATGTTTACATGTTTTTATTAAAAACAGTTGATTTATAATTTAGGAACTTGAGGAGCATCCACAACATGGACGATGAAAGCATGATGATGTGTTGCACCAGAGATGGTTCAGAAAGTTATTTAAGTTTTTAGTTCAGATCATCTTAAAATAGACGGATGATTCAGCACCAAGAAGAGAAATCTGCTGCTGCCGAGAGGCCAGAGTTAATTAACAAAGTAAATTTCTCCTGATTTGTCTGAAAAACATCATTTCTGACATGTGGCTCGTCCTATGTGGAGAAAGAATCGTCAGAGTCTGAGCTCACGTTCACTTCTCCTGTTCGAGAAGTGAACATGCTGCTGCAGCAGTGGCTGACCTCTGGAGGAGGTCGATGATGTTCGGTGTTTTCAGTCTGATTTTGTATCTCTGCCAATCAGAGACGTCCTTTAATGGTGATGTCAGAGGAGAGGGGTCAGTCCAGAGGAAAGGTAAGACGTGAGACAGTTTGGTGTTTGTCGTGCTCGGTCCGCTCGGCGTCTGTCCAGGAAGTGTTCCTGGTTGTTCTTGTTCGTCTGTGTTGGATGTTTGCATGTTTGCATCCGGTTGTTTCTGTGTTGTTTCTGTCCAGTTATTCTCTGTCAGTGTTTTACATGATGGTCAGTGTGTGACTCTGAGGTCAGCTGCATGTTCAGCACTGCTTGTGGACAAAGTTTATCTGACCGATGTGAAAAGGACTCTGCTTGTTTGAGCGATGATTCTCTGAATTCTCAGCAAAGAACAAAGTCAAACCTCTGAACGCCTCTGACACGGGAAAGTCACACGGCAAGTCACGCCAGCACCGCTCTGAAGGTGAGTTTTAACGTCAAAGCTACAATCTGACATTTTGATTAAAAACTCACGGTCACGTGATTTCATGAGATATGTTCGGGAAGTTTATTAGCCTAGCTTAGCACAAAGACTGGAAGCGGGTGGAAACTGCTAGCATAGCTCTGTCAAAATTGAAGATATCAGAAGAGAAAAAACTTGAATTTTGTTGGTAGAGATGTTGAATAATGATAAATGGCTACATCAGCTATAAATCTACAATGTCTACTTCAAATTCAAGCCTTTGTGCTAAGCTAAGCTAAGCTAAACATGTCTGTGTACTGAAGGCAGGAATTAAAAAGGCATGTTTGAAGTGCTCGCTGCTTCAAGAATATTCAGATGAAGAGACGAGCGTTTTCGTTGATGTCGTAAGAGGTTTGTGTGCCCGAGACGCAGCGCCCATGAAAGGTTGATTGTGTATCGATCATCAGAGATGTTTCGGCGGGTTGAAGGAGGTTGTTCTCCGCAATCAGCGGAGCCTCTCAGTCAGTGTTTGTGCGTCACAGTGTGGACTGAGGAGGTGCTTCAGAGTCTGAGGGGCTGCAGGGAGCCTGGAGAGGCCTCGACGAGCCCGAATCAATCAGCCCGAGGATTAACATGCAGATGGGGCTGTGTGTGTGTGTGTGTGTGACAGAATCCCTTTCCCTCCATTAGTAGACCATGTTTATCTCCAAACACTTCAATCACTGACAAATGGCACTTGAAACCAGCCCACACGGCATAATAATTTGGTCACTTTATATCGGAGTTCTTTTGTGATTTATTGCCTCCAGTGTCAGTGAGTGTAATCCCGCTGTGGTAAATATGTTCAGCTGTACTCCAGTATTTGTTCTGATTACATTACTTACAATCAAAAACTAGCAACTCTTTGTATCAAGCAAGGTCACCAACAGCAGACATAGCAGCCAGCTAATATTACTGACTAGTCCAACAGCAGTCAGCCCAGCTCGGCGTCTGTCTTTCAGCCTTTTATTTCACCAAGCTCTCACCAACCACTAAAAGTCAGTCCCAGATTTACTCTTGTAAATCTGAGAGGCTGCTCAGTCCGGTTATATTGCCCCCTTTCCCAGCTCTGGTTCTGGCACGACGCTGGCTCCACTCCCCGTCAGCATTCCCTGTAATCCTCTTCTTCTTCCCGGTGGTCCAAAACGCCTGTGGTACAAACACTAACACTCCCCCGGTGCTCTGAGCTCACAGTCCGGGCAGCCCGGCTAACAAACTGAGCTAACATGAGCTAACAGCAGCTACAGTTGTCAGCAGTTTACTTCACTGTCCATCAGGAAACTCTGTAAATCACAGAGAGTTGAGGCGGAGCAGCCGGAGGACATCAGAGGGAAAACCAGAAAACATTTTCTCCATAAAATATGATCCAGTTTCACCAAAATCAGTGAAATAGTTGGTCGTGTGTGACTTAGTGCCGTAAAGCGTTACGTACTTCTCCCGACCCGGAGCCCAAAGTTACATAGTGTGAGAACAGACGTACGAATGACAGAGACACCATGTTATTCTTCTTTCTCCAGGCATCGATCACAAGCCAAACACTGAGCAGGCCGGTGCAGCAGGGGGCGCTGCAGCCGAGCCGTCGACCTCACAGCCTCAAAAGATAGAAGAGACGAGTGAGAAGACGGCCGACCAGCCAGAAGAGTCGAAGGTATACAGAGAGGAAGACAGGAAACACTCTCAAACATCTGTTAAAGTTGAAATTTTGGGAATTATTTAGACTTTTAGAAGCACTAAATGACCCTTTCACTACCTGTGAACACTAACTACACATGCTTTTCATCATATTTTAGAAACACATCATGTGTTTTTGCAAAAATCTTTTTATAAAATAACTAAAACTGTCAAATAACTGCAGTAAAAGTACCTCAAAAGTGTACCAAAGTACTTGTGTACTTGCTCCTGCAGGCGGCAGCGGCGGGGGGATCAGAGGGCTCAGAGGGCGGCGGTGAGGACGACAGCGGTGATGAGGACAGCGGTGACTCTGGTGAGAGTGGAGATGATGACGATGACGACGACGATGATGATGGAAACAAGGATGAAGAGGAAAAGGAGGAAGAAGAGGAGGAGGAGGAGAATGAACCGTTGTCTTTAGAGTGGCCTGAAACGAGACGCAAACAGGCCACGTATCTGCTGCTGCTGCCCATCGTGTTCCCGCTGTGGCTCACGCTGCCCGACGTCCGCAACGTGGTGAGTACGAGATGAACCCTCATGAACATTACAGCGACTTTAGATTAACAGATTTATTTTTGGCAGTTTGTCTGAACTTCTTTTGTATCTTCCAGGCGTCCAGGAGGTATTTTATCATGACGTTTCTCGGCTCCATCATGTGGATCGGAGTCTTCTCCTACCTGATGGTGTGGTGGGCTCATCAGGTTGGTCGATACTTCACACGTCATACTTACAAGAGTTTACATCTGCTGTGACGCGAGTGTTTGGGAAATACTTCAGTTGTGACTTGACGAAGAAGAGGGGGAACTGATTCGAGTTTGGCCTGAGTTGGGTTGGTGGTAAACGGGTAAGACCACCAACCAGATGCAACAAAAAACCTAAAAAGTTGATGTACAGCCACACTGAAAATCAGGCCAACTGTATATTTCTGACTTAATTTGCCTACCTGTTCATTCAGCAGTGACTCCTCCTCTTGTTGTACAGGTGGGTGAGACTGTTGGCATCTCAGAGGAAATCATGGGGCTAACCATCCTGGCGGCCGGGACGTCCATCCCTGACCTGATCACCAGTGTGATCGTGGCCCGGAAAGGTCTGGGCGACATGGCCGTATCCAGCTCAGTGGGCAGTAACATCTTCGACATCACTGTAGGGTGAGTGAATGCAGCAACTGAAACTGTAACTGTAACTGAATTTTAGGATTTCAGATATTTCTTAGTTAAAGAACAAATTACTGAAGCACCTTGTTTACCTGTACATCAAAATCTAACTTAAATGTGGCATCAAGAACAGGACTTGAGATCGGTTGAGAGGTTCAGAAACTGTGACATTTATCTAGCTTTTCTTGTTACGAGAGGCAAAGGCCAGCAGAGAAATTTGGTTTAACTGGCAGAAACAGTCGAGTATCATCTGCATAAAAGTTGCTTTTCTGTAACCACGCATCTACAAAATGAAAAGGTAGAGGAGAGTGGATGATTTAAGGGTCATGAAAAAAGAAAAAGTTCTCTGATACACAAATTTGTGTTTATTTTTTCTCTATTCTTTGCTGTCTGTGAAATATTGGGTCATTTTACCTCCTCTGGCCTCGAACAGTTATTTAAATAAAACCATGCGATAACTTTAAAGGGGGAAACATGACAACGTCTTTAATATGTAGTATATGTAGTAAATGTGGGGCAAAAAGTACAATATTTTAGAACGTAGCATAAAACAGAACTCAAGTATAGTATAAGTACTTCAAAATTGTACTTATGTTAGATGTTTAAGGGAGAATGTACAGCGGATCGGTCATTGTTGCAGGACCTCGACACTGCACATTATCCTGCTTATTACATGGCTACTTGCTAAAAAAAAAATCAATAATTTGATATAAAATATTGATTTAAAAGACTAAAATGAACCAATCAGAATCGAGTATTTAACAAAGCCGTGTAATAAACTCGTCTGTCCTCTCTGGTTTCAGTCTGCCGGTCCCGTGGCTCATTTACACTCTTTTACACAACGGCGAGCCGGTAACCGTCAGCTCCAACGGTCTGTTCTGCGCCATCGTGCTGCTCTTCCTCATGCTCCTCTTCGTCATCATCTCCATCGCCGTCTGTCGCTGGAAGATGAGTCGAATGTTGGGCCTCACCATGTTCGTACTGTACTTTGTGTTCCTCGTCCTCAGCGTCCTGCTGGAGGATCGAATCCTCACCTGTCCCGTTTCCATCTGAAGCGAGGGGCCGAGGCGGAGACGCCGCACACGACTTAGTACGTCCAGACAGGATCAATACTGTACGTAGTATATGTTACATAGAAGAACCAGCGCTGTGTCTCAATTTGCGTATTTCCATACTTACACGGATGGTGCACTTATAACAGTGAAAAAGTTCTCACTTCTCACAATATACAAATCTAAGTTATACATATGTTTTAAGGAATAAATACTCGAACTAAGACAACACTACCATGCTAAAATTAGCGTACTATGCCACAAGGTACACGGTGTACACAGTGTACTACATAGAAATGTACTAAAGGAAGTATCCGAATTGAGACACAGCTCTAGTCTGTCAAAGGCTGACCTGACGCACAGTAGACAACACAAAACTAAGTGAGCAGTGGTGTTAAAGGAAAACTCCACCCAGCTACGTCGCGATGACTACTGTAATTTATAATCTGTCATGTACTCGTCAGAGTTTAGGGTATTTGAATTTTACGCCGCAGGCCGTTTCTGATGCAACCATTTATCTGGATTTGGGACCCCGAAACCCCGCCGGGCACGTCTCTGTCATGTGTTTTGTTCCGTCCTGCATGCGACTTCAAACCCCACCGGGAGCGTTTCAGAAGCGTTTCTCCCTCCAGACTTTGTTTACTTGCTCAGATTTGGTCATTTTCCTGGTTTATGTTCTTCTAAATATGCTTCTACATGTGGAAATATGCTACGTAGTTCATTTGTTTCTCTTCTGTCTGTTTTAACGACTGTCAGTTTGCACAAAGGTGTTTTATTTTGAAAATCCACCGGATTCTCTGTGCTGTTTCTGTGTCTGGCTTCCTGTCAGCTCGAGGTGCTCTGTGTAAATTGACGCGGGCTGCTCACGGCGTACATCAAAAATAGAACAAGCCGAGCGGAGAACTGCTTCTGGGACACTTCAGAGCCGATGGGGTTCGAAACATTGATACGTATCGCTGCATCTGTGCCCGGTGGAATTTGGGGGTTAATCAGGATTGAATCCCCAGTAGCGGGTAGCGCTCAGTGTCTCGCACACTGCAATGGGCTCCATTTTCTAAAATGCAAACATCCCAGTTGTGATCAGTGATGATGCAGCCGATTCAATGCTCACAACAGACAAACAACATACAACACGTGTGTTGAACAAGCGAGTGATTTCAAAACCCTGGTGTGCAAAATTAATCTCAACTTTGCATCCTCTGATTCATTACTTTGTTTATTACATTTCCCAGAATGCATTTATGCAATCCCTTGAGATGAAGGTAATTAGTTGGGTTCAAATCAAATCTTAAACTGTATTTTTTGACCGATGATAGCTGCTGGAAAAAACTGGATGTGACGGCAAACGATCTGTTTAACACAGTTCATGAGTAGGGTGGAGTTTTCCTTGTTTATTGTGAGATCCTGACTTTAACACATCGTGTCCGTTAGAGGAGTTGAAGGTTCGATTCAAACCTTCTTCTGGATGCAACTTCAGTTTTGTATGTTCAGTACTTCATTCTGTACTCAACCAAACTAGTGTTTTTCTTCTTTTTTCTTCATGTTCGGTGTGTAAAAGAGTTTTTGTGTGAACAAATATTTCATTTTGTCGACATAACTGTGGTGGAGAGAAACCGTGATTGTGTGTGACTGTGTGTGTGTGTCAGGTAAACGTGTCTTAGCTGTGAGAAGGAAAAAAACCCCAAAAAACAGTGTCACGTTGTCAGATGTTCACGTCTCGTTAAATGCTCTTGTTGGATTGAAGTGGATGCAAACATGTATTATTGATAGGAAGACTATCGATATTTCAAAATTTAAAACTCCATGCTGCAATAAATTATTTTTTTAACAGTGAACCGGAGCTGTGTGTGTGTGTGTGTAATATTATCGGAAATTATACAACAGTTCGTTCGCACCGAGTCATTTGATTGGACAAGAGTCATTCCACGAGCGCGGATATAAAGAATAACAGCACTGAGACTTTTAACGACATGTATCGCTCCGTTTAACGGCTCGTTTAACGGCTCGTTTAACGGCTCGTTTAACGACCTGTTATACTGAATATCAGCACAGCCGTGCTGATATTCAGTATAACAGCACAACCTCAAGTGCAATATTGCTAAAGTGGTGCTTACATCAGGAAACGAAGAGCTCGATCGCAAGTAGGACGTTTACGAAAGTTGTGACACACACTTCTCGCTAACGTCCTTTAAAAAACAGACCAAAGACGCCAACAATGAGTGTAAGTGATTTTTATTTACAGTCAAACAGTCCTGTAGATCTGGTCGCTGTACAGAACCTTCACCACATCTAAAAAGGACCTTTTGTTTGCACGCGTGTGAATAAACAGTTTATAAAATGTGATTTCTACAAAGGGCGAGTTCAAATGTACACGGCCCCCGAATTCTGCAAAAACATTCATTTGTACAACACAACAAAAAAAAATCCACAGATGACGAGAGGCAGCTTCTTCCAGCCGCTGACATCCGAGTCGATGCGTCGCCTTTATTTTAGGGGCAAAGTGCAACTTTCTGACCACAAATCACAAGCGTGGTTGACGTTCATGAGACCTTCATGAGTTTGTCGGTCCTCCTTCAACCATCGTGTCTGTCGGTCTGTCAGTCATTAACACATGAGAACATGTAAAGATGAGTTCTTATCCAGTTCAGTCCAGAAGTAAAGTCGTCAAGTATCTGTTTCATTTGCATCATTTTCATGTAAATAAAGTCAGAACTTTAGCTTCAAACATTTAGTTGTGAAGTTACAGAGATTGTGTTTGTGTCCACGAGAAAAATCATCAACAGTGACATGAAAACATCCACGAATATGAAGTTTCACATTTACAAATCTGAACCTGAAGTCCTGATTTACTTTCTGTATTTTTACAAAAACACAAGCGTGTAAAGTAAAACTGGTTTAACATCATTTAGAACAGATGTCCACCTCTTGGTTTTCAGTGACCCCACACTGTTTTCCCAGACAAAACTGTTTAGATAAATTTAGACATTTCTTTGAGGAGTCGAGGCTCATCTTTGAGGGTTTGCTTCAGAGGATTCTGTAAGTTCTGTTCGATGTGCAACATCCACTGTCATATACAGTCCTCACCGAGAGTGGACAGGTTTTAAAGAGACGTGTTGATCAAATCAGGAGGAGGGAGCTAAGCGGACTTCCTGAATTAAGATCTCAGTGTGACTAAATCACCAACTGTGGTGCCAGAACAAGTACCACCGTCGCCTGCATCTGTCTGTGGTCCACCTAACCTGGAGAGTGAGCCTAGTCAAACACCACGTTTGAGGCGCTCTACTAAAGAAAGTTAAGGAACATGTGTCTAATGTGAATTTACTTGTTTTCATGATGTCTTATATTCTCTTTCAGTTAAGTTATGGCTGCAGACCTGAGAGGGGAGGTATGTAGCATCCTGACATTGTTAATATTTTGGTATTACCCTAGAGGGAGCTCTGGGGGATCAAGGTGTGTGTTATCTGGCAGGAAAGGTATTTATTGAGGCCCCCTGGTGGCGTGTTTATGCTATGTCTGTGCTGCCTGAAATGTTTGAGTAAAGCTGCAGAATCGAGAAAACTTTTTGGTTTTAATTTGATATTTAAAGAATTAAAACTGCTGGATGACAAGTTGACTGGATGTCACCTGGTGGGGTATTCAAACAGAACTTACAGAACTTCACAGATTCTGAAACAAACGGACGATGATCATAAAATCTCAATAATACACCTTCAGGCGCAAGACAACATGTGAGTGCAAAAACATTGAATATGTGGCTGTAAAACATCAAATCAGGCTGTTTTTTTGTGCCACAGATGAAAATCAAAAGCACGAACTCGGACATGCAGATGATCTTCAGCCTCGTAAAGCTTTTCCTGTTATGAAATATCAAGTTTGTGAACGCTTTCCTGCACATCTCCTCTTGTTCACCTCCAAATAAAGTGGTTTACGTATCCGCAACATGTTTACAGACTTAATTGTTGGTGAATCTCATGAACCACATGTACCAAAATCTTTCCTCCTGTTTGTCTGCTAAACGTGTTAAATCATCTTAAAGTGTCGTTTATGAGCACAGACGGTGACCACGGACAGAAAAGTGACTGTGCTGGCTTCTTTTTTGGTTTAGTTTGTTTCAGAGCAGCTTCTGTGTATTCAGGACAAACCGTTCGTACCGTGGTGAGTTCTCTCCCAACTTTTAAATTCATCTCTCAAATAAAACCATAAAAATTCATGTAAACGACGTCGTATGATCACTTCATCCCGACTGTTTGAACACGTTTAGTACGAAGACGACAAACACTAAGATTAACGTGAAGAAACTAAAATAAAGTTTTTGTTCATGAGATGAAATATTTTTGTAAACAAACTTCAGATTAAACGTAGAGCACAGCGGACATTCATGTTCAGATCCTGGACTAATGTTAAAGAGCTTATAACGTTGATTTTAAAGGTCCAGTGTGAAGGATTTAGTGACATCTAGTGGTGTAGTTTCTGATTGCAACACCCTCATTTCACCTTCTTTCCTAACATGAAGGAGAAACTGCAGCGGCTGCAAAACACAAGAAAAACCGGCGTTTAGTTTGGTTCAACTTACATGAACTCCTTCGTTTTGGGGCTGTGGGTTGATGTGGCGTGTCCGGTACAGTGTCCGCAATACTGCAGACGTTGTACCGGACCGCTGTGGTTCAGAGGGAGCTGAACCGCCAACCGTAGATCTCAATCTACGTTCCAAATCCTCACCTACGGTCATGAGCTTTGGGTAGTGACCAAAAGAATGAGATCGCGGATACAAGCGGACAAAATGAGCTTCCTCCGCCGGGTATCCGGAGGGAGCTCGGAGTAGAGCCGCTGACCCTTCGCGTGGAAAGGAGCCAGCTGAGGTGGTTCAGGCGTCTGATCAGGATCCTCCTGGGCGCCTTCCAGGCACGTCCAACTGGGAGGAGACACCGGGGCAGACCCAGAACCTGCTGGAGGGACAGAGCCCATCTAGCCTGGGAATGCCTGGGGATCCTCCAGGAGGAGCTGGGACCACGACCCGACCCCAGATAAGCCGAATAAAATGTTATGAGTTATGCGTATTATATTGTGTAAATAGAGCCCGCTAAATCTGACACACTGGACCTTTAAACATTTAAATTGGGGCTGCAACTAACTAATCATTTAATCCTTTCGTCTATGAAATGTTAAAAATGCTAATCAAAATCTCACTTTGACGTCTTAAATCTGCTTTTGTCCAAAATAAAACCGCAGATCGTCACGTTGACGTTGGAGCCAATGACTCAAACGATTAATCATCTATTAAAATAGTTGTCAGTTAATTGTCAGATCATTGCAGCTCTACTTTAAATGTCTCTTCATGTTTTTTGTTGCTGCTCCTTTAAAGCACAGAAACCTCTTCATCAGGTCGCTCCGGTTTAAACTGCGAGACGACGGCGACCACGGGACGAAACAGAAGACACGACAATAAATAAAGCTTACTTTGTATAAATAGAGTTCAAGTTAAAATATTGCTAATATTAGTCTTCATATGCTGCTTGACTATACAATATAAATGTTGCATTTAAAAAAAAAAAACTACTGCTGCGTATTTACAGTGTATTTGTCATTTTCACAGGATTTCCAAAGAAACCAGGTGAGCGTCACTCAACAACACTGAATGAATGAAGTGTTCATGAACGTGAGTTAAAGTCTGTTTGTTTTGTTTCAGGCTACATGACGCTGACCGCTGCCAAACGTTACCGTTAGTGCACATTCACAGTCTTCCAACAGGTTTCCTGAGCTCGTCTTAAAGCAATGACATGGTGAGAGTTCACTCCCGGTGTGTGTGTGTGTGTGTGTGTGAGAAGGTGAGTGTTTTACAGGTAAGGCTCTCCGAACGTCCTGCGGCACTCCATCACCCCCGTGCTGGGAGGACGGTCACAGTTATGGGTCAGCTTCACCAGGCTCGGCACGAGGCGGTCGTACGCCAGCTTGTACTCGCGATCGAAGGCGTCTGAGGGACGAAGAGGAAGACGAGAACGTGATTATAACCCCAGAAACACGTGGGAGGAGTCTCCTAACATGATTTATGCTCACTTAATGCAGGTTTCTGTTACTTAGAGCATCTTTAAACATTTAAATTTGAATCCTAGAACTAAAGTACAGGAGAAAATGAACCCACTGACGATGATCACATGTAAGATGATGTGACAACATGATATCTAATCATTAAAACATTAATTATGACTCACCGATGTCAATGTTATCTTTGCCCAGAGCCACCAGAGACAGGAAGAGGATGTCCCTGTACAAACTCCTGAGGAGGAAAGAGTCGAGCTGTGTTCAGACATTTGATTTAACGCCTCGACAACACGTCATCGTTTCTTTATAAGCAGAAATGTAATGTTTTTAGACTTCCAGTAGAACCTCATGATGAAGTTATCTGAACCTGTTAGGCTCAGACTCAGTGCATTTAGTCTTTTCACAAACAAAGTGTGCTTCATAAAGAATGTCAAATGTTTGAAATATCATGAGGTGTTTCGGAGCTGTAACAGAACGTTGTGGATTAAATGTGTGACATTGCTTTGACAAGTTTGGGGTCTTGAAACTTAGTTACTTTCCCCCACTGATTCTCATTGAAGAGGTAAACGTAACCCACAATGTGACAGTTCATGCATCAGTTTGTACACAGGAGGTGTTTCCAGAGGTGACAGCTGGAGCTGAATGAATAAATAAACCTGACATGACAGCGGTGACGTGTCAGCGCTCACCTTTGCCTCTTGACCCCGAGCGTCTGGCCCAGCAGCTGCAGCAGCTGAGCCATCGGCCGGCTGACGTCGTTCCTCTGGATGCTCTTCACCACGCTCTGCAGCAGCTCCTCGCTGAACGGCTTCTCCTCCTCCGACACCGCCTTCGACAGAGGGTAACCCACGTCTACAAAACAAGCACGCCCAAACGTTAGTCCGGCAGTGGAGTCGTCATCTTCAAAACAATAAAATGAGGATGATTTATCACTCAGATGAAAAGTACTCGGGGCTGGGTATCTGTACGAAAGCAGCACTTCATTTGACATTTACTGTGTTCAGTTAGATTTATTTAAAGTAAAAAAATATATCATGTGGTTCACAAAAGTTCAACTTTATCTTATGAAATAAGTTTTTAACGGTAATTCTATAATATAAATTAAAAAGTGTCTCAAGTGTCTCTTGAATTAGTAATCAGAGAGCAGCAGGAATTTTTAATTGATTTATTAATTTATGTACTTCTTTCTCTCCGTGATACCTGCTGGGTGACACTGAGTGGTGTAACTGCGGATTGCAACTCCCTCGTTTCACCATCTCCTTTCCTAGTTAGAAGGAGAAACTACGGTGGTCGTGAAACGTGTGAAAGGCCCACTGTACTGTAGAAACATGACGGACTCTGTGGAAGAGGTCTAATGAAGTCTAATGAAAACAGAGTTTAACATACACAGGGTACGGTCGAATAGCCAAAAAAATGAGCTCCTAAGTCCTTTCCTAGCCACTTTTCCTTGACCTCGATGGAAAACGAGGTCATAGAAAGATGTGAAGGAGAGGTCATAAGGAGTTAGGAAAAGACGACTGCACTTACACTAGACTACGTCATGATGCGACGGCGATTGTTATTGACGTGATCTGTGGTAAAACTACAAAGTCCAGAAGATGGACTACAAAACGCTTCATCTTCTCCCCGCGCGCTCTGACCGTGTTGTTTCATGCAGGAAATATAAACGTGGACAACCCGGTGAAAAATGTGACGTCATCATCAACGTCAGAGTTCAAATAATAAATGAATATTGTCCACCTGTCACAGAAGTCAGATGAAGTGTTTGTTAGCTGGTATGGTCGCTCACCCTCCTGTCCACTCATATAGAAACATATCAGCAAGTTATGGCAAAGATATATGATTAATCAGCAACGGTAACTTCATGATGATCTGCAGGACGCTGGATGTCACAGTTACAAACAGTTTTTACTCTGTGTGTGAACGCAGCTCCACAGTAAGAACAGAACACACTTCATGATCAAAGTTTGCCATCACGTCAACACGTATGTTCATATTCACACGCTCTCTGCTGCAGGCTGCATCACACTGTTTAAATACATTAATGTCTGGTTGTGAATGACCGAACGGTGCGTCGATTTTTCTTCTGAATGACCTCCTTTCCTTTCCTAAAGGATGGTCCGGTGTTTCCTATGCTAAAGGAGATAATAAAGGAAGCATTGAAGCTCCTTTCCTTAACAGTTTGAGAATTCAAACAGCTCTTATCATGTGAGTGAGGAAGCTTCCTAAGAAAAATTGGCTATTCGACCGCACCCATAGTTTTAGTACAGCTGATTGTTTTGATAGACGGCACTGCGTGTTCTCTCATTGATCTACACATTAAGTCTATATTTCTTAACACTAGTAGTTAGTGTGAATGTGAATGCCTTTACATACAAGCTGAGTGATGATCCAAACTAAAGATATTCAGCTTCAGTACCCAGCCCTTTAAGTACGCCAACAGAAGTCCATCTTTAAAAGCTGCAGAATAAAAATCACACATTCACCAGAGATGCGTTCAAATACAGAGCCGAGCTGTATTTGAGACAAACGTCAAGAGATTTCACGTCATTCCAAACACTGTGAAAAGCAGAGGCGACAGAGACTGCGATGCATCAAGCAAAGAAAACACAACAGAGGGAGACAGCAGGCTTCAGACAGAACAGGACACAAACAACTGGACTCATCTGTGAGGAGTCTGCAGCAGAGACGAACACTCACTCTCTAACAACAGAGTACAATTAAGTCCTGGAAGACAGAGAGCAGACAGAGGCTGTTAGCACATGGATTAGCCGGCTGCCTCCTCCTCCGTTAAATAATCAATTAGTGCAGCGAAGCAACAGACAGTCGAAGCTCAAACTATTGAAAACTAAAAAACATGAAGGAAACGTGAGATTTAAAGTCGTTACATGTGTTTTAAAGTGGAGAACGTCTCCTTGTCGCTGCACACAGACCTGAAGTTTCCCTCTCTGACATACATTTATAAATGAAAGAATATCGGCCTGTTCTCACAATAAAGAGGACACACACACCCGTCTGCTCCTGCTGTGTCCCTCCTCTTCACTCTGCTTTTCATTCTAAGACGTTCACGTGAGAACGCACTACCTGATGAACTTCAGACTGTTCTGCAGAGGCGGACTGAGCGAGAGCGACGTGACTCACTGTATGTGTTCCAGAGGATGTACAGAGGCTGGATCGGGTCCTGGTGCAGCTTCAGGTTGTCCCACAGGATCTGGATCAACACGTGTTTGCTGTCCTCCAACATCCAGTGACGAGGAACCTGACGAGACACGAGAGAGAGAGAGGACAGTCAGTCTGACAGACAAAAACATCCATCGTCTCCTCCTGAGTCACTTCATTTATCGTCTGCCTTAACAAATAAACAGTATATATATTTAAAGTATTAAAGTGTTATTTGACATCATCAGCTCAATATTTTCTTGACCACAGTCGGGTGCGTTAGTACACCGTGACATCACAGTCGAGTGTGTCAGTACACCGTGACATCACAGTCGAGTGTGTCAGTACACCGTGACATCACAGTCAGGTACGTTAGTACACCGTGACATCACAGTCAGGTACGTTAGTACACCGTGACATCACAGTCGAGTGTGTCAGTACACTATGACATCACAGTCAGGTGCGTTAGTACACCGTGACATTGCAGTCGAGTGTGTTAGTACACCATGGCATCACAGCCGGGTGTTGTCTGACCTGGGAGTCTCTGTTGCAGTGCTCGGAGGTGAGGATGAGACCGGGCAGGTTGCTGGGCAGGTCCAAGCGTCTGAAGTACCAGACCAGGTTCCAGTAGATGATGGGATGATGGTCCACCATGTCGGCCTCCGTGATCACCGGGTCGCCCTCGTTCTCCAGCAGACTCTCCAGCTCCTTCCACAGAACCAGCGGGCTCAGGTAGGGAACGGTCACCGGCTCCGGGTTGTGGAGCCGCCACTCCATATTCAGAGGGTCCTGGACAGGACAAGTTATGTTACTGTCATAATCAAAGTAAGTGACTTAAACCTGCATTAATATATAAAACATTGATTATGGCAGCTTTAGGGATGTTTAGCAGGAAGTTTTTAGGATTTTTGAGACGTACCGTGGCTTCATTGAGGCGGCTGGGCAGGCTGCCGGACGTCGGCACACAGCGGTTGAGTCGGGGCGCTTCCTCCAGAGGACCAAAGGCGCTGACGCTGCGAGCCATGGGCGCTCCGGGGGACAGCGAGCCCTGCCGGCGGTCTGTGGGGATGTTGATACCTTGAGCTCTGGTCGATCGAGTCCTGTGAAGACACGGAGAGGACGGACAAATCACACGGTGAATATCAAAGTTTAGTTTGACTCCAGATGTTTGAATCACATGAACAGCTGCCTCATATCTTGGCATCAGTGTATCGCACACTGTTCATCCCTGTTATTCACACATTTTATAACCTCATGAGTGTTTTCATACAAACACGTGGTCTCTTTGTGCAGACCAGGTGCTGCAGATAATCTCACGTCGCTCTTTTACAATGCAGATGTGGACGCAGCTACAGTTCCTACTTCAAAAGGATTGTGTAATCAGACAAAGTGGAAGCTGAATGAAGATCATACAGCACATCGGAGAATACTTTTTTAATTTTATTATTATTTTCTGGTGAATCGGTGTCCGGTTTTCTTCTTAAAGCTCTGACTGTCGGCTGATTTCTGGTTTTATTTAATCCTCCAAACTCAATCAGTGCCTGCTGACATACAAATGGGTTTAAAAATTAATTTGCTAATCTCTTAATTAACCAAGAACTTATTATATCACTTGTTTTATACAAGAGAACATCTAAATATGTTTAGTTATCTGCTCTAGTTTCAGTCAAAAAACTGTCTTGCTTGTCTCATATCATTTTAATGAGATTTAAAATATTTTCTACGAGGCGTCACAGCATATTTTCTTCCCCTGATGGAACTACAAGTTATTAAATTGAGCAGCAAACAAACAAACAAACAATTAAATGAAGGATCGTACCTTCCACTCCCCGAGCACTCCTGCACGGCGATCACAGGGGAGGGAGGAGAGACAGCTGTCGTAGGACAGGGCGTGGACAAGGTGGACGTCCCCGTGTCCATACCTGTGGAGGTCGAGTACGACGAGGTCATCGCCTCATCGACTGACGGGCTGCCCTTCAGGAAGAGCCTGCGGAGAGGAGAGACGACGGCACACGGAGGGTCGGGTATTATATTTCATATCGACTGTCTGCAAGACGAGGTCGATTATTTCATGAGCTGCAGCAGTCGAACGTTGGACAAAGATGATGTCATGTAATGCACCAATCAGAGTTTAGCAACACTTTAGTATCACGTCTATTTCATGATTATCAAATAAAACTAATGTCCCTCTGAAAAGCTCATTTATAACTCTGTTTCAGTACTGAGGTGTCGTCGTTGTCTACCTGCCGGGTCCTCGCATGTCTCTGATCTCCACGTTGAGGAAAGGCAGGAAGGGGTTCCCACAGAAGGGGCAGGTGGTGTTCAGGTTGGAGTCGTCGGCCGTCCAGCCGGCCATGATCTCCTCGTCGTACACGAGGCAGTCACACGTCTTACAGCGAGAACAGCTGGAGATCAGCAGCTGGAAACACACACACACACACACACACAGAGGATATAATTCACTGTGAGTTTATAAAGAAATATACAGCTGAGGGAGAAGCTTTATGATTGTTTGTCGTTCCTGGAAGTTATAAAAGCGATTTCTAAAAACACCATCAGAGACTTCACATTCCTGCTGACTTCTGAGCATCAGCCAGCACCGACTTAGTGTCTAATAAAGGCTGATTAAATTCTTAGTTGTAAAGATGCTCCCTCTCTGAAAGTCTGCCACAAACACTTTAACATTTTCCTCACTCAACATATTTTATAACTTTATATCTTCAGTAAAAAGCAGAAGAAGGAAAACACATTTTGATCTGAGCTTCGTAGCATCATTTCCACAAAAACAGCTTTTTCCTGTCTGCTGCTCGCCTCATCAACACGGCCCGGAGCCTCCTCTGACACTCTCACACTCCACGCCTGTCTGTGTCAGAACTGTCACAACTGTCACGCATGTCACACTGACATCGCGCCTACAAACTGTGTTACATTAATGCTCAGCATTTACTTAGCATCCGTGTTACTTCCTTGTTTTGTTAAACACCTGCACATTTAAAATATTCTTCACCTGCACAGCTGCACAGCTTTTTTTATTTTAAAACATATTGTGTAAATATATTTATATTGTTTATGCTTTTAATACTTTCTTTATCTTTCTTATACTTTTAGAGAATGTTTGTCATGCACCAATGACACCAAAACAAATTCCTTGTATGTGAAAATCGTACTTCTGATTTCTGGTTTTCTGACTTTTGCATCCCGTTTTTAACTATTGTGATTTTCCATCTTGTGGTTTTACCTCCATGGCGTAGTTGTTGAAGATGCTGGTGTTGCTGGTGTAGCGTGAAGAGCCGAGGTCGGACTTGTCCGGCAGAGGGAAGCCAGGCGGCGAGAGGACACTTCCTGCAGGAGTTTGAGGAAAAATCAGAATGTGTGACGCCTTTGTGTGTCAACAGGTCACAGAATAAACCGTTGTTTTTAGAAACTAACAGAATTTGTTGCTTCGTTCCTCTTACCAGGGAGCAGAGACGTGGGTCTCCCGAGGCTGGAGCCTGCAGTGGGGCTGTCCAGTCTGCTGCGGAGGGGGCTGCGTCTGGGGCTCCTGCGGGGCCCCATGGGGCCGTTCCTCTGCGGAGAGACCATGGAGCTCTCCGACTCCCTGCAGTCCTCTTCGTCCAGCAGGGACGAGCAGTCCGGATCTCCGACACCGAGGGAGGACACACTCAGGCGGTCACTGTGACCGTCCTGGATGAACAGAGGAGAGGCGGGCGGGATAATGACCGTCATGGACTGGATTTAAAATGTCACAGGTTTGTTACAGTAAAGAGTGTTTCTGTCACGACGAGATGAAAAGGAACATTGCATGATATCTTCACACACACATCTCAATTTCCTTCTTTCATTTTTACTAAAACTGCAAAAAACAACCAAACAAACATGCAAAGAAATAAATTAATGCATTATAATCATGAAACCGCGACTAGCAGACGATAATCGTTCCACCAAAATCATCACCGCATCTCAGCAACAGTAGATCAAGTTCAGTAACAACCACGACTCCTCACATGAGGTACAAATAAAAAGCAAACAAGAGACAAGAGGCCGTGTACACCCGGGACATGTAGACAAACAAACATTCACACCTACGGACAATTTAGAGTCACCAATTAACCTGTTAAGTGCCTGTCTTTACACCAGAGTACTCAGAGACACGGGACGAACATGCAAACTCTGCACAGAAAGGCCTCAGCTGAGGTTCAAACCAGGAGGCGACAGTGCTAACCACTGCACCACTGTGCCGCCCGATGTGTCTAACTTACAAACTTAATCACTCAGATCTAAAAATATCATATAAAAACACCAGAAAGGACACGTTGCTGAATACATTTGAGCTCCGTCTGACAGAGGTCAGGTGAGCTGTCTGTGTGGCATGAGTTGTTTTTGTTGTTGTTGGCTGATGGAGGCTTTCACACACCGTCCACAGGAAGAGACACTGAAAAGGCCACAAGATGGCAGCAGCTCTCTGTGTTAGGCTCGTCTTGGACACAGTTTAATACAAATTATATTTGCAGTGTGTTACTGAACACTTGGAGATGTGTTTGATCCAGTAAAGGTTTAAAATCCATATTTTGAGCGCTTAAAAAGAACATAACAATCAGATTCATGTCTCAAACTCACAACTGAATGTCAAGAAAACAAAAGAACTGATTATTAACACTTCAAGCATTCACAGCTCAGCTCACAGCCTCGTCCGTAACCCCACAACGATCAATAATGAATCCATGGAGACTGTGGAGTCCATCGAATACCTCGATGAACTGAACTTTGATCATCACAAACACAACAACAAAGACTCTCTACCATCCGTGAACTCAAAGCACTTCTGCGGTCATCCTTTACTGTTCAACCTGCTTCTTCAACACGTTAACCACCTCATATAAGAACACGCTGACATGCCTCCAAAATCCTTGGTCTCCACACCCCAGCACCTCTCACACCTCAACAATAAAGCCATTGCACGCAGAGCACTTAATATAGCACACGACCCCAGCAGCCACCGCCTCAACTCATCATTCATACAGCTCCCATCTGGTCACAGATGCATCCTCTAAACGAGTTTTGTACCTTCTGCCTCAGCATCTCCCAACAAAGCAACCCGGTAACCGCCACGGACGGGAGCTATGCGTGTTTCTATGTATCTTTGCATCTATGTATGTATGTTGTATGCAGACTACGAAAATAAAGGATCTAAATGAGAATGAGAATGAGAATCTTTACTTTGCAACATGACCTCTGTACCTTGGTAGGTGTGGTGTACGTGGCGAGGCGGGAGTACCAGCGGCTGGCCTTCTCTGCTACGCCCTTCCCAGCCGAGAACACGCTGGTCTTAAAAACGTCGAGCGTTGGTGTGAGCAGAGTGTCCAGGGCGAAAGAGGAGGAGGAGGGTGAAGGTGACACCAGACTCATCCCGTCTGTCCTCTCCCTGTACGGGCTGGGTCGAGGGCTGGGGCTGGGGGTGGTGCTGGAGCTGCGGCAGGGCGGCGACGACCACAGGCGTTGGCGTGAGATGTTTTGGGAGGGCGAGGGCGGGTGGAAGGTGCGGGAACGCGGTACTCCGGCAGTACTGTGGGGGGAGCTGTGGGGCAGGCTGGCTCTGCGGGGGGCGGAGAGCAAGGAGGGGTGGAGGAGGAGCGGGCTGGCCGGGTCCTGCAGGTCCAGGCTGGGTGTGCGGCTGCTCAGCGGGCTGCCCATGTGGTTCATGTAGAGCTCGATCTCCCTGGCCAGGTGCCTGCGGGCGCTCGGCGTGCTGGCCTCGTCGCCCTCTGGGTACTGATCCTCGTTCTCCTGCTCGGTCTGTGACTCCGCTGCGAGCAGGGATAGAGGGTCGTAGCCGGTCTCGATGCCGGTGCGCTTCACAGCTCCTCTGGAGGCATCGGTGCTCATACTGCCGTAGCTGGCGCTTCGTTCAACAACTTTCTTGTGAGATTTGTTGCTCTTATGAGAGCTGACGCCTCCCCCTGTGGAAGGCTTGTCTAAATCCAGATCCTCCAGATCAAAAATGTCCTCTGTGTGACTCGTGTCTTCATCACTGGAGTCTAGTCGTTCCATGTCCTCTTCTTCTTCTCTGTGATCACGATTTCTGGCACCACCTGCCTTAGCAGCCGCCTCCTCCAACCCTCCCAGAGCCAGCGAGCGAGGCCTCTTATTCTTACTGAAGTTGGCACCGGAGAGAATTTTGACATCTGCGCCCAGGTGTCCCGCGATCTTATCCGGGTCGGTTTCCCCCTGGCTCATGCCGAGGCCGAGGACGGTGGTGCCGCTGCCGCTGCTGCCCACGGTGTCGCCACTCAGCCTGCGGCCCCTCACGCCCTGCCAGTCGAGAGCCGAGCCGCTGCTGGCGCTGCCCACCACCTCCTCCAGGGCGCTCTTATGTCTCCTGAGCAAACTGTTGCCGTGGACCTCACCGATCTCATCCAGGGAGGAGGTGAAGAGGAGACCTGCGACATGGCCTGAGAGAGAGGGAGGAGAAGAACAGCTAAATGACTTCAGGAGGAGTTCCAGACATAAAAGTCCCTTTGGTGAGTTTAATGGCTTGGATGGCCAACTGCATTAAAAATAACAGGTTCATTCATTCTAGGGCAAAAAGTACAAGTCTGTGTACACGTTAGAACATTTTGGTACATAAGTGCAGCTCCTGAAAACTCATCTTACTGTCCCATCTTTTATTACTGTACATGAAGCTGTACAACCTCAAGAATATTAGGTTAAACTGTTTATTAAGTTATCCATCAGAATAGTTGGAGTTCTTTTTCTAGTCTATATTTTCATACCAAATGAAGCCAACAATTCAAGAGCAGATTTCTGTTCAAAATTCTGTTAGCAGCCTGCAAAAAGGCGATTACAAGGAAGGACGAGCTGAACATATATAAGACTGAACTGTTGACTCATAAGATAAAAACTGAGGAGGAGAAATGTTTGCATGTCTGCGACAGGTCAGTGAACTAATGAACATTACAGAAGCTGGTTTTGTGCAGCTTAATGTAAAGATGTTTAGTATCTCAGCAGTTAAAATCAAGACGTGTGTTCTTCATACGCTGCAGCTCTCATTCTTTCTTCTGGCTTCCTCTCCCATAGCAACAGCAGCTGAGGCTCATGGGTATTGAAATAAAACTGAAGGGCTGTGTTTCCCATTTCTCTCACTGTTGAATGTGTTTACTTCTCTACCTGCGCTGGCCGAGCTCTTCGGTCTGCAGGACGAGTCGTCGTACGGACAGCTGCTGCGAACGATGCCGCGGGATCTGAACGAGGAGTGGACCTCCACGTCCAGCTGAGGGAGGCAGTCTTTGCTCCCCTTGGCGCTCTCTGTCTCCGACACTGCAAACACAGAAATTACAATTTAAAATCAGCCCTGTGCACAGCTTGAAATATTGCACTGTTCTTTGATGTGGAGAAACCAGAATGAATGAATCATCTCTGGAGGAGACGGAAAAGATCAAGGCAGAGGAAGGGGGAATCCCACGTGGCTGCAGAGCTGCCAGGCTCTCTTTTTTTTTTTAGGAGGTACAGTAGACAGAAATATCAGGTGAGATCAGATCAGACAGACTACTGACGGGAGCTGCAGTCGCTCTCCTTCTTGTCATCTTTGTCCGGGGCGGCGTCCGGGGCGTTGGGGTCTCCTCTGCGAACCTCCTCTTTGGACAGCGAGTTATAACCCAAATCTGACTGATCTCCTGGAGGACAGAGAGAGAAGGACACATATGAGAGACACAGAAGGCACTGATGATGATGTTAAACCACAAAGTCACAGAAATATGCAACAAAACGCATGGAAAATCTATGCAGAACGAATTCTTCAAGACGACAACTCTCTCACTGTACGTCCTGTTACTGAACAGACTGCCGAGTTCTTTATTTACCCCCAAAAAAAGCTGGATAAATATGAATTTATTGCAGCTTGCTAAGACGGCGGCAGGAGCGGGGAAATGAAACATACATAAGAGAAACTAGAAGGCGTTTCTTTCCTTTCATCTTGTGTTCTGGGAGGCGCGGCACTGCTGCAGCTAAAGTGTGGCTGAATAAAAGAAATCCTCCTCGGGGCGTGTGGAGATCTACAGTTACTGTACGGACGATAAGTGCAGCTTCACAGCTGCTGATGAATTTAACTTAAAAAAAACCTGCCGTCGCTTCAGGCTGACTCCTCCATCTGACTCTGAAAACTACTCTGTGTTTCCAGGCAACCAGCTGACTGATGATGAGGATGTATTCTCCTCTTTCATCTTTCCCATGAACCTCTCTGGTCATCGTCTCTAAATAAAACAGGCTGTAACACAGTACGGAGCGACTCGATGTCGAGTGACTGTAATAATCAATGAAATTCACGTCGCGGCCCTTCCCTCCTGCTGTGGTTCTCCCTCTCAGATTTTCTGCACACACGAGGCGAAGTCTCCTGCCGAGTTGCCGTCTCCGTGATTAAAATGATTTCCGTAATCAAAAAGAGTAATTACTCGCCATAATTGACGATGACAAATCACTCTGTGGTGAACAAGCGAAGGAAACTCAAAAGAGAGACGAGTGAGAGAAAGGAGGAGGTGAGACCACAGAAGAAGAAGAAGAAGTGATGATGGAAGGCCTGAAGACGTCAAGATGAGACAGAAAAATGCAACCAGTCAGAGACAGACAGGCAGGCTGACAGACAGAGAGGTTTACCTGGGTGGAGGGTGGCTTCTCTGAGCTCAGAGCCCCCCCGGTGGGAGTGGGCCACCAGGGCCCTGGCGCCCACGCTGCCGCCCCCACGGCCGGCTGCATGCAAGGGCAACACAGGCAGGGCCAGAGTGAAGGGCAGGGTTAGGGACAGAGCAGAGCAGAAACCACAGCCGCAAAACCAGGGAGAGACATGGATGGATGGACGACGGGGGGGGACGAGAGGAAGGTGGAAAAACAGGCGGCAGAGGTTAAGGAGGTGTAAGAGGAGGAGGTAGAGGAGGGGGGGATGAGGAAGAGGCCGGTCGGTGAGCGGGACAAATGAGGAAGGAGGATACAAAAAAAAAAATGTCATTGAGAGAGAAGAAAAGATGTAGAACAAGATGGCTGCCTGTGAAAGACTGAGTCGAGCAGCAGCCATGTTGGGTGTACCTGTGCTAGATCTATCGTCAGTGGGGTCTACTTTGGCGTAGGGGCCCTGCTGCTCGGCCAGGTTATTGTCGGCAGAGCTATCCAGGCTGCCGTGACTCACAGCGTCCAGGTCGCTGCCATCTGCCCAAAGACAAGGAGGCGTTAAAGGAAAAAAACGGGCGCCAGTCCTGCTCCACCACGGCTCAACTCTTCCTCTTAGTGTTTTAATTATTATGTTTAATCTTTAAGTGTGAGGCGGTGACGAGAACTGTCCAGATGAGTCGTGAAAAAAGATGTTCTGATCGTGTCTCATGTCATAATTTGATGTGAATCTAGCTGAATCAGCATATACACGAGGGATGATTCATAACATGAGAAAATAAATAAGAATATATATTATTTGATGAAGCCAACAGGATAAAACTGTGGTTTATTTATGGTTACCATAGTTACCGGAGCTGAGGTGGACCTGTAAATACTTCTACATGTAAATTAGTGCTAATTATAGGGAAAGACTGACTCCGCTGTTACACTTAGATTTAATTAAATCCATTTAAACAATTAAACTTCTTTAGTCTGTGCACAGCAGGTCAGCTGAACGTGAAATGAAAGAATGATAAATGAACATTTACTCGGTTTAAAAAGGTGTTTTTTTTTTAAACACGACACAAAGAACTAAAATCAAATAACTGTTCCAGAGAATTGCCTCGATTTTCCACATAAAAAGAACAAAATTACATCTTTAATTCCAGGAAACTTTGTAGAAAGTTGTTAGCAAATAACAGGACAGTTGTTTTCACCTCTCGTGTCACCATGAAAGCATCTTACAGACGATGTGTGTGATGAGAGTGGACTCATGAGAGTCGTGTATTATTTATGTTGTCATCGGAAACACGTGAAAATGTTCACCTGTGGTGTGTTATAGATGAATGTGTTTGTCTCTTTCAAACCGGATCGGTAACAGGGAGCGTCATAAAAAGCAGCGGGGATAAGCAGGACGGGGATTAGCATGTTCTGGGTGCATGCAGGGGGAGTTCAGTCACACGTGTACAGACAGTCTTTAAACTCTGCTGGTCAGCTGACAAATCAGGTGACTATTTGAGATTTTATTTGTCTTTTATAATCCGTCAAGTTGATCTGTAAATCTTTGATCATCTATTTCGATTAGATTTAATCACTAATACTCGACTAACTGATTCTTTTAAATCACGCGAGCAGCATTTTTATTATGTTAAAATTGTTATGTTTGTTTCTTTAACCAGCCTGTTCTCAGCTTTTTGTCTCTGTATCTGTTTTTATTTATTTCTGAAGCATAAATGACGTCACTGAAATTTAAAACAGTCTTCACATACACACCTGAACAAGTCAATGTTCTGAGTGCTAACCTTCCTGAACTACAGAAAATTAGAGATTTCACGATACCTAAACGTCGTGTATCGGCCTCAGTGAGTGTATGATTGATATCACTGTTGTATGTCCTGGCTCAGGTTAAACCCTGAACGTCAGAGAACTTTATTTCATTCTATCCTGTCTCTGATTGGCTCGTACTCGCTGTCTTCATTGGTTTGGGTTGGTTAGGTTTAGGCATGAGGTGTGTTGGTTAGAATATCAGAGTGAAGTGGCAGTATGAACATTACCATAACCAAATATATTACTGCAATAAATTTAACACTGAATAAGTAAATTAAGTCTTTCTGGTTATTATTGGTCAGTGTATGGATCATCTCAGGTCTGTGCATCTGATTCAACATGCAGAGTGTTAGTGACACAGTTACCTGACAGAGGACTCTGGGTGAGCGGGGCCTGTCGTCGTAGCGCCCGTTTGAACTGCGCCACGCCCAGAACGACGTTCCTCAGCTTCATCCACAGGAAGTATCCTCCTCTGGTGCTGGAGGGCCACGTGCTCTCCAACACCGCCTGGACACAGAGGGGGAGGAGGGGGAGGAGGAGGAGGAGGACGGAGGAGAAAGATGAGATGACGTCGCTGCCGAATGACTTGTGAAGTCTCTGATGACGTCCGTCCATTTTTAATTCAAATGATTAAGAATGTGGACGTTTCTCCCACCATGAAATCTTCTTATATTCATCTATTAAATAAATCACTGAACATGAAAACTGTTTGAATTTCAACTTTCGTCGAGCGAGTGAACAAAAACTGACCCAATCCTGTTCCATATAAAATCTTCCTAAATGAATTTTTCATCAAAGGCGTGCAGCTTCACATCTACAGTCACACTCGGCATCAGAAAAAGGAAACACGCTGCAGTTGTTGGTGGCCAAGTCACGTTCGACAGTCTCTGTCTGCTCCTAAAATACACTTCAGAAGCCCCCCTGAGAAAAACACGATTGGTATGCCACCGAGCAGAACTGGGTTTATTAGGCCGGCTGCTCCTGTGTGAACGCTCTCGGGATTGGACCAGGTGAAATGAGGCTGCCCTCCCGCAGATGCTGTCAGCGACGGCTAGACAGCGTGAGTGAGGCTGGAGTGAGTGAATATGATTTATGCAGGGAAAATAAACAAACAAGAAATGTATATTTTTTTATTAGCTGCTTCTGCTGTTATTGTTAATGATTGATAAAAATTATAGGGCGGACAAATGTTTTTCAGCCTCTAAATTTGGTTAATTTTCAACGTCATGCAGTTACAACAGCCGCTCGTTTGGGGGCGGTATTGCCCAAACGAAGCACCAGGAAGAAGAAAACCCGGCTCATTGATTGGCTTTCTGATCTTTGGCTCGCTGGATAGTCCGTTTGCTTTCACACTGTAAGCGAACCGCACCAGGGTTCACTTGCAAAGCGGACCAAGACCCACGTTTTTCAGGCGGACCAGCCAGAGTTCGGACGAGCTTTCACAGCTGCACAAACGAACCGGACTATCCGAGGAAACGGACTCCGGTCCGTTTAAAGCGGACCAAACAGCGCTGGTGTGAAAGCGCCCTCAGAGAGTACTCGAAAGGTTCTACTGTTTTCTTTCGACTTAAGCAACTGACAGTTATTATCTTGAACTGAGATCAGCGTCTACAGGAATAGTTTGACATTTTGGAAAATCTGTTGAGGCTGGCTCCAGAAGTGAGTCAGTCTCCATAAGTCCCCATGTTCAAATGTCCAACTTCACAGCAGAAATAAACATGTTTACAGCCTGGTACAAAAAACAGTTTTGGTCTCTATAGCTAATTTCCCCGTTCATGACAACTGTACTGAGGGTGAATTTATATACAACTCACCTGTTCAGATTATATTAAGGCTTAAAGTTATGCAGGATTAAGAGCGTGGACGCTTTGATTGACAAGTGGGTGCTGTTACAGGTTGCTTATTAGAGCACCCAGCCTCAAGCGGCTGTTTGAGGAATTGCAGTTTTGGGCACTAGTGGCTGTCGCTTGGTCAAAACACATTCGAGTAACCCGTGGTTACTTTTTACTCCCCAGGTTTTCAGGATGATGACAGAGCCACGATTCATCCTGGTTGGAAACTGCAAACCCAAAACAGGTTCTGCTCGAGGTTTCTGCATCTTAAAGGAAGTTTTTCCTCGTCAGTCACCACAAGTGTTTGCTCATGGTGGGAACTGTTTGGTCTCTGTAAATGATATTATTATGAGTCGGTCTAGATGTGGAAAGTGTCATGAGATAACTGAAATAACTGAACTTGAACTTCTTGTTCAACCAAACCTGGTCTCATCATTTGTCTCCTGTTGCGCAGAATATTTATTTACACAGACAAACATGCATGCAGGGTCACTGATGATGGAGAATTGTTGGTGTTGGTGTGGTGACTTATTCAAAACACAGCTCTGTTTTTACAGAGACAAACCCGCTGAGGCCAAAAGCCAGCGTGGATGAAGAGAGAGAGATGTTGAAAGTTTCCTGCTGTGATGTGAAAACCCGCGGCTTTGTCTCGTCTTGACTTAATGATGTTGATTCTTCTTTGGTTTGTTATTGTCGTTTCTCTTCAGGCCTGAACCGTCTGCTTTTACACTTAGTTAGTCTGAAAACCATCGAACGGGTGTAAAAGACTGGAGAGACCTCAGAAAACACACAAGTATGTTTAGTGTTTGTAACATTCTGAGGCTGTATATAAAAATCCAATATTTGATTGTTGTTATTTCTCAAAGGTACACAAACAAGAAACTTGTTGTGGAAATGAACTTGTACTGAATCTCTCCATCAGGTGTTGCCTCGCCTCGAGTCGTCTGCAGGGAACAAGTCAATCTAAACTGCAAATTAGACACAGATCACTACACACAAATCAGCAGAGATGACCTTGGCGGGCGCAGAGATCGCTTCATGGGAAAGCATCAAGGTTACTTCAGCTCAAGAGGTTTTATGTTCTAGTCCACTGGTTCTCAAACTATGGTAAGTGTACCAGCGGTGGTACATGACCTGACCTGAAATAAATTAATTTAAAAACATATTTTCTATCAAAATTCTGCACAATTCAAATGTAAATACACCATGAGGTGGGCGGAGTTTTGTTTCAGCCTGCTACATAGTCACATTCATGCACGTAGCGCAAAAATAAAGGAATCATTGGTCCAAGCAGGAAATATTAGAATGAGAGGTGCAGATCAGGAGGAGCCTGGTTCTTGACCCAGTTCTGTTCAGGGTTCTTTATTAGGAACAAACCAGCCTATCCAAGCTATCACTGCATTTTAACATCTGTCATGATGGTTAATGGACTGTACACTACATACACCACATATCTCACACGGCAAGGTGCCAACTGCTCATCAGTTTGGGAGCTAACCATTCACGCACTGATGGCGCAGCATCGGGAGCAATTTGTGGTTCAGGACAGTGAAGGACACTTCAACATGCAGACTGGAGGAGCCGGGGATCGAACCACCGATCATCTGATTAGTGGATGATCCGTTCTACCTCTGATATTTTCTGAAGTGGCACGCAGTGTCTGGACTACTGATCATTTTTCATTTGTCTGTTTTAGCTCCTCACATGGTTCAGTGTTGAAGCTGAAGCCAAAAACATTCAGTCCCATTTTGTGTCCAACAGAATTTAATGGGAAATGAAAGCAAGAATTTGTAGATAAGTGTGTACACACACACACACACACACACACACACACACACACACACAGAACCTCTTCCCTCCTTCCCATCTCTGGACTTCAAAGACTTAAAGAAGCATGAACAACGCTCTGCAGTGGATACTGTTTGTGTCGGTGGAGTGAATCTACCACCTCGTGCCTCCAAGCCAACAATTTCTAAGATGAAATAAGGAGGCGTCAGAACCCATCGGAGTGACCTTTACTGTGGCCTTGTCTCCCACATCAGCCAATTTACTTTTTACTCCCTGGGTTTGCCAGATCAGGGACGGGCTGCGATGATAACAGAGCCACGATTCATCCTGACACCCGGGTCTGATCGCACAAGACAACCTACAACCTTGGCGGGAAAACTGCAAATGTCAACGATGTTTCTTTTTATGTGAAAGCCGAGTGTCTGCTGTGATGAAGTGTGTCTGCCTCAAAGCACCAACCAGAGAGGAGCGACACAATGGTGCAATAATTTGGATGCAATTATTCATGCAGCTATTGTGAATTATGAATACATAATCGAAGCTGCAATCGGTTTCCTTTGTATCAAACAGTTTCATAACATATTTCTATCCTCTGTTATTCTCTCACCGAGTCGCCTGCTGCTATATAATGAGCATGAAGGAGTCAATTCTCCTGACTTTTATTGCATTTTATTGCTCTGACTCAGTCCGTGTCTTCATCCATCACAGCTGATGGAAAACGGACTCTCCCATTGGACGGTCTTTCCAGAGGATTTGTCTCATATTTGGCTGTCACAGGAGTGCGCTCACCCATGAGTCAAGCTTGCAGCAGAATCAGCAGAATATTCCTAACACACCCACACGTCAGGAACACCACACCCACAGCGACGGTACACCGAAACACTCGGGAGTCCCGGTCCTAATATATTTTTATTAGCGCTTGTGTAAGACGCTGCACGCAGGGTAGGTGGAGTTGCATCCTTTATCCACCTTTAAATCCAAACCCACTTCTTTTGTAGCGAGCATGTGAGCAAAAAATGACGTCACACCACTTTATGAACTGCACATAACAATAATAAGCTCTGACTGTACCTTGTTGTAGTAACCGTAAGTGATGGCATTGGGGTGAACTCCGGCTTTCTTCATCTCAAAAAGGACCCTGACTGCCAGGACAGGCTGGCCGTACTGTCCACACAGCTGCATCAACACCCGGTAGCAGACCTGCACAGCATGTGTACATGTGTGATTGTTTAGACAGAGAGACAACAACCTTTAGAAATAGTGCAAACTTGTTATGATAAAACCGAACGATTCCAAAAAAGTCCAGAAACACAGCAGAGTTCTCTGGACCCGAGCTCGTCTGAGACGGACTGGTGGAAAGTAGAGAAGCGTCCCAACACTTTTGGAATCGCGGTTGTATTCAAAAACAGAGAGCGGCTCACGTACCTCGTCGGGAGGCTGCAGTTTCTTCGCCTGCATCTTCCTGAGGACGTCGTAGGCGGTGCGAAGCGCGCGCACCTTGGAGTGGCACACCTTCACGTACGCTGGCAGACAGATGAACCACAGGCCGTAGCAGTGACGGAGGAGGCACTTGGACCACAGCTGGGGGATGGACGAGTACTTCTTGGCTATCTTCTGGGCTGACTTGATCTCCTGTGGATGAAAAAGAAGGGCGAGGAAAATACTTTGTTTAACGCTCGTGGATCAGAGGGATTTCACTCTAAACCATCAGGATGAAATTTAATCTTTTAGATTAGACGTTAATGCCGTCACCCCGTGAATCACATCCAGTCTTACCACAGTTTAGAAAACAAAGAAAACTTTGTAAACTTTGAAAAAACAGCGGTAAGTTACTGCTCTGCTGACCTGCTTGGTGCGTCTGAACATGGGGGCAGGGCTGGTGGGACAGCTGTGCCTGGCAGCGAGGCGGGACGAGGGGGTCCGCAGGCCCTCCACCGGGTCAAACAGGTCGAGACTTAACACCGGGAAACCGTCGTACCTGATGGAGAACATGCATACACACACACACATCGGTGACAGCAAACACACACAGAGCGTGAGATGATTCATGAAGGTTATACACATCATAAACAGAGTTTGCGTGTAATTATCTCCAAAGGAGAGCTGATAATAAATTCTGGAAGCCTGCTGGTCATTACGGATTACGAGGGGAGTTTAACAAAAGTGGTTCAGAGAAATCTCTTCATAAATTATTGAGAGTGAAACACGACTGCAGAATACAAATAGCAAAGACTCAAACGCACACACAGTCCAGCAGCAGTCGTGTTCAGTGTTTGGACTCCTGCTGCTCCTCAATCAGTTATTACAAGAATAAATTAACAGATTTTAAACTCAATTTATTATTCAGATTTTCTAATTTTCTTCCTGCTGTTAGGTGTGAGTCTTTTATTCAGTTAGACTCACAGAAGATGTCGAGTAGGAAGACAGAAGAACAGCAAAGTTCTACACGTTTCCTATTTACTTCATTTATTTTGTTTTTATTTGGAAAACTCTCGGCCCTCCATCTTCTCTTCACGGCGTATATATCAACATTTATTTTTAAGACTTTAAGTCGAGAATCTTTTGCAGGCAACGATTGCTTGAAGTCTACAACCCATGGACGTCACCAAATGCTGTGTTTCCTCCTTTATAATGCTTTACCAGGCTTCATTACAGCTGTCTGCAGTTGTTGTTTGTTCATGCGTCTTTCTACCTCGAGTTTTCGTCTTAACTTAGTCATTCCACTTCTCTGCCTTAAAAAACTTCTGCAGTATATTTTGGGTCATTGTCCGTCTGTAAAGTGAAGCACCATCCAATCATCTTCGCTGATCTGAGCAGACACTGTATCCCTGTACACTTCAGGATTCATCCGGCTGCTACTGTCTTCTATCACATCATCAATAAACACCAGTGATCCAGTGCCACTGGAAGCCACACATGCCCGTGCCATCACACCGCCTCCACCATGTTGTACAGATGATGTGGTATGCTTCGGATCACGAGCCGCTCCGAGACTTCTCCGTACTTTTTTCTTCCCATATTTCTGGTTCAGGTTTCATCTGTCCAAATGATCCAGAACTGGGCTGGCTTTTTTAAATGTTTTTTGGCTGAGTCTAATCTGACCTTTCGTTTAGTTCTTGAGGTTGGAACCTTCTTGCTTCAGTGCTAACTGTTGGTTGGCCCGAAAAAGTCATAAACCATAAAGTCCAAACCGATGTTCCGGTGTAGGTGGCACTGGACTTTGCCACTGTCTAGTGATTCTAGTGATTTTTTTTTACTTGCAGCTCAAAGGGCCTGCAGCAGCAAGCTCAAAGTTCAGTGTTATTAATGTTTCCTATTTACAAAGCACACTGAACTTGTTTGTAGTCTGTTGAGTGAGACTAAAGCACCGACTGTGCATATGATTCATGTTACCGGCCGATAATAATCTAATCAGATGCTCGGTTACAATAACGCACTGTGAAATGTCACCGAAGCGAAAAAAAATGCATTTATTCTGCTGTGTGAGAGGAAAGGTCAGTTTTTACCTGTAGCACAGTGGATATTCCTCCCCGTCAGGCAGCGGAGGCAGCTCCGGTGGTGTGATAAAGACCGTGTGCTCGCTGCGCTGGGATTCATCGATCTCTATCAGCCGGGCCTCCTCCGGCCTGTCGCTGTCCACCTGCAGAACAGAACATACAAACATGAGCCGAGACGTTTGGGTGGTGGTACCGCGACCCTGCAACACGGATCTTAGATTTTATGGCCTGTAGTAAATATGTCAGTGTTTGCATTTTTTTACTGAGGCATAAATTCAAAGCAGCTTTGTAGCCGTCAGCCTGATCGCAGGACTTCTATAGAATGAGCCGAGGGAGGATGACAGCAGGTGACCTACATTTCCTGAGTGAACACGCTTCTTTTTTCTCGTTTTTTTTATACCCACACTACCTCTCTGAAGCCGCCCTCTGTCACCACACATATATAAAGCTGAATATATAGTTACCTCCATTTCTCTCCTACAAAGCAAATGTCAAAACTATACCAATTACAGCTTGATATACGGATTCTATAACATCAATCTGTCAAATATAAGCAGGAGCAGATAATATATACTGTGCGTACAGGACACAAATTATCGTCCTGAACATTTGGAACTGTGTGAAAAAGAGCCACTACATTCTGATATCTGGTGGATTTGCAAATACTTCCAAAATAAGCCTTTTCATCTCTTTTCTCAAGAGAAATATTAAAGAGAGATTTAGTATTACACTTCCATAAAGTAAGAGAGTGAGTGCTCAAGCAGCGAATCTGAGGGTCTCTCCTGATTCCTGGTTCCCTCAGTCCAGTCGAAGCATCCTTGGACAAGATACTGAACCCCAGATTGCTCCTGATGGCTGTGTTGTTAGTGTGTGAGCTCAGTATGATCGTCAACGTTACGTCATTCCAAAGCGGCAACCTCACGGCGTCACTGAGCCCGCCACAGGTCTGCCGATGAGCCACGTCTTTGCCGATATTTGCAGAAGAAGCAGTACTGCCAACACACACACAGCCACCACCACTGAGCTTCAAAACGGCTCTTCAGAAACCTGTGGGTGACGTCACGGATACGTCGTCCATTCTTTCTACTGTCAGTGATCACTCCTGATGTTGTGAAAGCGCTTTAGCTCTATCTAAATCTATTTACAGATGAGAAAAACTGGTCAAAAGTGATGCAGCAGAGGCCGAGGTATCCTGACTTTCAGTCACCGGTGTGGGTCAAAATCTGGATCCTACACTTCCTATAATGTTTTTCAAAAGCTGTGTTTTCATTTGACTTTCCTTCCGTGTCTTTAAACTCCAAGCTCCTTCAAACTAAAGTTAAAACGTGACTGTTCCGGAGCTGCAGAGGACTGCAGAGTCGCACTCCTCGTGACTAGCGAACTAAGCAAATGTAAAGTTGGTGGAGTGACCCTTTACAGATTAACTGAAAGTCCTGCCGTGGCCTGTGTGTGTGTGCGTGTCTGCACACGCGTGAGAAAATAACTTTGACTGACGTTGGTGATTCAAAATAAAAGAGCAGAAATGTCAGAAACTGTGAAGGTCTAAAGAGAGAGCAGAGAGTCGGAGTCACAACACGGATCAATGGGTCACTTCTCCAGTCGAAGTGTGTCGACTCCATAAATCTCACTCTGCACCTCGGGGGAAGTGTGTGAGCAGCAAGTTTATTCTGCTGCACATATCTGCTTCTGTACAGCGAACAGACGCATATTTAATTATCTTGTGGTCATGTTAATCCAGATCAACCTGTCGTCGTACCACATCATCATATCAGTGACACTTTGGGAGTGTAAAGACTCTTGTGTGGGTTAAACCTCCTGCCTTCCGTCCTGTGTGTGTGTGTGTTTGATACACAGCATGTTTCCTGCTATCAACGCAGTGGGAGCATTGAATTACTGTAAAACAGAGTTCCTACCCCGCTAGTCTCCAACCACTACCCCTCAGCCAGAAGATTACAGGTTACGGCTGCTCGGTGGTGGGAACAGAGAAAAACATCCAGCACGATGGACGACACCGATCATTTTCATCGCTGACATTTAAAGTTGCTGCACATATTTTACTGCAGCCATGTTTTTGGCCGTGCTGGCAGATGAGACGACCGTTTTTTCCCGAGGATCGAGCTTTATGGCGGTATATAAAAAAAAAAGAAGGGTCGCGGAGGGAAGCATCGTAAATTGAGAAGTGCTTAATGACAAGCTTCAGGATTTTATTCATGGTGGACGGAAAGGAAGTGAAGCTCTCGCTGAAGGTTCATAACTCAGTCTTGTTAGTCTGATAGTGATTATTAAAGTTTAATAATAACCTCAGTCAAAGCAGGAAAGTGTGTGTGACTGTGTGTGTCTGTTCTTTGGTTCAGTCTGAAGTCTTTTTGGTTAGAAAACTTTAATTAATTCCCTTTTGTCTACTGCAGCACATGAAAGGTTGATATAACGTTCTGTGATGTTTCTCTGAGCACAGATACTAAAAGTCCATTAGCTCAGATGTCTGGAAAGAGATCAGAGGAGAACTACTGCCCTTCAGTGTGGGAAGGATTCAGGGACCTGATCAGCATGCATGCATTCAGGTCCACCTGGGAAGAGACACCAGGGCAGAACACAAGAACACATCTGGGAGACTACGTATCCCATGTTGTCAGGGAACTAGTAGGAAGTGCTGAAGGACATCTGGCCGGATAAGAGTCTAAAGAACTGTTGGCTTGATGCTGAAATGCTTAGGATGCTCAACAACTCAGACAGGACCCGGTGCTGCGACGGAAACGCAGGTCTTTCCATTCATTTGAGTGGGTCGTCAAAAAACGCAGTGATCTGCGGCGGAGAAGTTGAGCTGGATCAAACTTTTGGAAAAACGCAACCCGACGTCACGTTACAGCCGCCAATCAGACGCTCAGACCTCCTCTGGTTTGTGTCCGATGGTTTGGTGAAGAGACATATTTATGTGGTGATGGTTTGTTAGGAGTGCGTCATCTTGGATATATTGTGTTAACCTCGCAGTTGTGTTTCATTTGATGTCCTCCCTCTCGTAACATCAAATAAACTAAACTAGCTAGCCCCCTCCCAGTACTTACAAACATAATGTGATTTACACATAGGTATTTAAGCGAGGAGTTTATTGTTTCTTAATGCGAGACAACCTGCACTGTTCCACAGAGACCGGAGACAGCTGTGATGATGAAGACACAATCTGTCAGACAAGCAGCTCAGACATCAGAAGAGAAACAGACCGACAGACGAAGAGGTGAGAGGAGAACATCTTGTCTTTGTCTGGATCAGACTGACAGACAACCAGTGTCTGCTTCATTTCCCAGTCAGTCGGAGGATGCTGCTTGGAAAAAGAACTGTCAAACTTCTCTTCTGAATGTAAATGTACGCTCTGACTCTGACATGGTACCAAATAGTTACCCTGATCCCAAAATATAGGTAAGTACACCTGTAGTGTTTATGTTAAAGAAATGACTGATGGGCGACGTCTTCACAGGTCCAAAAACTCATGGCCGAATACATAAAGATCTGGAAATGTTCTACCTGGAACTGAACCGGACCCATACAGACCAGAGAAATGCCAGACTCGGACCTGAACTGGACCTCTCTGTTATATAAAAGCTGGGACGCAGATCGAGGCAGAACCGATGAAGAAGAAGAATCTGACCTCTGCTCTCTGACTGTTCGCCTCTGGAGCCGGGGCAGTCGCTCACACAAAACAGATGCATTTTATTACACACACACACACACACACACACACACACACACACACAGCATGAAGATCTCTAATCTACGTTCAGAATCCCACAGTTGTTTATGTTCAGTTTTGCTCTTTACTGTTCATATTTTGCAGCTTTCAATCGATGTGATTATGTTTCATTTGTATGACTAGTTTTTCTTTTGTCTGTTCCCCTGCAGGATTTAATGAGTTTTGTTGCTACTCTCCCTCAGGGATCAATACACTTTAACCTTATCTTTCTGTATGTGACTGCTGTGTGTGTGTATTAGTGTGTAGCAGAGTGTGTGTGTGTGGGCTGCAGTGAGCTTTCTCTCCTCGAGAGTAGATAACGTAATCCTAGCGACAGCACAGAAAGACAGACGGAGGATTTAATCACCCGTGGAGCCGTGGACACACACACACACAGAGGGAGGATGAGGAGACCCGCCGGGCCCCACCGCAGGGCCGGGAACACACGGGGGGAGAGGCTGTGGATGGATGCTGGCCTCTGGATTCACTTCCACTATGTCTCAATTACAGCCACATGCACAAGTAACCCAAGGACGGGCAGGTCTATTTCAGAGTCTGTTACAAATGTCACCTGCAGAAACCAATGACCCGCGGACGTGAGCGGGGAACCGAGTGACTGCCTGGACTTTAAGACTGCAAACAAACAAAATTTAACCTTCAACACACTCAAAACAGTCTGATGGAGGAACACAACTCTGCGAGCACACGAGGGTCAAACTACTCAAAATGTTCCCAGTGGAGCAGAGAAGATACACCGACAGCCTCTCCAAAGCTCTTCATACTGTCTCACTGAAGAATTTGAGCCCAGGGGATGATATTAAAAAAAAAAAAACTGTTGGTGCTTCCGAAATCACTGAAGCACTAAAAGCTCTCACTCTCTCAAGTCATGAAAAATTTAGGGCAGAAATCTTTGCAGAAAAATGTGCGCATGGATTTCTCTAGGAAACTTTACTTTCACCATCTCGAGACAAATTGCTTTTGCAGCAAATTTGATGCCGACGTTGAATATTTCATAATTCATTAAAGTGGAAAGATTCGACGAAAAAGTCATTTGTAGCATAAGAAAGTTAAATTAGATTCTGATGAGCGGGAAACTAAAGCTGCAGCTGTGCAGGGTTTGTCTAAACGCAGACTACTTTCTTCTAGAAGACAAATATTGTTTCCTGTAGTCTGAAAGTTATTTTGTTGTTTGCACGAATCCCCCCGTCTGAAAACAAAATATATTGAGTTAAACAAGTAAGGATCCAAACTCACCTTGCCTCCTTTGTCTGCACTCCGCTCTGAATTGTAGAGCTGCTCGCAAACAGAGGCAGAAAGAGAAAGAGAAAGAGACACTCGAGAAATTAGAAGAGGAAAGGAGAGAACACAGGAGAGTGGAAACTACTAATACTTCTATAAGAGGAGCACAAAGAGGCCACTCCAAAAGCAGGAAAACATAGAAATCAAACACCGATCAGCCATAACACTGATTATCTTGTTATTAGGATCATGGGCGGCCGTGGCTTAATGACATACGTGTGGAGCAAAGGCTGGCCCGTGTGGTCGGATCCAAACGACGAGCTACTGCAGCTCAAACAGATGAAAAAGTGCACGCTGGTTCTGACAGAAAGGTGACAGAACAGACAGTGCAGCACAGTTTGTTGGATTTGGGGTTGCGTCTACATTAGCATTGCTGCAGACCTTGGACACCCTTTCATGTGAACAGTGTTCTCTGACGGCAGTGGCCTCTCTCAGCAGAACAATGCGCCTGCCACAAAGCAGAAATGATTGAGGAATAGAACAACGATTTGAAGGTGTTGACTCGGCCTCCGAAGTCCCCAGATTTAAACCCAATCGAGCATCTGTGGGTCTGATGCATGGAGGACCCACCGCGCAGCTTACTAAATGATCTGCTGCTAACACAGCACAACGTCAGAGGTCTGGGGGAGTCCATGAATCGACGGGTCAGGCCTCGTTATGCCATGTTATGGCTGATCGGTGCATATATACATACATTGTGATTAAACACCACACTTACTTTGTCCACACAGTCGTCGAAGAAGGCCAGACTGGCGTCTTTGTCGCTGACAAAGGAGCACTCCTCGATGAAGCGGATGAACATTTGGGTTTTGGTCATCAGGGAGTAGAACTTCTGGTGCGAGCGGTCGCGGCTCTTCAAGAACCCTGAGGACAGAAAAGTTTAGGTTAGCTAGATCAGTGTGAGGGATGATCGAATGATGATTCACAGATAATTTAGATAAAGCAGCAGGTTAAAGCTCAACTCACTTCATCCACTGAAAAGAGGGAGACACTCGCAAGAGAAATTTACAGACTTCTGTCTGAGTTTGTGGTTAAGAAATCCATTATCCCCTAAAAGGCTCTCTATGTATACACAACTTCCATTTGTCTTGGTTTGGATAATGCAAGCCAACACAGTGTTATTAGTGTAATGGCCAATTTAGAGTGTACAGCAACGTGGTGAATAGCTTCCTTAATAGATGCTGAAAGCAGCTCAGCTGACTAATAAGCCGCCGCTGCTGTAAGACTGAGAGCAGGATGGATGTCCGCTGGCTCACAGCACAGAGGTGGAGGCCAAACACTTCATACAGCGGATAAACATCTGAGTCCAACCTGGATCAAAACTCCTCTCAGTAGCTTCACTAACAGCTTCGCTACGGCGTCCAAATGATCTATGTCATATCACAGTAAGTTTAACACACTGAGTCTCGCATTAAAATACATTTTATATGTTTGTCTTTTGTCTTTGGAGCTTGATATTCAGAGGAAAAGGAGATGCAGATGTAATTGGTATGAAATACTGTCAAACTCACAAACACTGGACTGAAAGCACTTTGATCACATAATGGAGGAAGCTGTGTTTTCTTTGTGGAGCTGCAGGAAACATAAAAACTCATCCATACGGACACATTAACGCATCATGAATATTTTGTTGTTGTTAAGAGTATTAGGTCCAAAAACGGTCATGAGTTCATACGAATGATGCACGAGTTGTTACATCTTCCCTAAATCATTATGTAATGTAGTGCAGCCATATCGTATAACTCACACCGGACTCGACCTTGGCTGCATCTATCCTCCAGCGTAGCAGCCATGACTTCCCCCCTAACTCATTTCACTGGTGATGTGAACCAGCTTTTTATGGGCTCCGATCCAGAGGCCACACTCGAGCCTCTGGAGCTTTTAGCAGCTGTGCCGCTAACTGACTAACCTTCAGAACCTCCAACCTCCACCAGCATCATCACAAACCACAGACAGTTTCTGGGTGTATTTACTCAGTGGTGGGGATGGACACTTATGAAAGCTCATGTATTAAACAACACCATCTGTTTTTGAGGCCGGCCAGCTGTACAGTGGAAGGTGCTGCAGATGACGCAGTATTAGTTTATATAATCATAGGCTCATTAGAGCTAATCGTGCGATGTAACGGTACAACTGTGACTCAGAATGACTTCACAACAAGACTGAATGATGAGGGAACAAGCTGATCTGACCATAACAGTCTTCTGTTTAATGGTGATGGTTGCTCAAAGGTTCTCAGTCGGACAGTACTCAATCTACAGGACCGTTGGTTTTCTCCAGTTTGGAGAGAATACCAAGCAGCAACCTCCGTGGCTATGAAGTGAAACAGATGCAGAAGGGCCAAAAACTGCAGTTCCTCAAACGTCCACTTGAGGCTGGCTCCAGAAGTGAGTCAGTCTCCATAAGTCCCCATGTTCAAATGTCCAACTTCACAGCAGAAATAAACATGTTTACAGCCTGGTACAAAAAACAGTTTTGGTCTCTATAGCTAATTTCCCCGTTCATGACAACTGTACTGAGGGTGAATTTATATACAACTCACCTGTTCAGATTATATTAAGGCTTAAAGTTATGCAGGATTAAGAGCGTGGACGCTTTGATTGACAGGTGGATGGCATTACAGATGGCTTGTTTGAGCAACCAGGCTTCATTCAGCCCGCCTCAGGTCCACCGATCATCCACAATCCATCATTTTTAGATTAGCCAGGAGGCAGCGGAGGACAGGACTGCCAATACGGCGGCCAGTGCTGCATATTTTGAGCTTCAAAGCAGCTCTTCAGAAACCTGTGGGTGACTTTACACTGTCAGTGGAAAAACTACTAAAAGCAATCATGCTCGTGGTATTTCTCAAAGAGCTCAGGCAGGCTGGGAAACTCTTTTACCTTAAATGAACAATCTGCTCATCAAAAGACGCCAAAGCTGCTCTGAGTTTTATTTTGTTTAAATGGCTGCATACAAAAGTTCCTCTGAGCTTCTGATTCACGGCGGGTGACCTGCTCACCCTCTAAAAACTGCAGTGATTATGTGCTCTCCAGTGTTTATTCACTAGACAGCACAGTAAACCAATAATTCTACCAACCGCTGAATCAGCTCCATCTTTCTTAGCGGTGGAGTTGGCAGTGCACTAGCTGCTCCTTCTTTCAGATTACTGGTATTAAGACAGAAAAGCTTAAACCATCTGCGACCGGTAAACACTTTGAATAGTTGTCTCATGACTTTGTCAGTGTTGGACTTGTTTTCTGTGTTTTCATGTGAGCAGTTTAAGGAGGCTGCTGGGGAAAAGGACCGCTGGGTCTGTTCATCCGTTCACGCCGCTTCCTCTCTGACTCAGACCCGGCAATCTGGTTTGAAAATGATAAATGGTTTCAGTGTTTTCAGAGTCACATTACTCGGGATACCTTGCAAGTCAAAGAGTGAGCTGGCGTCCGTGGCTTTCTCGGAGGGCGCCTGTGTGATCGGCCGTAAGAAAGAACGGTAGCCTTTCAGGATGGCCGCCATGAAGCGCAGGAAGGCTTCCTGGATCTCCAGCTCCAGCGTGTGGAGGCTCTTCCCACAGCTCAGCTCGGACGACTCGCTCATGCTCAGCTCCAGCAGCCCGTCGGGACGGTACTGACCTGAAGACAGAGAAGAAAATAATGTACTCTTTACATTCAGGGTTGAATCATCACGTCAAACTGAGGCTGTTGCTTTAAGTATTTAAGTAAGTATCCGTGCTGTAAATGAGGATTAGCCGTACATAATTCAGAAAACTGGAGTTGATATCAAAGTTTCTGAATGTCTCAACTGAAACCTCTGACAGGCGCATCAACATTCAGCACTTCAATCACAAACCGGGTAGATTTTCAACTTCACTGAATCAGAAAATTCATTTATTCAATTAGCACAGCTCGATAAGCGGCAGGTTTCCGTGGTCTCTCTGCGAGCGTGCTCCGTGGTAATTATACCATGATGGGATTGCTGCTGGTTTTTAAGTTGAGCTGAATGGAGAGCGGAACAGTGCAGGCTGAATGGAGAACAGACTGTAAATAAACTGAAAGTAAAGATGATGAATGAAGCCTCAGATTTTATTTTATTTAATTACACTGAAGGTCAGTTTAATACCGTATACAGGTTTGAATAAATTACATGTTAGTTTGAATTTGTTCGTGAGGTAGCATATGTCTGTATAAGGGCGTTCAAGTCGGTGGGTGCAGATCCGGAGACTACTTTGTAGTCAGCGTTAGTGATTTGAATTTAATGTGGGCTGCTACAGGTAGCCAGTGGAGCTCAATGAGCAGCAGGGTAAAGTGGCGTTACAGTAATCTAGTCTTGAGATGACATCAGCTTGTGTCAGGAGTTGAGTAGCATGTTGAGTTAGGTATGGCCTAAAGTGGCACGGCTTTGCCTCATTTGCAGCATGATTGGAGAAGGATCAGGCTAAGGAGGTTCCTTTCGATACGTACATTGGCGTCCTTCCAGCAGTTCCCTGAGAAGTTCCGTTTACCTAGACAGCTTTTTTTTTTGTTAGATATCTTCAAGTTCGTAGTTTTGGCTGCAATTTTAGCCTCCATTAGTCCCTCCGAAGCCTCACTAAATGTCCACTTTTTAAAGCCACTTCCTTCCATAAAGGGTGCTATTTCATACTTATATACAATCTTATCTACTCATTGCAGCATTGCAATGGGAGGAGATCTCAGAGGAGCTGCGCTAGACATGATCTGACCCCAGTGCAAACTCCTACATCAGTTAGGCTTTCTAAATGCACTGTCGCAACACACTCTGTATATATCTTTTGTTTGTTCTGTGCTACTGTAATAAACATGGCGGCACAAGACAGCAGACTCGGTGTAAGAGGACGCGCTCCAAGGCTGAATCGAAGGTAATAAATACAAAACAACAACATAGTTATGCATATTTTATTCAGTTTCTGTCGACAGATCACTGTAAGAGTTTCACACTGAACCTTTAAAAGAACCAAGAACCTTTGCCACACATGCAGAACTTACACAGAATCGTTTATCAACTCAGTACTCACCGTCAACCAACTGCTGGTAGAGGTTGCTCAGCACATTCATTAGGTTTTTACAGGCTTTCTTTGGCAGGATCTTCCACGTGAGGGCTCGCTTATCTTCATTGCTGGAAAGAAGGCAGACGCATACACTGAGCTCTGGGGACGGCTGAGAGGCCAAAACCAACATGGACAGCAGTCAGGCCAAGGGAGCCCAGACCACCCTGATGCTATCTGACTAATGAGGCCAAAAATTATATGACCCATTACTGACCTTACCTGAAAAATGCACGCTCTACACATTAACACAAGTCTGACACTACAAAAATAACCATTTCCACCCAGACTCAGAAAAAATTGCCCGGTCTCTGAATTTAGAACTCATTTGACAACAGAAACAATGTTGAGCTTTTAGCTGGAAGTGCTGCAGGGTAAATGTGTGGCTCACTGCCCTGCGGTTAATCCTACACACTCACACCAATGCCAGAAAATATTCACCATGAAACGTTAATCTGTATAAACAGATATCTGCATATGAATGCAGAATCTGTAGGCGAGGGACCGCAGAAGTGCTCAGGTTTCCTTTTGTAGTCCGAGTAGCATTGACCAGTCGGGTTCTTTGAGCGAGTCCATGAGGAGAGCAAAAGAGGCCGAAGACATCGGCTATTGACTGACGTCAATTTAGCTTTTTATTATCTGTTATCTGCATTCATATGCTCTCCGGATATCTGCTGGCTACACTGGAAGCCAAGAAAAATCGTCCGTTGGCCACAGATGCTTAATCGTCATAAGACAATATACAGTGCCTAAAGACGTCAACAGCAAGTGCAAGGTTTCGTGGTACCGTACTCACTGGAAGATGGTGTTTGTGTCCAGGTCCACGCAGCTCACGTCCGGCGGGGGGTCGTACAGATCAAAGTAGCGCGAGTCGACTCCTACAATGAACGGACAGGGGGCGCTCAACACGTCGGCCAACGCCAGAGGGCACAGAGGGATATACGGACACGGCCAGTGGAACGGGAAAATCATCTGAGGAGGATGAAGATGAAGAAAGAGAACGGTAACGATAACTGCAGGTTTGTTTGTATGTTTAGGGGTCAGTACACCTCTGGTTAGGGCTGACATGTTACCACTCCGCACAGCCGAAAGCAGTAACTCACAGACACCAGAGCTTCAGTGACGCTGGTCAGCACGGCGGGTCGTAACGAGTGGACCAGGATCTTGTGTTCAGTGACGGCGAACACCAGCAAGGTGACGGCGTTCTCCGGTCCGAGGTTCTGGAGCAGCGTGGAAAACCGACCACCGCTACAGAAAAACACAAATGTGGGAAATTCAATAAAAAATGTACAAGATTGCACAAACTTCTAGAAGGATCCACAACATTTTCTGTCCTTTGAACATCCCAAAATACTTTTCTAATGGTAAATACATATCAGACAAATGCTGCTCTGCACATAAACTCACACAAATGCATAGTTTCTTTACATTTCATCAGAGCTTAGTGGTGTCTTGTGTGGTGACTTCACCAGAAAAGCTTGCAGCTAGCAGCTGTTCTTACCTGAGTGGTAAAGGAGAAGACACTGGCTGGCTCAACATCAAACTGTCGTGAGGAGAAAGCTGCAGAAAAGCTGGAAAGTCAGATAAAACCGGCCGAGCGCAGAAACGCCTGCACTGAATCATTTAAATGTTCATCCATAGCGGAGGATTTAAACTGCTGCACCCCTCGGGCAATCCTAAACATCTTCACAAAACAACCAAACAGTCTGCAGAACAGTCATTTGCAACATGCACCGTATGCAGCGAACATCACAGGGAATGTTGAACGTTACCTGCACCAGGATTCGAGGCCTCTGAGAGGACGGGAAGGGAACTTTGTGCATAAAATGAGAGATGTGCCTGAGAAGAAGAAGAAGAAGAAGAAGAAGAAGAAGAATGGGGGGGTGAGAGGCCAAAAATAACAACAGCTGGAGGCTGAATAATCCGTCAAAGCATGCACGCCTCTCGGACGGGTGAGAGTTATGAGCAGATTTAAAACATGAGAGGCACGGATCACCTGACCAGAGTAAAGTCAAGTCAGATATCTGACCTGAAACATCTAAACTCTGTTAGAGAGGACAGTGTTGGTGATTTCTGGACCTATTCTGTTGTATGTTGGGAAATAACTGCCAAAGATGTGAGAGGTCCCCTCAGATGCACTGCACATCACATATTGACGATATCTTTGACACCACACAGTAAATTTTTTAAACTCCTCTGTCCGTCTTCAGCCTCGCTCAGACTGGATTCATTTCTCTCGGGGAGGTTGGTGTGATTTTAACATTACCTCAGTGATAATTACACCCACAATTACCTGCTGCTTTTCAGCAAACTCCATGGTCCTCCTCTTAAAATCGGAAGCTTGGGACTTAGACTGAGGTAAACGTGAGGGAATCAGAGAGGCAGAATATCACAATGTAAAAGAGTCAGGATTAGCTGTTAGTAGATCTCCTTTGCAATGTATCCATTTATGTACGGATGACTCTGAATGGATTATTTTGATATTGTATAAATCCAAAAATCTGATCATTCTCAGACTTCGAGCTCTGAAGCTTTTCTCCATGAATTTTAAGCAGATTTATTCATGATGGACGTCAGAGATAATGAGATCTTTCGGGAAGTCACAGTGAATGTTATCAGTGTTTCTTCAGGTCTGTTCATTTACCTCGAGCAGTATCTCAGCCTCACGTCTCTCCCTCTGCACCACCCTGCAGGATTCTGACTTTCTCTTTTGACTTGTCATGCAGAATGTAAATGACTATTGTGTGTGATATTCGAATGGTTTAAATGCCGTCCAGAACGAGAGGTTAAATTACAGTGAAGTGGACTGAATATTTAAATCCTCACCTCCTCCCTCTGTAACATTGAGGGTAGATTCAAACTGTGCGACGGCGTGTGGAGGTCAACGCTAGCGCTCGCTCACTCTCATTCACTGTGTATGTCTCTCGGACACAAACCAAATTAAACTTCTTCGTGTCTCTACTTTGCAGTGTAAATTGTGAGCCAGACTCAGATTAAGAAGCTGCTTTATGAAATAAACAAAGCCAGAACACACAACAGGTAGAGTATCAGAGCTCCAGAGACATTTCAGGCTGGCTGTGGAGGTTTGCTTGATCCGAGTGTCTGATTTCCAGCCTCAGAGTGACGTCAGGCGTGTGTAAAATGAACAATTAGGGCACAAAATGGTGAAACGAAGAGATAAAAACTCACTTCTCGATGGGCAGAGCGTGAGGGCCGGAGATGGAGTAGCGGTAGAGGAATGTGAGGAACTTGCGGAAAGCGTCAAAGAAGGGCCAGTGTGAGAGCAGACAGATACACTTGTTGGTGTAGACCGAGCGTGGGGTCACGGTGCTGTTGGTGGAGCTGTTGGTGGCTGTCGCTGTAGCGCCGGAGGAGGAGGAGGAGGAGGATGAGGAGGAGGAAGGTTTGTGCGGATCCGGGTTCAGGAGACCGAGCTGGGAGCGCTGCTGATCAGTCAGACACTCCTGAGGGAAGGTCTCATAGAACTGAATGGCAGCACCGTAGACCTGAAACAGACGACATGACGGACACACAGATCACCATCTGCAGGAGTAACAGGCCTGTCACAGCACAGAGTCATGGAGACAAACCAGTCCCTGAGACCCTGAGAGTGGAGACATTTTTGGAAAGTGAGGATATTTCAGATGTTCCTCACTTCTTCAACGACCTTCATCAGGGTTTATACTCAGTTTTATATTAAGGTTAGAACAAGGCAGTGGTTCTTAAACTCTCTGAGCACCACACACCCCAAACCACACAATATTTTTTTACTTTATGAAGAATAAAAGTCGGCACAATAGCATTGCAGCGAGGCGCGGATGACCACGAGTAAAATATGGAGTGAACAATAAAAAGTTGATGGAATGATTTATGTAGGAAACAAACACCCAAAGGTTTGCTGATGCTGTTGTGCTGACCTCTAAAATTAAACAAGGATCCTTTGCTTCACCCAAAATATTGTCAGGTTGGGGTGCTTTCTGATCCAGAAGGAGACTCAACAAGTTTAAAAAACACCATTTTATTCTAACCTTAACTCTAAAACTGAGTATAAACCCTCATGAGGGTCGGTGAAGAAGCGAAGACAATCGAAGTAATCCAAAGACGTCTCCACTCTCAGGGTCAAAACTCAGATAGATTTTTGGGCTTTTGAATCTTTATTTGAAAGTGGCAGCTGAAGAATGAGAGAAGAAAGAGAGAGAGAGAGGATGAATGACTTGCAGCAAAGGGTCACAGGTCAGAATGGGCTGTTGTGCAGCAAGGACTGAGCCTTTGTACATGGGGTGCACGCTACCATGGCTACCCCGTCTGTCACTGAGTAACAATCATCTCCAGAAGAAGAAGAACAAGTCCAACAGATGAAGTGGACAGCTAATAATAAAAAGTAGCAGACAGTTTAATGCAGTCCTCTCAATCATGCCTGCACTCTTAAATAAATGAAAACATCAATGAGCGTAGGAATAAAGTACGGTTAATGCACCGCAGTTTAACCTTTATTGAACATCAATACCACGAGTACCATCTGTGGCCAAACAAACAGCAGTTGTCCGAGCCAGCCGCAGCATTAGTCCAAATAAATCCCCTCTGCTTCCTGGAAATTTGAGACTTTCCAAATTCACCACAGATCAAAGCTGACGGGCTTATCAGCCGTCCGACTGTGCGGCTCAGTTTTAAACATTTCCACTCAAACAGGGGCCGAGGTGGACCGCCTTTGTTTACTGATGACTGGAGTGAGGACGCCTCCGTGTCTGCTTGTGTGCGTTGAACTAAATGAGTCACAAACGACTCTCTCTCAGTTGTGCTGCATTTCTTCTCTGTGAAATGCTTGTTGTATCTAACCAACAAGCATCTTTTGCTCAGGTGGGTGCGTTTGAACAGCCTTAAACTCTCACTGTAATCAACAGAGGGTCCTCATAAGTATAGAAACACAGTGATATATGTAACTCATGGGTCAAACAGGTGAGTCCTCAGTTAAACATGCAGTCTGCAGACTGCCAGAGTCCAGCTGAGTCTCCCTCTGACCTTGGCCAGTAAAACACAAGTCAGCATACACACTGTCCTCTCCAAATATCCCCCTGCATGTACTACAGCTGGCCTTCCAAACAACACACACACACACACCTGCACGCACACAAACTGGACTCAGCCACAGCAGACTGCAGAGGGTTTGGCAGCGAGCGATCACCGCTGACCCCTAACTGGCCTTGTCGAGCAGAGCCGCTGCTATCTAAACATCGCTCGGATTTGGATGTTATTTGTTTTCAATCACGATTTTGTTTCACCACGAAATTCACTAATAAGTGTCAACACGAGCCGCGTCCAAGCTGGACCGCTCTCCAAACCCACAAGACCAGAACAGCAGGAAGGAGGTCAGCTTCCAAAGCCAAGAATGTGGATCTGTTTGTGTGTTTGTGGCGCATCTTCAAGGTCAGATTTAGAGGGATTATAATCTTCATGATTATGTTTCATTAGTGTATAATCACCTGAAAATAAAGGATTCATTATTGAGTGAGACTTTTATATCCGCCATGTTTCTACAGTAGCCTAGAGCGGACAAACCAAACACTGGCATCAGATTGGACCTGCAGGTTCTCCTTCATGTTTGAAAGTGGAGGGTGAGGTGAGATTAAATCCAACACAAGCTGTTAGTGTGCTTCACTTGTGAAGTGAACGTACACAAGTGTCCAGACCAAGCAGTAACCTCCATGACTGTGAAGTGAAGCCCACTGACTTAATTTGTTTGATCACTACATTGTAATTGCACCCCCCAGCTCAGTTGCTACTGAAATGGTGGGTCAACATGGCGGACTGTATAGCCTGTAAATAGAGCCTCCTAAATCTGACATACTGGACCTTTAAGAGACAGAGCTGCAGCTAAAATCACTGATGTGCATTTAAACTCTATGATTTGTACTTCTTTATTTATTTGGATCTTTGTCCTAAAAACAAACTACATGTTTTCACCTGACAAAGGCAGCATGCATGCCTGACCCACTTTCCCTTCTGGCATGCAGAACATTGTGGTTTTCCCATACCCCACTATGCCCCACTTTGCCCCACTATGCCCCACATGTCAGCTGTATAGACGGCAGTTAGTCTGTTGAGGTCTAACAGTCACTGGAACCTTCTTATACCTGATGCTGTAAAAAGAAAATAAAGTAGAATAGGAGAATAAATCTATCCATTCATCCATTTTACCTTCTCTCCGGAGGCTCCGGTGAGGACAAAGGTGGAGAAAACAGGGAGGGAGTATTTGGTGTTGGCCGGCCAGCACTCGATCGTGGCCCCCATGGGAAGGCAGAAGAGAGGGACAGACTCGGGCAGAGGGAATGACTCATAGTCCTCCTCTGGATATCTGCTGAATAAACCTAAGAGGAAAAACAAAGTGAGAACTCTATTTAGAGATCTGCTCGGTGTAACCAACCCCCCTGTGATTTCCAATTAACAGCTAATGTAGATGCAAAAGCGCCTTTCCACGAAGCTGCGAAAGAAACGAGTTCAATTTATTATAATCACTGTGATAATGTACGAGTTCATCGGGAAACGCCCGGCTTTGTAATAAGCAATCAGTGTCTGGTAATCAGGCCTTTGGGTCGTTAGTCAGCGGCAGTGGACACAAACGAACAATGAAGCACTGATTTCATTTTGTGCAACAACTCTGTGCTACATCAAACTCCAGCTGAAGGACTGAAGGACTGAAATCCACAAGATTTACCAACAAAAAAAAAATTCTAATTAACGTGTCTACCTACTAACAAACCTTTAAAGCGGCCTCTCGCAGCTTTCACAGGTTTATTATGAGCCAAAGAAAATGATTTAAACATTTCTGCACATGCAATTATTCCCCTAAATGAACAAAGCTTAGTGTGTCAAGAAAGCTCGGTCAGCAACTCAAATTATGATAGTTTAACAGCTCATGCACAGACTCCACAGATAATCACTTGCAGTGTGAGAAACGGTGACAGGCAGCTGTACTAGTCACAGTAACGAGGCTGCGTGGTAATGATGGGAAACGCTGACACAGAGATGAATTGTGCACACAGAGGTAAACAGCCCGGCTCTGTCTAAAGGTAACAAAATCCACCTACATGCACCTCTAAAGCCGGATTTAACATGTTATATCTCGCCAAGAAATAGATGTAAAACCACAACATGTTTTTTTCACACTTTGTCTTTTGTGTGGATCAAACAAATGATGAGATGCAAACTAGCAAAAGACAGGCAGAGTGTTGAGAGCAGCTCTCTGAGAAAAAGGAGGCGACAGACGCTGGAAACATGTTTGTAAGCTTTGCTCTGAATATCTCAAATTAAATAGGCCAAAACTCACTTATTATTATGGCAAGTAGGTGTTTGTGTCAACCTGATGACTGCAAAAAAACAAAAAAAAACACAGCTTTTCACCAAGCTAGTTGCTGACTTTATGTGTCTGCTGTCTGGTGTTTGGCAGCTCATCAGCTGAAATCAGCTGCCGGATGCTGCAGGAAACTGAGCTGATGAGAGCACTGAGAATGAACCAAGACTCTGAATGTGCTGTAAAGGCAGAACATGGAGCTAAAAAAAAAGCTAACATGCTCCACTGAGCTGCAGAGTTGGTGGTAAATAATCTGTCACATAACATCTACTGTATTCGACTGTTTTTACTGTATATGCAGGAATCCTGTCGGGAAATTTAAGAGTCTTTCCAAACATTTTAAGAGCTCATCACCACTTTAAGTTTGCACTTTGTTTACATCTACTAAACAGTCATGGTACGTTAGCACAATTAAACAGTCTTAGTTTGTGGGTGGGAACGGCCATCATCTCTCTGAGGTCAGCAACTGATGAAGACAGAGATCTGGGGCACAAAAAACATTCATCCATCTTTTCCTGCAACTTGTATTTCTAGTCTTTGATTTGATCCTGAACTGTAAAGTCTAAATATGAAGTTGTACTCTTCTGTGCTGTTCTTCTCATTCACAGGTCTAACGAGTGATGGAGCACAGAAGTGGTGACATACAAATGTTTCTAAAGCTCGTGCATGCGTGTCATTTATCAAACACAATCGCACAAACGTACAGCTTTAGAAATCTGAAGAAAAGAAATTCACTTTGCGTCTGAGCGTACACACTTTTTGCATCTGGCCCCAGCTGTCTGCCCAGAGGGGTTTGGAACTAGCCCCATCGAGGCTACACTTCTTGTCTTCTGACACACGGAGCACGCCTCACGGTTATTTCCAGTGACAGATCCAAAATGTGCATGTTCCTATAAGCTGGGTAGTTTAACACTCGGGCGTGAAGGGAACCTTTGCGTAACATTATCACGCAGAATTCAGTCAGTGGGTCGGTGAGTAACAGTTGTTCTTTTCAGATAGGGGTCAAATCTGGCAGGATTACATAAACAAACTACGCAGCTATGCAACGATTCAATTCATGCAAACTTTAGTACACAACTTCAAATATACAGAAAACAAGCCATAAAATGTAACACTGTTTAAGGGCCTTAATGTTTGTATATATTATGTTATTATTATTTGAAGAATTTGCTCTTTCAAGAAGTTCCTGCCACTTCCTCTCTCTAAAATATTGTTTTGTGTTTTTTGTGTGCAATATTATAACAAAACACGTTGCCGTGATTTTTCCCGAGCTGAAAAGTTTCAAGTGAACTTCATGTCTGTGAGCTGACTCATTAAAAGCGTGAGATAGGATCGCTCCATTCACAGTCTGCTGCATATTCAAGTCATGAACAACAAAACATCAGCCAGCCAATCTGAGGCCGAGCCAAACACAGCAGAGCGCTGAGCCAACAGAGTTATCAGAAAATGACAATCTTCTGTAAGAAGACGGACTTAATGTGAAGTAAGCAGATTATGTCTTTTACTCGCATTACCGTTAAATAGACGGCAAATATTTAAACCCTTTAACTTCACGACGCCGGCATGCAGATATCTCATCGCGGCGAGGCATCAACAACAAGCCTGAACCTGCAGGCACAGCTGGAGCAGGATGTCCTCGTGCAGCCGGGTTAACTCTGCAGAGACGTTTTCTACAACAACACACAGCTGGAGCAAGCACGGAAACACATGATAACTTCAGTGCTCTTCAAATTTAGTCTATTTTCTTATTTGTACGGCAACAAATGGATCAAAATGAGCCTCATTCTCTGACAGTTTGGTTTTTCTCACACAGCAATCCAGTGATCATGGGAAGAAGTGAGAGTATTTACCCACAACACGGTTATTTGATATCTTCCATCAGCAGGAACAGGAGATACACGTCAGTGTTTGGTTGTGCACACACCGGTAGTTATGGGATTAGGGAGGCTTACCTGCTTTGTAGGCTATTGTGTTGGTTTTGGCCACAGACTTCTTATAACACAGGTAGACGGAGGAGCCCCACTGAAAAACAAGAGCAGGATGGGAAAAAAAGTTAGCATGTATGAACAACACAGGACCCCGAACGGGCCAATCAGGATGAATAATCTCAGATTCCATCAAAGTGGGAGCTGTAGTCCGGTCACACGCTTTCAGTACGAAGGACCATTCAAGTGTTTTTGCATGTTTGAGTCCGATATGAGTGAAGAGCAGCTGAAGGTGGTGTTATCACCTCGCTGCAGTGATGCTGGCTGTGATCAGAGGAGCAACAGACTGGGAATATTTAACCAGTAGAAGTCAGTGAAACTGATTTTCAACTTGGTGCAAAGTTACATTACTGGAGACTTTCCAAAGCAAGTTATTAGATTGATTTTCTCACTTCCAGGTAGTTCATCACAATGTCACTGTAATGTAATGTAATTTTAGCATGTAGCGCAGTCAAAAACCGTCCTCTGTGGTGCATTCGAGGATGTTTGAGGTTTAAGAATCAGCTGCTGAACACAGAAACCTTTTAAATGGAACAAAAAATCATGAAACAAAGAAAATGTTTGCTTGTTTTTTGTCATCTGGGCTTTAATCTCTAAGTCATTGAATCCATTTTCAACCAAGGAAGGCAGCAGGGCAGACATTCGAGGGCCAGCTATCGGCTCGAGGTTATCTAGAGTGACCAAAGCGGCCAGTGGAGTGCACCACCAAAAAGACTTTTAAAACAGCCTCTACTTGGTGTTGCTTTATGTGGAGGAAATGAAATATTTCAAATATTTTGTGAGTAATTGTACTTTAATTAGAAACAGTAGAGAGAGGGCAGGAAATGAGGAGAGAGAGAGACGGGAGGCTTACAACAAAGATCCCAGGATGAATCTGAAAAGGTCTCCTGGATTTTGATGACAAAAAACTGTGACGCTGTGTTCTCCTTGAATTTGAAGTCACCGTGAGGTCATCTTTATATCACACTGAAGTAGTAGAAGTACATTTATTCAAATAGTGTACTTAAGTACAATTCTGAGGCACTGTACTTTTACCTTAGTTAAGTATTTCAATTTTACACTGCTATATACATCACAGAGCCAAACATTGTATCTTTTTACTCCATCTAACAGCTTCACAGCTTCTGTGGAGTTCCTTCACAGATTAAGCTTTTTACAACCATCAGCTGTAACAGAAATAGAAATGCTGCTTCTGTGTTCAAGTATCAGGAAAAATCTTCATCTATCAAGACTTTTACTTGTAATGGAGTATTTTTACTCGAGATGGGGAATCCAGAACTGGTTCCAAATTGTCCGATCGTATGATCTCCGAGTTTACCACTTCATTTTATCCATGCCAGTACGTTTCTGCAAAGCAATGACGACAAATCCATCTACACTGCAGGAAACAAGAGTCACGGTCCAAAGCGTGGCTTCACGTCACAGAGAAAGATGACAGCAGTGCTCGCTGTAATGTCTGTAAAATCATCACCAGAGTCTGAAACATCTTCCTACACCACACGGCCTTGAATTCCAGGAATGCCACGTATTTGACACTCTACGCTCGACTGCTCGACGCTTCCCGACCGAGCAGCACATCTGTTACCAGGATAAATATCCTGTTATAAAAACATTAGCGCCACACGGGCGGGATGATTTTTTATTTGACTAAGAAAACTGAAACTAAGAAAACAGAATGCTGCACAAATATTCTCTCATTTCATCTATTTCGATGTTTGGTTTCTACAGCCAGCTCCACTAAACTACCATTTTCCCCACACATCAATTGATCAGAAACCAATAAGGGAACCAGGCTGCTAAGCAGAATTGATCATGGCTTTGATATCAATAAAAAACTATCAATTCCTATCTCTAATTTTCACAGCATTGCTACTTTTACCTCAGTAAAGATAAGAGTACTTCCTCCGCCGCTGAAAAACAGTTATCAAAGTACCAATAACTGCTTTCCACTGTGTGTGTGTGTGGTGTGTGTGTGTGTGTGTGTGTGTGTGTGTGTGTGTGTGTGAATGGGTGAGGTCAACTGTACAGCCTTTTAACCGCCCAGTCAGAAAACCTCTATATAAGTGCAGCCTATCATCATTCATCGTTTGGCCTCAATTAAAATGTCTCCATCAAGCTCGTCAGTGTCATTATCAATAATCTGGAAAGTTCAGTACAAAGACAGTTTAAGACATTCACATCCCGACCAAAAAGCCCGGCCACACACTGCTCAGGAAAGTGTTTTTAGTCACCAAACTATTAGCATGCAGCATGTAGCGATGATGCATCAGATAAAAACATCTTGTTTGTGACAATTTGTCACTGGGAGGGCAAAAAGATGCTCGGTGGCGGCTAAAAACTGTGATAAATCTTTAACAACCAGGCGGTGGGGATGGAGGACGCACCCCGAGCGCTGCCGAAACATTAAAAAAATGATCCAACATTAGTCAGATTGAAAAATGAGTGTAGCTAAATCCCAAATCTATTGTAGGAGCCTCGATTTCTCCTTCATGCACCACAAGTCTGCGGATTTATGCACAAAGTCTAAACATTTCCTGGCACACACACACACACACACACACACACACACACACACACACACTCTGCTCAAAGACAGTTTAACACACGTGTGCAGCCACTGAGCTGACACAGCATGGACGTTTACAGTATCCTAAAGTCTGTGTGTGTGTGTGTGTGTGTGTGTGTGTGTGTGTGTGTGTGTGTGTGTGTGGGTGGGTGGGAGAGCAGGATATAGCTGCAGCAAAGACATAAAGAGAGACATAACAGGGCGTCGAATAGAAAAATATGTTTCTTCAGCACATATACTGGGTGAGAAGGAAACCAAACAGGAGTAGAGGCCATAAAGCTCGAGGGGTTCTGCTTCCCTCCTCGAAAAGAAACAAGACTGGATCAGTATAAACACACACACACACACACACACACACACACACACACAGGGCATTACTTAAACTTCCCGAGGCGATGTAGGAGGGTTTTTACACTGTTTTTCCATAATTGGATGCACTAACCAAGCTCAGGTGACTCACCTGGGGCTGAAATCTATTGCTCGTTTCTCCGTCCTTCACGACTCCGCGATACGTTCCGGCACAAAAGACACAGAGATGATCTACGAAGCTCCGCGCGACAGCTCGATCATTTCAGATTAAACCGCTGAACTTTAACTGGAGGAAGTGTGACGGATAAATCTGTCAGTGTTTGTCGGGATTGCTCAGTGCCGTCTCAATCTCATCTTGTATTGCTGACTGTGTTACCAAAGCTCATATTACAAATTTTTTAAAACATGTGGAGGATTTGAGGAAGATTCTTGGCCAAAGAATATATCAACATTTTGAATTTCAGAGTAACTTTAAACCAAATATCCACACTCGTATGTTAATGTTTGTTATGATAAAGTTATTCTGTGCTGAACATTTTTTAAGTTTCCACGCAGGTCTCCACCTGCAGCCTCCACCGCAGTTACCCATTTCCTTTATGGGTAACTCTGCACCGGTATGTCTGCTCGTAAACTATGTAACGCTTTAAGTCACACACCACCAACTATTTCACTGATTTTGGTGAAACTGGATCATATTTTATGGAGAAAATGTTTTCTGGTTTTCCCTCTGATGTCCTCCGGCTGCTCCGCCTCAACTCTCTGTGATTTACAGAGTTTACTGATGGACAGTGAAGTAAACTGCTGACAACTGTAGCTGCTGTTAGCTCATGTTAGCTCAGTTTGTTAGCCCAGGCTGCCCGGACTGTGAGCTCAGAGCACCGGGGGAGCGTTAGTGTTTGTACCACAGGCGTTTTGGACCACCGGGAAGAAGAAGAAGAGGAGGTTTACAGGGCGGGGAGCCAGTGTCGTGCCAGAACCGGAGCTATATATAACCGAGCTCAGCAGCCTCTAAGCCGCCGGACAAGAGTAAATCTGGGACTGACTTTTAGTGGTTGGTGAGAGCTTGGTGAAATAAAAGGCTGAAAGACAGACGCCGAGCTGGGCTGACTGCTGTTGGACTAGTCAGTAATATTAGCTGGCTGCTATGTCTGCTGTTGTTGACCCTCACAGATTACTGTCACTCAGGGAACATTAGGTCACACTGACGTCCAATGCAACAGGCAGAGAGAGGCACTCGGTTACGGGCTTGCTAACCTTAGATTTAAGCTTTATCACAAGGTTAAGCAAACACAAATATAGTTTATTAATGAATCAGGTGTCTAGACTGCACTTTCATATATTCATCTTGTTGCTCTGGGTGTAGAAATTGGTCTCTTAACCTCTTCTGCGACCGTTTTTTAACTCTGTGGGACTGAAACCTCGTCTCACCTCGTTAAAACTACATTGTGAAAAGCAGTGCTGTAACGATAATTAAGCCTCATAGAGGAGAATATTCTGTACACCAGCGTCTCTCTCACCATGCTGCTGTTCAGGTTCTTCTCCACCTTGCAGAAGGTGTGCGGGGGCGTCTCTCCTTTACTCGGGATGATGATGCAGATGTCCGTCACGGCCAGGGTGGTGTGCGGCTGGCTCTCCGGCGCCCGGCGGTAGGTGACATAGATGCGCTGGGAGGAATTGCCGCTGATGTTGGCCGGACGTCCGGAGGGAGTGGTCTGGATGAGGTGGCAGCCCTGCTTCAGCCGCTCCTTCCACTCGTACAGCACGCTGTGGGGGGGAAGGAGGCAGAGCACGGCAGTCAGCCAAACAAAACTCCCACATCAACGCGTTATTAGTTGGATTACCGTGCAGAATTAATCAACACAATATGCCTTCATGATCTCATTGGGCCAATTAGGTGGAGCTCCTCATTTAAGTCTGACATTGGGCATTTATCCCAGTTTGCAGCAGCTGACAGAATGAAGCTGATGGAGCTTAATGTCTGCTTTGCACCTCATAACAGGCAAACAGAAATGACGAGAGAGAGAGAGAGAGACGTGTGAGCTCATAAAGAGGCAGTCAGAGTGTTTAGATGTCTCCTTAACTTCAAGCTCAGGGTGACTTTTAACTTTGGCCACATTCACGACAAGTCTACACAACAACACATGAGGCCAAAGCTGAGTGCCGTCACGTTGTGTTGAGTTGTTGTTAGCGAACGTTTTGATGGAAACTTCGAAGTATTCCAAAAATTCATATTTTCCAGTGAGTCATCACCGTGGAAGCATTTTAGCTGCTTTGTAACTCGAGATAATGATACCTCCGGGGAACAGAAATGACAGTTTGGCAGCTATGTGGCATGCAAATGCCGTATTCCATGTCAGGTAACAGGAACATGGCAGCTAACATAAACAGTGAGGAGCTCCAGCTGCACAAAGCCAACAGCTCTGCTTGTAGTGAAGTAATCACTGAGCTAAAAAAATAACACCACCTTCTTCTTCTACACCTTCTTGTATGTGATGAACACAAAGTTGGCTCGGTGTATGATGCTGTATTTAGAAGCAGCACACATTTAATATCTTTATTCATATTCACTCGTTACTCACTGTCTCCTTCTTATACTTTAAACTAGAGCACGCTTTGACCTCATTATATTTTAAAACCAGCGATGCAACGATTACAGTCTTATAATGCATGAATTTATTTTCACAACACGTATATGATTTATAAAATTGTTTTTTGTAGTTTTAAGGAGGAAAATTTAAAAATAGAAACTGAGAACATCAGGACATTTTGGTGAGCGTTAAATTCATAAATAGTGGACGCCGTTGGTTTACAGCAAGCAGCAACCTCCGTGGCTGGGAAATGAAGCCAACGCAGAAGTGTCAAAAACTGCAGTTCCTCAAACGTCCACTTGAGGCAGGCTCCAGAAGTGAGTCAGTCTCCATAAGTCCCCATGTTAAAATGTCCAACTTCACAGCAGAAATAAACATGTTTACAGGTACAAAAAAAAAAACACAAAAAAAACAACTTGCTACGTCATTGATTCTGTGTCGGTGTAGCCAAGGCTTTGCGGGTAGAAAAACTTGTTTTAAACCGCATTTATTAGTGAAATCATTTAAACACTGCATCTCTGTTTAGAACAAATTTTAAAACGACGACTCTCCTGAGAATAAAATCTCTTTTCTGAGAGTCCTAGCCAAAGCAACAACAGTTTTACCACATTTTTAATGACAACTGGTGTTAGTTTTGACCCAAAAATCAAATCAAATCTGGGATTTATTGGATCTGACAGTCCTCAAAAAGTTCTCTGTGAAGGTTCTCCAGGTCGTCTTTCTTGGAGAAGAGTTAAATCTGGGACAGCTGATTTATTGACTGATGTAATCTCAGTCAGCTTCAAATCAATGCCAGCGAGACGAAGGCGATGGTGACTGACTTCAGGAGGAAGACGCCTCAGACCACACCAGTGAACATCCAAGGATTGGATATCAAGATAGAGGGAGCATACAAATACCTGGGCGTTCACCTCAACAAGAAACACAGATGTCCTGTACAAGAAGTCTGAAGTCGTTTCCATTTGCTGAGGAGACTGAGGTTCTTTGGACTCTGCAGGACTCTGTTAAAACTTTCTATGACACTGTGGTGATCGTCTGCTGGGGAGGGCGAAGCACGGAGAGCGACAGGAAAAGACTGAACAAACTGGTCAAGAGGTCCAGCTCTGTCCTGGACAGCCCCCCTAGACTCCATAGATCCATGAAGACTCATCCAAGAGACTTCTTCAGTTGGGACTGTCCTCATACAGTACATACATGTGGGCTCATGTACAGGACACTGTCAGTCAAAACATATTAACCAAGTACAGCATTACAATTAGTCACAAGAGGACACTCACGCAAACCACTTAGAGGACGAGTGCTCAGATGTACCAAACAGTAGCAGTCGTTTCAAACATTCCTCTTTGTGCTTCCATTATGCACTTATCCTCCATTACCGTTTCAAGTGGGACTCGACGGGCATTTTGTGGCACTATACAAAAGCTGAAAAGAGGACAGAATTTAAAGTGGTCAGCTGAGGGACTTTTGACTTTTTGTGGTGGTGGTGGTGAATCTGCCCTGTGATCAGATCTGATCTTCACTGTGCGCAAATCTTTCTCTGCTGTTAAACCAGACCGATTTGTGTCGATAACGTCCCCGCCATCGGACCAACGCGCCTGACATTTTTCCTATATTGACAGAGCGACCGATTCTGCAGAATCTGAAAGTGGCCTTTGTGTTTGCTGAATTTAGACCTTGAAAAAAAACCTCTCCAAACAACTGGAGCTGTGCGCGGAGGTCAGAGTTCAGTGCAGGGTTTATTTTAGGTGAGGTGGCTCGCTTCAGTTAGAAAACATAATAAAACATTCATCTTCATGGGGAAAAGAGCAGAGGTGCTGCTTCACACACAAAGAAATGTTATACTCAAAGAGTGTAGCTATTGTTTAGGCCATCAGCCTCTAACTAAAGATACCACGAGACGGGATGTGTCAGCATTTGGGTGGATTATCGCCTGGAAACCCTGGAGGTGCCATATTCCTTTATAGTCCTCAGTCGACAAATTGATATTAATTTGTCCGCTGGTCACAGATAACGCTAATTATTCCCTCTGCAGCCTGTGCAACCATTCACTATCACATAGGGCAAATTGGGCCATAAGTAAAAATGGATCTAAATTATGACTAGACCTGCACACACACACACACACACACACACACACACACACACACACCGACACACACCGACACGTCAGCTTCCCATTAGTTCCACCGATGTCTGGGAAGTGCAGCCCCTCTGAGCTATCAGCACACAAAAGCTGCTGATACTGTCTGAGCAGAGGCTCTGTGTCAGGGCCTGATAAGCACTGCACTCTGTAGTGTCAGAGGCCAGTATGAGCCTCCTTAGCATTGTCACCAGCTGCCTCCGTCAGCCAAAGGTGTGAGAGCACTGAATAAACAGTATTGAATTCCCTCAGTTCAAAAGATGTTGCTGAGGAGGACACCTGTAACGGAGCTTCACACAATGAGGCCTGACGGCTGCTGCGGAAGAAACTGCTGCACACGAGGAATTTTCAGGCAGAAAGCACTTCAGCTTTTCAGAGCAGACATGATACGGATCTGACTTTTTAAGATTTAAGGAACTGTACCCCTCACTTACTATAGCGAGGAACACCAGGGCAGAGTTTCCATTTCAGCTTTGTTTCAACTGCAACTGTTTGCTGACAGCAGCAGCTGATCATTACCAGGAATGAGATAAATAATGGATACAGCAACATGCTTGCAATACATAAATAACATGGCCCTGTGGGTTAGGTAGCTCACACTGTGCGCTTCATTACAGTGATTCATTTTAGTTGTCTAGAAGATTTTGTGAAACTGGACACATCAGCAAATAAAACAAAAATCAGTGTTTCTTTCCACCAAACACCTTTTCGGATAATATATTCTACAGGAGAGGAAGTAGAAGCAGGTCCTGCAAAACAAAGATGCATTCAAAAATGTGTTTCTGTCAGCCTTTATCACACCTCTGTTCCAGAATAACACAAACCTTTATTTCACACGAAGACTGGAAACTAATCCAGCTTTTAGTAGAAGAGACTTTATTGTGAATACAGCGCCATCGTCAGCAAAATAACATACCCGGTGATTTTAAAAGCCCAATTACAAAAGAGTTTGGATGTTGCCTACAACGTAAATAATGATTAGCAACCTATAGTGAACTGAATACAGTACAAAGTGAGTGTTGCTGCCTGCAACAAGTTCCAAAAAAGTTGAGACAGGGGCATGTTTTCTTGTTTTTAAGACCAGGTAAAGACTTTGATTGTTGAAGTTGTTCCCATTCCTGCTTGATATACGACTTCAGGCGCTCAACAGTCCGGGGTCTCTGTTTTCGTATATATTGCACTTCATAATGTGCCACACATTTTTCAATGGGAGACTGGTCTGAACTGCAGTTTAGTACCTGAACTCTTTTACTAACAAAGCCACGCTGTTGGAACACGTGCAGAATGTGTTTTAGCATCGTCTCACTAAAATAAGCAGGACGTTCCCTGAAAAAGACGTCGTCTGGACTGCAGCATATGTTGCCCCATAACCTTTAATGGTGCCTTCACTGATGTGCCAGTTACCCATCAGTCCGTCTCAGATGAGTTTGGGTCCAGAGAAGTGCTGACAAATGCTGAGTGCTGGAGGCGGTGGCAGAGCCGGACTTTCTGGAGGAATAACTTTTTAAGAAGTGTATTTATCACTCTCGCTTCTCAACCTGTCGGCAACAGCAAGCAAACTACAAGGCGAAAATCTGCTTCACCATCTGTGTGAACACACCACCAAAACACCAAAAACAAAGATCAAGACTCCTTTGGTACTTACCCGAGGTCAGTGAGTGGCGGCTTGTCTCGACCCCGTCTGTAGCACAGGAAGATCTGGGGTGCCATGAGTCCGCCGTTGTTAAGATCAGCCGAATGGCCGGTCGGTGTTTCCTCTATGCAGGTGAACCCCGGCGGCGCTTCCTCGCCCATCGAGCGGATCACCACCGCCACGTCGGTGATGGGCGCCTTCGGCTTGGCCAGCTTGTGGCAGACGTCATCAAAGTGGATCTCCTGGTCCAACGGCTTGGACGGGTCTGTCAGACCGGCCACGACAAAGTAGTCGGCTACACGATGGCTTTTGTCCTCCATCATCTCCCATCCCCGCCAACTGCCTGCATGGTTACAGAGGAAGAGACAGAGAGGAGAGAGAGAGGGGAGACTGATTTTCATTGTGGTAGCAGGTACAGACGGTTCTTACGTCCTTGCTATGGCAGTAAAATAAAAAATCTGACAGTCATAAATCTTACTGAGGGGAGGCCAGCAGAAGGGCAAATGAAAAGAGAGGAGGAGATGGGCTACAATTAGGAACCAGGCAGCCATTTACAGTTTAGGCAGTTAGCTGATGCTCTTTGATCACACGACCGGCTAAAGGTTCAGCGTCATGGCTCAAGGTCGAGGGCAGAACATTGTTAGTGCTGAGGGTTTTCGTCCTTTCTCTTATTCTAAACACTCAAACAGCACAGTTAAGGCCTCACTGGCTGGCTGGCTGTCTGGCTACACAGGCCTGACTGTGCATTTTAAAAAGAGAGCAGTGAGGTGTTTCTTCACACTTGACATTCTGCCTCAATTACAGGCCGGTCCCACCATAAAAACCTGATGATTACTAGCTGCCCTGTGATATCATGGAGCCTATTAAGCAGGGTGATAAAAGCCAAACAGTGGTTTCCTTAATCTGTCCTAAGAAGACTTGTTTAGACTGCACAGCGTCATCTACACTTTCTAAAGAAGAAGCACCTGAAAGGAAATTTTTTAAAGATAAGGACAGCTCCAATAAAATCAGTACCTTATCAAAAGCTGCTTTGAGTGAATGAACGTTGTTTATCTGCCAGGAGGCAGCAAAATATTCCCCCCGAAATCGACACTGACACCAGCTACAGCTGATGATTTCAGCGGTTCAACTCTCCAAACACCAGGAGTGCATTTTCTGCTTCAGAAACTGGAGGAGGACTCAACAACCCCTTTCCGCCGCCCTCCGAGGAAAGCCAGTGAATCTTAAAGGTTCAGTGTTACTTTGATCGAGTGCTGCAATTGACCGCCGATTGTTTGCAGTGTCATGATAGCAGAGGCAATTCAAGAAAACAGAGGAGTCGAGGCCGCTGTGCTCAGAGTCTGAGACAAAACTACTTACACCTTTGAGGCCAAAGACACAACTGAGAACAGGATTAATGGTGTGAGGAGAGACTATGGCACATCTACAAAGCAGCTGCTAGAGGCTTTGCCAAAAATCTGAGAAACTGATGTTGTTGCCTTCGTCTAAAAGGAACTTTTAGTGTTATTTGATTGAAGTATGAGGTGATGGACACGTTTGCATTACACACTGATGTGGAAAAGATTTGGGAATAGGATGCCGACCATTTTATAATTGATTCAGACTGAGAACTTAAATTTGTTTTTACCAATTAGTACATGTTTATTAATGTCCCTTGGCTGTTACTCGAGAGGTTGCATATTAATCAGCAATCTGTGCAGTGTGAGGCACTGAGACTTCATTTCTGCCCAAAGTTCACAAACGCCTGACCTGTTCAGGGCTGCCGGGACTGGATTATTATTATAATTATTATTAAGTAGGGAGTGCTGCACTGGGTCAAAAAACAGTGTAGTGATGGTTGAAGTAGAGAATCAGGTGCTCTTCAAGGATGTCCAACTTAGCATCAAAGGATAAACCAACACGTTTGTTGGTTTGGGGCCTGTGTTTAATTTGAAAAACTCCAAATGTTTGACTCGAAGAATACAAACATGAAAAATACATCAGTTCCCAAAATGACCCACAAAGATACATGAGTATATTTGACAACTCAAAGAAAATCTGATGAAATGTAAAAATGGTTCCCCTTCTGACTGCAGCCATTTTTCATTCTTAAGTCTACCGTCATGTGACAGTAAGTGGCTAAAGAGCAGTTACTTGATATTCTTCTTGACGAAGCGGTCGACATCTTCCACAAAAATTCTAACAAATGCTAAAGTGCAGAAGAACAAAAGACGTACTGTAAGCCAGTTTTGTTTTACAGTGGGCTGTTTTTTCTGTGGCAGCCTCTGGGTGTGGTGGTGTAAAGTCTCAGTCTGCCTCAGTGACCAGATTCATCACTCAACCTCTTTGACACTGGAGCCTCAGGGACACGAGTTTGTCTCTGTGGGTTCAAATGAAACTTTACCCCTGCCGGTGCTCTCGCTCTTCTCCCCGGTCAAGTCATGCAAAAACACGAGAACACTTTAAGTTCCTGACAGCTGAAGTCAGAAGGTGTGAGAAATGTCTATCTGTGCAGAAAGACAGTGAGAAATGTGTTGAAAATAGACGACGTGAACGCTGTTGCATTTCTTTAAAAACATTCCCAACGTGGTGTCACTTCGTCTCACGCAGATTTCATTGCAAGCAGAGTTTCTGCTCAATTTAAGTCTGAATAAGTCGCCTGGAGGACGTCTGTGATTCCAGCCACATGCAGTAAGAGGGTGTGGGAAGAGAGGGTTTAATTAGCAGGGTGTGTTAGCCAGTGCGAATGCGTTGGCTCGGGGGAAAGGTAAAAAATCTGCCAACTCTGGTCTGCGTGATGCTATGCTAACGAGAGCTCAGCTGCCAACGCTGATACATAAACCACCATCGGTGCCTCCTTTTATTCTCCTCACCGTCAGAGACTGCTGTGAGGCAAGACGAGATCAAAGTGACAAAATCTTTCTCTGTTCTGACCTCAACATGTCCTCCGTCTGCACCTTTTGAGTTTTGCTCTTTGTCTGACACATGTTGCTGTACTGACTGTCAAGAAGCACAAATATAAACCAGACAAATCATACAGAGTGAAACTCCTCATCCAGGCTGCAGGCCGTAGCAGATGGAGCATTTTTTTTGCCCTTTCAGACTCGACATTTGGTGAAGAAGAAACGTGTTTACATTAATCTAAACTAAATCTGTGTGTTTATTGGTATAATGAAATGATCTTTGCAGGGTCAATGAGCCAAGCTTATGTCCAAACAAAGAGCGATTAGTATTTCTGTTTTTGGTTATCACTCCCAGCTATTGACAGATGGCAAGGAAAGCGCCGGTTCGCCGTGTTCTGGCTCTCGCACTCGTATTACAAATGCATTTCATCTCATCACTTCCTCGCCTTCCTCGTCACAGCGAGCTAATTTTTCTGTGCCAAGTGATGTGTGCTCTGGTCTGATAAGGCCAGGAAGTGAAGAGAGGATTGGCAGCGCTCCTGTGGCTCAGCTGAGAAATAACTGGTTAAACTAAAGAGTGACCACATCTGCACAGCGTCCACAGAGTACTGGACCACCGATGACTTCCTGTCCAAACACACAGAGCAGACACGTAAATGTTTCATGGGACGCTCGCGTTACAACACATTGGAGTAACACCCAGAGGACAGGATGTGGGACACGTGCTCATTTCTCTTTCAGGAATGTTTGCTTGGGAATTGAACACAAAAACAAAAATTGCAAAAGAGTTCTCTCTCTCGTTTCAAAATGAAAACAGGTCCGCTGCAGCACGCGTGGGAAACCAGCTGGCCAGCTCAGCATCTCCCACTCTCTCTCGGTGGAGCGTCAGAAGAGCCGAGGCACGAGGAGAACAGCCCGAAAATAAAATAGGAAACATTCCTGTTGCACCTTCACACATGCTCACGACGCTGTGCCATTAAAAGACAGCGTGTGAGCATGAAGAGGTGAGACACTGATGATGCTCTGTGTGTGCCAACATGAGGTCCAGGGGTCGCGTTCTTGGATTTCACAGGCACGACGAGAGCCGGGAACTAACGTGGTCGACACGTGAGGATGACGATGTTACGACCCGGCTCGCTTAGGGAAGAAGAAGCACCATAAAAACCAGATGTATAAATGACCTATAATAATATCATATGTAATGTATAACAAGAGAGGGAGGGGTGGAGTAACACTGGGTGTTGCGGCTATCTCGTTTCTTGCAAATGACTGCTGCTGCTTTATTGACCCGGAGGGATTTTTGCATGACGGAAAGCAGACGTGGGTATTGTTTCACACAGTAAGAACAGTTAACTCCTCACTTAGCACAAAACTGTAACAAAGAAAAGATGTTGACCTAATTTATCGCAGCGCCACAGATGCTCTGCAGTGTCGCCCTCCCCGCCGTGTGACGGGGGGGGCCAAAGAATGATACTCATCCTCGCCATGCTGTCAGGCTGCTAAAAATACAATGCAAGAGAAGGAAGCAGCGGTACCGGGGCACCCGTTACATAAGGATTACATATATATATATATATATATATATATATATATATCTGCTGCATGTGTGGGACTCAAACCGCCTCCATTGTCTTCAGCCTGCTCCCTCTGCCTGCCCTACATTTCAAGAATAGAAGAAATCAACAATGCTGAGTTCACGATGGAGGTGACAGGATGAAAAATGAATTTTAGATTTCACATTTCCAACTGTGAAACAATCTCGATGCTCGGCCTGCACTGAAACTTTTACAGATTTACAAATTTAAGACTTGAATTTGGCTACATCAAAGTGCTGAGGAGGCACTTTAAAAGCGTTAAAAACAGCCGTCTATTACATATCTAGCGTGCACGGATCATCACTGGATTCCCTCCCGGGAACCACATCCAAAAGATGCAGAGCTGTGACTCACACCGTGCTTGACACATAAGAATAAAAATATGCTTCGCAGCTTAAGTGGTCTAATCCAAATATCTTAATTTGCTGGCTGCCCTACTTCTCTCCTGGCAGACTGACCTGGAAGGGAAAAGCTTGACTTGGTCTTGGTCGTAAACGCCCAAAAGAGAAGTCATCACCGATTCCTTCCAGCATTCAAAAAGAAAAAGTTGGGAGCGTTTAAGAGAGGATGTGCACAGGCCGCAAGCCTCTTTTAAAAGGTCACTGGAGCCCTTTGCAGTGGTCCTGAGGCACTACACATAATATTTATGTGTTTCTGAATCATTTATGACGTGCGCTCATTCAGCACAAATGCCTTAAGACACGGTTTTCCCCGAGACTTCGCAGACTATTTGTCTTTGTAAATCAGCGTTTGGCTGCAGAGCACTTGAAGGTGGTTAACTTGCATTAAAGGTACTTTATGACACGACACAGCTGGATGCGCAGATTATCTGGAGCTGTCTGATACTCGGTAATCACACGGGGGTAGAGAGAAACAACAGAGGCAGACTCGGTGGAAAAGCACCACAGGCCTAGAAACTTTAAACTCGGCCACATTAAAGGGCCCGGTGCCAGAGCCGGAGACAAAGCCTCCCAGCCCAAACTCGCTGACTTATAACCACAGCAGGAGCTCAGGGAGGAGTTCAATAAGATGTCCAGACCCAACAGACCATCAGTCGCTTCCACACGGGGGTTTTGTTTAAGCCGACGTGACGGGGCAACGATTTCCAGCTGTCTCGGGCCGATGAAACTCACCAAAGGGGACTCTCGCTCGGGTTCTACGACAAGTCCGGTCGCTGCTCTCGGCTGCAGCTGTATATACATCCAGAGCAGAGACAGCCACAGCAGGGCAGACACGTGGAGGAGGTGAAGAGGAATGTGCTCGAGAACATAAACACAAGCCAGTAGGAAGCCTCACTAGCCAAGCATCTGCTTCTAGTTAACCCACAGGGGTGGGCGTTTGGCTCTCGTGCCTTTTAGCAGCATCAGGTCGTGTTAACATTCGGGAGGAAAGATGACCTCTGTGAGAAATGAGTCTGAAGTTTTTCTATGGAAAACTAATCTTTAATATTCAACTTCAAACGAATGCTGAGAGAAACTCAACTCGAGCCGAACAATGAGATGTAACAGAGTTACTGCTGGTGCTGAAATCTTCTCAACTTCCAGCTCCAAAAACAATCAAAAGAACTAAAAACTCAGACACGAAGGAAGCTAAATACCCACAGAGCAACGGGCAACCAGGTTTAGACTTTCCCAGCTCTGTGTATGAAAAACGTCTCCATATTTTCTGTCTGTGCTGCAGGAAATGTATTTACTACCACCTTCTCTGACAGAAAACTAGTGTTGTAGCACTCAAGATCGGTCTTGCTCGAGACCATCTTTTAAAGGCCTTGGTCTCAGACAAAGAGGACCAGTCAAGAGCACAACTTTTGGGATGTCGCTTCACCGGTGCATTGTCTGATTTATTTGTTAACGGTCTGTGAGGAGACATCAAGTCTCTTTCTTCAAATCAAAATTTGGTTTCCTAAACCACAAAGAGTTCAGCAGCTTTTGAAAGAACACACAGCAGTTAGTAAATACTGCACGGCGACGCTTATTGAGGTGGCTCAATGTAGCAACCTTCACCCCAAGAGTTTTTGTGAATATTAGCTATCTAAGTAGGCTGCTCTGGTCTTGGTCTTGACTTGGTCTCGACCCCTAAAAAGTCTTGGTCTTGTCTCAGTCTCGATACACTCTGCACTTGGTCTTGACTTTGTCTCAGTTTAGTTGGTCTTGACTACAACACTGCAGGTAACCACGTTCTTGGTATCACCGTCAATTTGATTATACGACTATCATTAAACGTGCACTTTAATTGCACTTAATGGTGTGTGTGTATCCAGGAGACAGAATATATAGGAGCTAGTTAGGATGCATTAACCTTTGCTAACAGACGTTGTGTTTTTAATTAGGTGTGTGTCTATTTGTTGCTGTCAGTTTTCATGGTCTGAAACAAATAACCCCCCCGAGGACTAATGAAGTCTGACCTCACAACTATCCATCATTTAGACACCATTTAACAACAACAAGGTAACAATAAACATGGTGTTCCCTACAAATTATACATCCCCCCTTCTGAGCCAATCACAGACCTCCACCTTGTTTTGTTCTGTAGATGTCTACAAACCTCGGAACAATAGGTGTCATATGATGGGGTATAATTCTTGTTGTTTTTGGCAACAGATGGATGGATACATGGACAAAGGATGGACGAAGGATCCAGAAACACAGGTGAGTTAGCTGGTACTTTGGTGGTTGGTGTATTTGGAGTTGTTAGACTTCGGTTATACCAAATAATTGGACTCTAGAATTATCATGCTTCAGGGCAAATTATTGTACGCATACGCCGTCCATTCTTTATACTGTCAGTGATCACATCCATGGGTTCACCAAGTTTACGACAGGTCAGAATCTTTGTACCATTAAACAATACCGAACAAAAGAGTCTGCGGCAACTGGACTTGTTTGTAGATCCGTGAAGACGACCGTCGTTCAGGTCACCTGAGGTCTGGTGTGAACGACCGTGGAACGACAGTCGTTCATTCACAGCAGACCTCAGGTGACTATTAACGACTCTGACGACAGTCGTCACAACAACGATGAGCACTAACGAACCAAGTGGAACAATGGGCGGATCTACGATCTTTCCTAGGATAAGCACTCCCCACCAAGACTCCCCACCAGAAGAAGCTTCTTGGATGAGAGGCGAAACGTCTTCACGGATCTACAAACAAGTCCAGTTGCCCCAGACTTAACCTTTTTTGAAGAAAGATGACCTGGATGACTGAGAACCTTCACAGACCTCTCACACAGAGGTCAAACAAGGCTGTGAGAGAGATGTGATTTCACCTACTGTGACAGATCCAGGGTCAGTTTTCTGTAACACATCATTTACAAATAGTAGTTAATGCACAACGAATATATACAACGTTAAGAAAACGCCTTTGGGGAAACGAGTATGTTAAACTACAGAACATTAAATTTTATTTTTCTCTCATTACTTCCACTCCACGGGCTGACAGAAGACAGAGGACGCCTCCTGAATAACCAAGCGATCGGGACTTTCCGCCTGTGATTAAAACCACAAGCACTCTGAAGTGTCTCAACAACAAAACACACTTTCAAACAAGGTTAGAGCACGAGACGACGCACCGCTCCATTCAATGAAAATAGCAGGAAAGGTTTAGCTGCACTTATTTCTGCCTCTCCTCGACTTCGTATTAAATCTTCAAAGTTAAGTACATGTCAAAGCAGGAGGAGGATCCTCAAAGGTTTTATTCAAGAACACTCACTTCTCGCCTTTATACAAACAATGTGACTAATGGAACAGATCATAATGCCATTAGCTACGTGGAGAGGAGGATCAGTGTGTAGAAAATGGAAATAACAATGTCAGGGTTAGCAATTTATGCCCTGCTGGGGCCAAACTATACCAAACATGAATATGCTAAATAATCCTGCGAGGTGCTTCAGTTTAAAAAAGCACTTGTGAGGATACAAAGTGCCCTGCAAAAGTTTATCCAAGGTCTCGACCTAATTTCCAAGTTTAAAACGATCTCTCTCTTTCTCTCTACGTGAGACTGTGATGTGTTTGTTATGGCTAATTAAGCAGCAGCCACGACGTATGGTGATGCAGCAGCATAATGGAGTTTTAAGGCTGATACGGACGTCGATGTTTGAGTTTTAAACATCCAATAACAAAATATCAGCTGATACACGGGTTTGTTTTACATAAATACATCACGTAAACACACCCACTCCCTTTAATGTGTTATCTAAAGACGTCTGACAATGATGTGACTGAACTGCTGTGAACTAAACGGAGCATTCTGCAGTTGAAAAATAAACTTGCTGCGGCTGCACGGTTTCTAAATGACTCAAAATGTATTTTCGTGTTTCCTTTTAATAGAATAATTGGTGCATTTTATGAGAGATGGCGGGAAACGAGGGAGAAAAAGATGCAACAATGGCCTCTGGCTGGACTCCAACACTGATGCCAACACACCTGCAACAAGCTACAACTAGGGTTGCAAAAGATTTTTATGTTGTACGTCAACTATAATCTTCACAGACACCTACTGAAATCACACAAACCTCCTACTTCAGCTATATTTATGATGATCGACCACTAACCCTTCCCTTTATAGAGCTACATGGTGCAGATTAAGTCATATAAACTCATCAGTTAGTGTAAATGAGGCAGTTTTATCATCATCTCGGTGAAGACAGTTTGTCGCTGTCCTGCTAAATAAGGATAGCTGGTTCGAGGACAGCGATGGCTGTAAGGCAGGATGGAGTTGGCATGGACTGATACCACTAACTAACACTAGACAATAAATGGCATGCAACCACTTCAGCGAGGTGTTGGTCCAGTTGGAGTTGAATGCTGATCCCGCTCCTCTGCAGTCTGATGTCAGCAACAGATGCCTGAATATCAGACGGAGCTATTTGTCGAGCCTCCTACAGATTCTGCTAACAACTGACTCACCATGTTACGACCTTTAAATGCATTTCAAGGTCATGTTTCATTTTACACATGGAGGTAAATACTGAGATGCTAAATGCTAATTCCCAGGCTTCAGCCTCACAACTAGAGGTTATCACGGTGTATACAGTATTAGCACAGGGAAGTGCTAATGCAGAGTCGTGTGGGAATTAATACCACGTCTCCAGGAAACCCGATCTCACCGACCTGCCTCCACTCCCAGCCTGATCTTTTAATTCCCTCATTGGCAGCAGAGCAGTCTTAAGGCTGCTGTTTGGCCTTGGTGTCAGACAGCGTCACTTGTACTAGCATTAGCGTTTGTTTTTATTTTGCAGCTTGGTGACGTCGTACGTCTCTCCTGATAAGAAAAGGAAGACAGTGGGAGGAATCATCTTTTACCCTTGTGAACCCAGTGGACCGCACAGCAGCAGCAGCAGCAGCAGACTAATGTGAGGATCTGACAATTACAGCCTTCACTGGTGGAGCCTCGACTGTGGCACGTCTGCATCCAACAAAGTTTCAGTTAAATCTATTGAAGGGAAAGTTTCCTCACAGTGGAACAGAGCAGAAAATCAGACTTAAATGTAATTAAGGACCGAGCCAGGGAACCTGGTAAGGTCCTTATTGTAATTGGTCCGTTTATTTATTTATTATTATTTCCATTCTGCGCTTTACGACACATTTCGACTGCCTCAGCAGGGACATTATGTGATTTTGACTTGGCACATTCGACATGCGTGTTGAAAAATTTCATATTCTAAGCGTTACGTTCAAGTCACTAACTGCCAACACCCCTAGGTGGCGCTATGGCCACTAAAATTTTCAGGGACGAATAACTCCCGCCCCGTTTGTCGCACATTCATAAAACACATATCCACGCGTTCAGTGAATGGAGCTCAGTCACCCTAGGTAGGCCACGCCCACTTCCGCCTAAACTTTTTCTCCGCTAGGGGGCGATATATGCGAAAAACACCGTTTGCCCACTCACCCATGCACGTTTGTCCGATTTGCACCAAACTTTGCACGTACGCTCTGGAGACCCTACTGACAAACTCACTAATGTACAGTCTGTCGAAATTTTCAAAGATGGCCGTGTTATGAAGTTAGCACTTCCTGCCAATTTCACATGAAAACAGGAAGTGGCTTGTTTCGTCACAATAGTATGCCCGATTCGCACCAAATTCAGACCAATGCTTTATCATGTCTTCATTGCGCATCCTGCACAATTTTGCACAATTTCGACCAACCGCCACACGGTGGCGCTCTTCCAAAGTTAACGCCTCATATCTCAGCATCGGCAAGTTCGATTCAAACGTAACTTGGCACGATGCTTGCCCATGGCGCCCTGAGCCTCCCCTAAAAGGGGGAAAAAAATTCCGCCGCTAGGTGGCGCTCTGCTCCTCAAAAACTGATTCTGGACACACCGTAATACTTATGAATATGAAATTCACAGGACACGTGTAGACTGCTCCCTGCAGCTCACGTACCAAAACTCGCGTTTCTACTGCGTATAGCGCCCCCTACAGGAACTTTAAAGAACAGCCCCGGAACAACGTTTCACCAATTTTTACGAAACTTGGTGGGCCCATAATACGTGCCAAGACGCACCAAAAAGCCTCTTGGACCCATTTCCCAAGTCCCACAGGAACTCAGATATTTTCATTTCAATTTTGGATTTTTTGCACTTTTGAGCTTTAACTCCTCCTGGACCATTTCTCGGATCGCCTTCAAACTTGCTCAGTACACTCATGAGGAGGTGCTCAATCTAAATTGTGCTCTGCGTAATTGTACGTCGAAGGGCGTGGCCATACCATCGCCTCAAACTTCACCGATTTAACCGAATTTTATACTGCTTCCATATGCTGCCCAACACTGGCAATTTTTACACTGCTTCCATATGCTCCCCCACTGCTGCCAATCACGACCTGCTCTCATTACAGCCCAGCAGATGGCGCCATTGCATAACAATTCAGCATCTGGATTAAAGCTCAGTCTTTTCCACTGTCTGAAACGTCTCACAACATACACTGCTATCACACACCTTCTGGACATGACAACTTTGGACTTCACTAACGTGAGCTTAGCTGTGCAGTGACGTCACACTTTCCTTACATGATCCACACATATCACGACACCACATGTCACGACGGCACGTATAACGACGGCACATATTACGACAGCACATGTAACGACGGCACATATCACGACGGGACATATTACGACGGCCCGGGACGCGCTTGCGACACACCCCGAGTTACGTCAGAGCGAGGTCCGCCTCAACGCTGCTTGCAGCTTTAATTTAGTTTTGAAATAATGCGTGTATAGTCCATTGCACATGAAGTTCTATCTATTACTCAAAGCCTGATTCATATTATTATTCACCTTATTCACACATAACTGCCTGGCATTGTAGCGCGACTAGTCAACTAGTTGATTAAATGTTGCTTTCTTTTGCTGTTTTACACCATAGACGGTATAAAACATGGACGTACTATCCGTGACGTCACCCACAGGTTTCTGAAGAACCGCTGTGAAGCTCTGTGTGGTGGCAGCCATCTTGGCATCCACGCTCTTAATCCTGCATAACTTTAAGCCTTAATATAATCTGAACAGGTGAGTTGTATAAAAATTCACCCTCAGTACAGTTGTCATGAACGGGGAAATTAGCTATAGAGACCAAAACTGTTTTTTGTACCAGGCTGTAAACATGTTTATTTCTGCTGTGAAGTTGGACATTTTAACATGGGGACTTATGGAGACTGACTCACTTCTGGAGCCAGCCTCAAGTGGACGACAAGAGGAACTGCAGCTTTTGGTACTTCTGCATTGGCTTCACTTTGCAGCCCAAGGTTGTCATCAGAAATACTAGTCATATAAACTAACTATAATATTTTATTGATGTACAACGCCAGGTGACTGCAGTGGGAATCTACCAATCACATGATAGAATACTTAGGGAAAGCCACATACATAGCGTCATCATCGCTGATGTCATGTCAACTACATTTTACTGTTCCTATCACAAAGTTAATCCAACCAGCCATGGAAACAAAATAAAACAATAAAAACTCTAAACTTCCAGTGTCAAATACATGTAACAGGATATACCGTTTGGTATTCAGCGAGAGAGTTTACTGGACTTGCATTAGAAACGAGGAGTCCGATGGGATGCCCAAGGTTCTTGTTGTTGCCTGTTTGTTACCTCCAGGCTCCCAAAGCTCCAATTCAGCTTTTTCTAATTCAATATTAGCAGTGATGTGTTTGTTTTTTACTGCAAATTGCTTCAAATGTATCAAACTCACACTCACAGTTTCCGCACTGAAGTGCTCAGAGCTTTCTTCTGAATGTGAAACTCAAGTACCGGTGGAGCTCTGCTTCCCAATCTACCCCTCCAGTCTGAGTGCCTGTGCAGCTCTCAAAGGGGTCAATCAATTCTTAAAACTACTCTGACTGAACCAAACTTTATTTACTCCACTCACACATATCACACACTGCTGCAGAACTTCCCAAACAACTCGACTGAGTTATGAATCTCGCTTTGGATGAGGTGATCGGCGCCCAAGCGCTCCAATTTATCTTGTCTAACGCCAGATGCCACCCACCAACTGAGGACACATCCTGCCTCTCTCCCCGCAGACAAAACTCTGAGCTTACAGCTAATTAGTGTTTGTGGATGGTCTTCCTCATGGGAACATGTAATCCTGCTCTCAGTCCTGTTCTGCATGCAAATCTATAGCAACTCTTCCTTTCTGGTCTTAGTAGTTTTTATTATTAGTATTAGTTCTGCTTCCAACAAGTCTTGTTACTAAAATATTAGGTCTACGACATAATCTGAGGTGACGGAGGACCGGGTACACTCGTGACTGTGCCCATATCTGCAAGCTGCCTGTACACCAGTCAGTGTTCAGACACAGAAAACAGAAGATTTTGAGAAGTTTGGCTTATTTTGTTGATGCTTTTTATAAAAAGGAGTGTTTAAACTAATAGTATGCAAAGTAGAAATGGTATTTTTGCTTTAAAATGCATTCAGAGATGATAAATAAATAGAATAATACCCAGATCTACCTTAAAGGCTTTTAAAATAATTTGTCTTCTAATCCAAATATGTGATTTTAGCCTCAGTATAAATATTTCTACGTGAACAAGCTTTAATATTAATTCATCATCCTTATACAACAAATATACGACCTAAAGTTGCTGATCTGGGCAGATTTTGTTGTGTATTGGTCACATATCTCCAGCAGCTTCTTCTAATCTTTCAATTTAAATGACTTCAGTATGGTTTAATGTATACACCTCCTGTCAAGCTTCATTACATCTCTGCTAATATTCCAGGTTGGTTGTTCTAAAATGTTTAAATGAGAAAGGTACTCTACATTTGTGGGAATATCCAAAGAACTTCTGGAAGGATGTTAGAAAATAACGTCAGAGATGTTTAATACCAAACTCAGCGTGCTTGGAATAAATCTAATTTGAGAACATCAAAACAGATTAAAGGTCTGGACTTTGGACTACTTCAAACCAGGAGGGCTACTGTGCTGTTACTGCAGTATGGATGAACCATCAATGGGAGTGTGGATGAGGGAGGTTTGGACTGTATTGGTCTTAGCAGAATCATCATTAAAGATGGAAATGAAGGCTTTACTACAAAGGAAATAAATACATTTGTAATATACAATACTGCTTAAAGGTTTGGGGTCACCTTTTATATTGATGTTTTTCTTCTCTCCTTCAATAAATGATGTTTTGACAGAGATATAAACTGTAGAATTCAAACACCCTAAAAGAGGAAGAATTAAATGATTAAAATGTCTTTTTAGTCGACGTCCCTGCAGTGTTACCTGACAGGGAAGAGTACTGTTGTGACCTTTATGTCCCCAAAATAATCTTTGATTTTGAATTTCGCCTTCGTCCAGAAAGAGAAAGTGACCCGAGATCGTTATCGAAGCACAGCGGTGAAATTTGGCTGTAAATATTTGAGTGGTCTGCGGTCTGCTCAGTCAGACTGAACAGGTTTAAACTTATTTGTATGTTCAGCTGATATCCAACAGTTTTAACTGAACTTCCTCTTTAAATCTGCACAGATTTTCATGCTGAGCTTCTGATTTCCTTCACCGATAACAGATGATCTCTTCTATTCTTATTGAACTGTTGCTCAGAGGTTCTCTGTCTGTTTCTGCCCTTTCAGTTTCAGCCCGGTTGCAAACCCTTCATACAAAATAACATCTACCCGTAAAGAGAAGAGACAGTGTTTGAATCTTATGCACACTAAATTATGTTGCACCAGTCAGAGACAGAGAGAGTCATTTTAACACTTCCAGGAGCAGGAAATAGACCAGAAAGCAGAAATGCGTGACTATCATTTATTTTCAGCAGTTACATCTCTTGCTCTGTTGCTCTTCTGTGCAGTCACCATCTCTATTACTGCCTCCCACTGTAAATAAACCACAGCTCGATGCAAGAGGCTGACACTGAATGTAAGAAACTACTTTTGAAACAAAAGTAAAGCTTCGGTGTAAAACTCTCGTCCTGTGTCCTTGAAGCAAAGTGGATTCAGTGAGGTGATAACATTCATTAGCTTGACTATAGTGTGTCCTAATCATTATGACAGCTATAACAGGCTGGAAGCTGCTGCAGCCTTCAGCTTCCACAACCTGTGTGCATCCCTGCCGGAGGAGGTAAAGACTAAAGAAAGGCTTCACATCTCTGCTCCAGCCTTGGCACAAAGCGAAGAACTCGGTACTATTTTTCCTTTACAATCTGTGAATGCCAGACCTAGATTCACTGTGAGAGTTCTCCTAGCGAAGCTCTCCAGGGACATCCATAGTGTAGTGGCTGTTTTACCGTGCTCCAAGCTGCTGGGCCACTTAGTCTGCACGGTGTCTTAAGTTTTGACACGATCCGATCCTCCTGTGAAAACTTAATGTACTTCCGAGGTAGGCAAAACACTGAATGAGGGTTTATTTGAAGACACTGCAGGTGATTCTTATCCGAGGTTACACCTCAGTCCAGACCGTAAACAACTTCATGTCCTACTTACATGACACTAACTACACATTGTTACACGTTCTCACAGGGTCAGAAGCTTATTTCTGCATCTTACATCGTACTACTACACTTCTTCACCCATAACTGCCTCACCGCACTGTCCTGTCATAAATTACAACAATATATGTGTTGCCAGTATGTTCCCATAAGGAGAAACATTGGAGGTCACCGCTGGAAGTGATGAGGCTGGCTCCAGAAGTGAGTCAGTCTCCATAAGTCCCCATGTTCAAATGTCCAACTTCACAGCAGAAATAAACATGTTTACAGCCTGGTACAAAAAACAGTTTTGGTCTCTATAGCTAATCTTTCCGTTCATGACAACTGTACTGAGGGTGAATTTATATACAACTCACCTGTTCAGATTATATTAAGGCTTAAAGTTATGCAGGATTAAGAGCGTGGACGCTTTGATTGACAGGTGGGTGCTGTTACAGGTGGCTTGTTCGAGCAACCAGGCTTCATTCAGCTCGACTACGCTCCACAACTTTGTTCATTTTTAGTTTAGCCGAGAGGTGGAAGAGGCAGGACTGCCAAGATGGCGGCTTCAAAACGTCTCTTTAGAAACCTGTGGGTGACATCACACGTACGCTGTCCGTCCCTTATACTGTCAGTGGAAATACCAAATACAAATAAGTGTTTTAAGAGGCTCTTACAGTTTCTGGCGTAAAAAAAACTGCAGAAATAGTGTGTTAAAGGAAATATGCAAGCTAAAGCTGCTGCTGATGGACTGGGCGTGTTTTGTTGTGTGTATTGGCCGAAGGTAAACACTGTTACGCCGTGTCCACACACACAAAATACTTTGAAATGAAACAATCAAACCCTCGACATCAGACTGCAACATCAGAGTTCCTCTCACTTCCAAGGAAACGCGATACAATCTCCTCTTCAGGTATTTACCATGCGCTGCGATGCGGAACAAGTTACAGTGAAACACATGAATGTTGTTGAAGCCTGAGCCACATTCTGCAGCTGACAGCTCTGTAAGTGGGACTCTTATTTGTCGACTTTGGATTACGCAAGATGGGAATACAACGCAGCGATGCCTCGGGTATTAAAACCACACCACTGCCACAGGGAGGGGATATCTGGTGTCAATTATAGGTGGACAGCAGGCATTAACCTTGAGGCTGGTGTCAGGGTGAGAGGGTACCTCGAGTCTTCAATCAGAGGAGCAGACGCTGTCGAGCTGTCTGTCCTTTGATGTTTAACTCACTGCTGTAAATCCTCTTCCTCTCAGAGCAGACTATGGTCCACGCCGTTTGGCTCTCGTGCCTGGCTTTGTCTCTTTTTCCCCTCTGCCGGCATTCCAACAGAGCGACTCTCTGCCCTCTGAACATGAACACACACGGCAGTAAGACAGAAGAAGAAAAAAAACATCCCGTCCATCACATGCACCACAACACAATCTGACCACGAGAAAGTCCATTGCATGTGAGGAGGGAGAGGATTTATGGGATCACAGTGGAGGTTACCTTTCTGGTATGCAGCGCTGAGGTTTTCAAATCACAGGCTTTGAGGAGTATTTCTGTCCCATGTATGATTTGACCAGACGTGCCGGTCCTATGCGACACCGCTAAGAGATGCAGAGGGAAAATTTGGGAGAAAGCAAAGAGTCAGACTGTCAAACTGCTCCTGTTTGATGCCTAGAATATAACAGAACATAATCCAGCTGGACTCTATGTATGTTTCTCCATCTGCAGCTCCGTTTCCTCACCTTTAACCAGCAGGATTTCTGACATATTTGCAGTAATGCAAACACAAACCCAATGACAGCCTCACAGTCTGGCCTTTAAATGCTCCACCTTTTATACCACTGTCGAACAGCAAGGTGAAAGTGAGAGATACCACAGAGGGAAATTTGCAATAATGCACCACAATATCTCCAAACTTACACATATTTGCACGGCTGCATTCACTCACTACACTCTCTCTCCGCCTTTTGCATTACACCACCAAGTGACAGCTTTAAAAACCCTCTGACAGCTTCACAGTCTGGACTTTAAATGCTCCATGTGCTCCTATAACCAAAGTCGAATAGCAAGGTGAAGAGCCAACACAATCCAGCTGGACTCTTGGTATGTTTCTCCATCTGCAGCTCTGTTTCTTCGCCTTTATCCGGCAGGATTTCTGACAGATTTGCAACAATGCACCAAAATATCAGCAAACAGCTTTAAAAAACCCTCTGACAGCCTCACAGTCTGGACTTTAAATGCCCCACATGCACCTATAAACCAAAGCCGAATAACAAGGTGAAAGTGAGAGGCACTTTAGGAGACACCACTGAGGATGCAGAGGGAAATGTGGGAGTTAGTAAACCAGCAGACTGTCAAACTGCTCCTGTTTGATGCCTATAACGTACCAAGCTGGACTCTTGGTATGTTTCTCCACCTGCAGCTCCTTCCAGCAGGATTTCTGACATATTTGCAGTAATGCACCACAATATCTCCAAAGTTACACCACCAGTCTGGACTTTAAATGCCCCCAAAAGCATGGTTAATACCACTGCTGAATAACAAGGTGAAAGTGAGAGACACCACTGAGGATGCAGAGGGAAATCTGGGAGGAAGCAAACAGTCAGATTGCCAACCTGCTCCTGTTTGACGCCTATAATGTAATACAAGATAATCCAGCTGGACTCTCGGTATGTTTCTCCATCTGCAGCTCCGTTTTCACCAGCAGGATTTCTGACACATTTGCACTGATGCACCACGATATCTCCAAACTTACACCACCGAGCGACAGCCTCACAGTCTGGACTTTAAATGCTCTCCGAATAACAAGGTGAAAGAGAGGATGCAGAGGGAATATAACTTACACCACCCTGTTCTCTCTGCCCTTTACTCCACCAGGTGACAGCCTCACAGTCTGGACTTTAAATGCACCTTTAACAGACAGACAGACACATTTTAGGAGACAAAAGTCCAGAGTGGACACACTAAGTCACCCTCAGGCTGCAGCGCGTGGAAGGACAGGGCAGAGTGTGTGTGTGTGTGTGTGTGTGTGTGTGTGTGTGTGTGTGTGTGTTTTGGGGGGGTTATTTTTAGTTTTAACGACCGCACGCGCTGCTAGCTACAACAGACATGGAGACATGACCGGAGCTTTATTTAATGTGGTGTAACACATCACGTCACACAGCACGGCTCGGCTCGGCTCGGCACGGCACAGGTGACCGTTAAATATCCTGCACATTTAGATGATTACAAACAACCTGTTGGCACGTTATGTCACACCGCGAGAGGCTTCGGGGTCAGCCGGTTAACGGCAGTTAGACACAAATTAACGGACACGCACACACGGAGCGAGCTAACGGCTCTCAGCCGGGCAGCTGTCCGGTAAATCCCTCCCCCGGTGTAACGGTTCATCATTTCGTACTTACCCCGCTTGTGGACGTTGAATTAGTCCTCACACACACGCACGCACAGAACTTCGACCGGTGTCGTCTACCGGTGTTGTTTCATCACAGCACAGTCCGGTAAAATATATGAGCTGACCCGGTGCCGGTTATTTTTATTTAATTATTATTTTATCCGTCTCTGTGTCTCCGTGTCGAGCTCTCAAGTTACCCGGTCCAACCGGCGGGGGGCGGGGGGTGAAGCTGGTTCTGTCAGTCCGTCAGTCGGTGTGTGCCGAGCCGGCTGTCCGCTCCGCCGCCATCTTGCTTGTGATGGGAATCCGCCGCCTCGCAGTCACCCGCCGGCCGCGCGCGCAGACACACACACGCACACACACACACACACACACACACACACACACACACACACTGTGTGTCTGGGTGGATCTCATGTAATCTACTTGATGCTGACAGTGCTCGCAGTTGCATCTTCCCATTTAAACTCCATTAACACGCTGTTTTCCACTCATACATCCAACAGTGTTCAAATATTGTGATTTCCCCCCTGACCTGTTTCTACAGTTGTCCCTGTAAAATCAGATTCATTTGTTTATTTAAAGGTGCAGTGTGTAATATTTGGGGAAAAATTGAATATAATATTCATAACTATGATTTTATGCATGTATAATCAACTTAAAATAAGAATCTTTTCGTTTTTGTTACTTAAAAATTCTCCTTTTATATCTACAGTGGAAGCGGGTCCTCTTTCACGGAGGCCGCCATGTTGAAACACCGTGTTTCTACGGTAGCCCAGAGCAGACAAACTAAATACTGACTCTAAACAGGGTCCTTAAAGTCTGTGTAAAGGAAATTCCATGTTTTCTTTTAAAACACAATAAATATGTTGGACAATAGTTGCTGAAAACACGTGAAAAGACTTTGAACGATACATTACTGAAATGTGGAGTTAGAGGTTCAAACAGTTTTTCACTAGTTTTCAGTCCAGGATTTTTTGGGCGGTCCTAAAAGGAGACCGCGTGACGTCACGTGAAAGCCTTCTGCAACACTTATACGTACAGCCTTTGCCAGCTAGCTCTGCCCTCAACATCCTGAAAATGCATCTTCTCTGGATGCCAGAATGTGACAACAGCTCCATTGCTTTAATTTTAAAAAAAACAAAGTGATGAAGAAGAAGTGGATTTTGAAGGCCCATATTAATGGAGACCTGAAAATAATACAGTAATTACAGTAACGTTAGGTGACATAGTGCACAGTAACGTGATTTTACATCGTGTACTAACATAATCACGTTAGGGTTTCTCATCATTTTCATGTGTGTTATCTAATGTCAGTGCATGTAACGTTAGACTGCTCTCGTTTCCTGAGTGGAATCCAGAGGAAAATACACCGGTAACGGGACACGGGACGAGAGGCGACAAGCTGTCGCTATGACAGGGAATATATGTAGTCAGATCTGAGTTTACGTGTCGGACCGAAATCCCCGTTAGCTACTGTGTGGAAGCTTCTCTTCCTGGGGTCTCATTACTTCTTTAACAGAAAAATGTAGAAATACAAATCCACACATAACTACGGAAGCCCTAAGCGGCCATACATTCATACAAAACAAAAGGATAAATCATCGCTATTGCAACATGCAACGTCGACACTGACCAATGTTTCCTGCAATGATTTAATACAACTATCCTTTGTTTTTCGCCAGATCTCGTATTAATTATGTCAATTATCTCGGGAAAACAAAGTTAGTTTATCTCAAGATCTCGAAAAAATGATCCCCGTTATCTCGGGAGTGGAGCTGCTGTCGTGCCAGAACCGGAGCTGGGCAAGCAGGCAGAGGAGAAGAGAGCGAAGAGGACGTTGACGGAGGAAGCTAAGAAGAGAAAAGGAGAGAGTGAGCGAGCAAGAAGCCGCCGGACAAGAGTAAATCTGGGACTGACTTTTAGTGGTTGGTGAGAGCTTGGTGAAATAAAAGGCTGAAAGACAGACGCCGAGCTGGGCTGACTGCTGCTGGACTAGTCAGTAATATTAGCTGGCTGCTATGTCTGCTGTTGGTGACCTTGTTGATGTTTGCAAAGTTGTTGACTCGCTAGTTTTTGATCATAAGTAATGTAATCAGAACAAATACTCGAGTACAGCTGTCCGTATTTACCACAGTGGGATTATACGCAACAAATCACAAAAATACCAATTTCTACATCATGTTCTAAAGTTCTAAGGTAACAAAAATACAACAATTCTTATTTCCAGGTGATTATGCACTAATGAAAACAGAGTTCTGAACATTATATTCCTTTTTTTTTTTTTGGCATATTCTGAAAATTGGACCCACTGGACCTTTAAAACCTACCTTGAAATGCTGCAGTTCATTTTTCTTTCGTGATAGCAAATCTATTTTCTTTTTTCAAAAGTCTGCTCATAAGTGGATTTCATTCCAACGACACTCTTTCAAACTGTCCCATTTCATTATAAGACTGGGAGCACTCCAAAACCTAACCGGCACAGAGCCCACAGAGCCGGTTGGTCCATCTCAATTCAGCCCACAGAACAGCACAATGCTGCTGCAGTGCCAACTCCAACTTGATGGCTCGGAGTGACACGTAAACAAAATGCAATGTGGCCCGACGGCGTCACAAACCAGCACCGACTAACAAACACATAATTTACAAGGCTTGTAGTGGCTGAATCCAAATGCAAAAGATGCTGAACACTTGAAAAGATTTTTACCACAGCTTCGCCACTTCTTGCTGCTGCTATTCGATTATCAGCTGTTCGTGCTCAGATTGCACGCAAAGCACATTTTCTGCCCAGTGTGAATTTAACTGACTGTCCACATTTGTGCGGCCCAAACTTTCTGTGGTGTGTTTGTGTTTTTATATATACTTTTATAAGGGGGGATAATATATCAGAGGGTTGTGTTTTACAGCTTCTTGTGCAGTTTTTCTGACCCAAAGTGGCCAAAAATCTACATACATGTCAATCAAAGCATCCACGCTCTTAATCCTGCATAACTTTAAGCCTTAATATAATTTGAACAGGTGAGTTGTATAAAAATTCACCCTCAGTACAGTTGTCATGAACGGGGAAATTAGCTATAGAGACCAAAACTGTTTTTTGTACCAGGCTGTAAACATGTTTATTTCTGCTGTGAAGTTGGACATTTTAACATGGGGACTTATGGAGACTGACTCACTTCTGGAGCCAGCCTCAAGTGGACGTTTGAGGAACTGCAGTTAGACACGGAGGTTGCCGCTTGATTTGGGCAACTGCTACCAAGTCCAGCTTCTGGATCAGCATTAGCAGGTAATCATGCAGGTTTCTTAACACTGGCTTTACACTTCCACTTCCAAACAGTTAACATGCACACCTTCTAGATCAAAGTGATCAAAACTAGTTATTCCAAGCTTAAAGATTTGCACTCTGCAAAATGCACGTTTTCGTGGCATTGATTGCCCCATGGGAGAAAATAAATTATACATGGAGGCTGAAAATGGGAAATGTGTGTGAAATATTTGTCTGCCTGACACTGGAGGTCAGTAATGAATGTCAAAGAGATCATTAGTGAAGAGTGAGCTGCATCACCAGGAGGCAAAAGTATGATTTTGGATCACATCCAAATACTCCCACTCACAAAAGACGAGCGCTCTGACTTTTAAAGCTGAGCCATGCTCGTGGTGGAAAATGTATTTGTGCACCTCTTCTTGTTGGTAGAATGAAACCTCTGTTACAATATCTTAACAAGCTGCCTCATCTTGTTTGCATCAATAGAGAGAGAGAGGGTTAGAGAAAACACTGGAAAGAAGATGTTTGTGTTCAAGACATCTGGCATAGAGACTTGAAAATCTCAGTTCACATTTCAAGTAAAGGTTTGATCGGGTTTCCAACAACGACGACAACGTTTGTGGGGCACATTATGAAATAAAATGTCCATTTTCAAAATAAAAGTGACACACCATGAGCTGACTTACTATGAAAAGAAGCTGGATAAAATAATAAAATAATTTCACAATTTCATTTTTTTGTCTCTGATTATTTCTTTCGTGGTGTCTTTATTAATTTCATATTGAACACTTTGAGTCTCCATGCATAGATCTAAAGGTCCAGTGTGCAGGATTCAGTGGCATGTAGCAGTGTAGTTGCTGATTGCCATCCCTCGTCTCACCCTCTGTGGGCCCATTGTGGGCTACTGTAGAAACATGTCTGCAGTTTCTATAGATATAAAAGTCTCATTCTAAGGTAACAAAAGCATAACAGTTCTTATTTTCAACATAGTTATGCATGTTATGACCTTTAAATCCTGCAGTGATTTTCAGAAAAGCCCCTTTATGCAGCAGTTTGACTGTTGTTTAAATGTAAAAATGCAAATATTTGCAGCTTTAAACGTCCATGCAAAGAAGAAGACACATTATTTGTCCAACTTCTAGAGCAACTTGTTGAACTTTTTGATTTGGGATTCCTGAACTAACTCGCTGAAACGCTGCCTTAGACACAATTAAGAAAGCGGTGTGAAAGACTCATTTGAAATAAGTGTTTAGTGCCCTCTGCCTGCTTCTTGGTGATGTGAACAGAAAGGAAAAAACAACCGGAACAATGTCAAAAAGAGACCTGAACTGCCCACAAAACTACACGTTCACAAATGTCAGTCTGTGCTTCAGCTGCTGCAGAGGCAATATATGTATCTGTATTTACCTGTATCAAACACACACCGTGCAGGTGGACTGCAGACTGTAAAGATGTTTGTATTCGCCCTGTGATTAACTGGTCAGATTGTTTTCCTTCCCTGCCCCCGGTGCATGATGGGATCGGCTCCAGCTCCTCGTGGAAAACTAATGAATGGATGATGCAAACTGACACATTCTCCCAAAGTCCTGATCTGTATTGAATTATTTCAATGATTGTAAGTGACACCTCAATTATAGATTGTTTGCTCATTTTTCAGGACGAATAAATCGAGTTTTCGACTTCACTTTGTGTCGGAGGAGGGCAGAATATATGATGAAACAGGTCGTCTGTGAGTTGGTGTGAGGTTTGTTCTGGGTCATAGGAGGGTGGAGGCTGGTGGAGTATTCCCACACAGTCATAGTCACACTCATAAATACTTTAAATGTAGATCTTACCTTTCGTTCACAGAAGTTAGATGCATTTTTCTTGTTAAACTGGCCAAATAAAAGTGTGTGTGTGTTAGTCGGAGGCTGTTTTTGGAGGCGGGTTGCCTACACAGCATCTGATGCCTCCTTCCAGACTCGAGCTGAACTACATATTTAAAGCTGTTTTGTTTTGCACGGATGGAAACAGAGTGACTTCAAAGCTGCAGATGTATTCTGAAGCTGCATAATGATTATTTTAATATTTCCTGAGTGGCTTACAAACATGAAATGGGTTCAAATTAACAGTATATGACCATACGTTACACTTTTAATTTAAAATACAAGTTGCATTCAAGACTGTCGTACACCAACAGTGCACATTTTAATCGTTGTTTTTGTTTTTGACAGTTTAACGCCGCAGTGTCACAGCTTTCAGCTTATTATTCTCATCTTTATGAATTATTCATCACTCATGACTCAATTTAATGCCTCAGATTTCCTTTAATGTGCAGGATTGGTGACTCGTTCCCCGTCTAATGAGTCTTGAATTAGGATATTTAAGATTTAATCATTAACGTAACAGCTATGATTGATGATGTAGCGACTTCTTTGCATACCATAAGTCGCTCAGAGACGGGGGGACAATCAACAACAGCTCCACTGCACAGATACTGTATGTGTTTAAATATTTATTGTCAGTTTCAAAGACAAAAAGTTACCCCATCTCTTTCTCCATCATGCAGGTGAAAAGGTGAATAAACAGACGTGATTATTTCCAGTCTAACTCACGACACACCGTACGTTATATACATGGCTCCTACAGATGAGCATGAAAAACGTTTTTAAGGATTTAAGGATTAAACTCAGCTTTTAAAGTGGATCATTTTATGCCATTTTAACTTTAATCCTCATATAAAAATGGTGCATTTACTATTTAAATGTTGTTTTCCCCAATGCAGTACCACCATAATCGACCCTACTCAGTTACAGACAGTTCACACAGGAGGCAGATTTATTTATATTATTTATTGTTGTGGAAAAGAGGTACTCCTGATCTGCACTTCTCTTCCACATATTTCCTGTTCAGAGCTGCATTTGCAGAACCTCAGAACTAATCATGAAGGTAAGTGTGCGCCACGTGCTACCTGCTCGAACGTGATAATCATAAGTAAGTATTACAAGAAATGCAAAACACATTTTAAATAACATTCCTGTGATCTTATAGTTTAAGAATTTTCAGTTTCCTCCACGTACCACTCAAAGGAGCTCACGTACCACCAGTGGTACTTGTACCAGTTGGAGAACAAGTGCCCTCATGAATGCAGAGCTAAATATCACACATTGCACCATGAAATTATTATTTCATGTGGTGATTATAATGTTAAATTTGGGAGGAATTTAGAGCATTTGAACATTTGCACGTTACCTGATATTTGCGATACCTGCACAGCTGTACTGCTCTTTTTGTTTTAAAACATATTGTGTATATACATTTATACTGTTTATACTCTTATTACTTGATCTTCTTTATCTTTCTTATATTTCTTTAGCGTGTTGGCAATAAACCTTTTTCTGAAGCATTATTTATCATCTTCTTGTGGTCATCCAGTTGCAGTGGCATGAATCTTGCAGAACAATCTTCAAGAGCATTAAACTGATGTCAGTAAAATAAAATATCAATAATAAATCACACACATGGACAGAGCTGATGACATGTCACTCTGTCAGCAGGTAAAAGGTTTGACTTTCTCAGCCAGTCGTGTCTCACTGCTGCCATCTACTGTCCACTGCACACAAGCACACATCCCTCAAAGTTTTCTACATACACTCGTTCTGTGTGGAATAAAACATATTCAGGAATAACTAGTTGATTATGAGGTGCACACACCAGCACACCAAACTTTTGTTGTACCTGTAGAATCTGTAAATGTCATAAAATCCCACATTGCACCAGTTGTTTCCTGACCAGATGGTCTACTATTTGATTAAAACATTTCGCATTATTGACTTAAAGTTCACATTATGGATAATTACCTCATAACTTTCCATTTTTTAAAGGTTGAAACGTGCCACCCGGGGACAGTAATCATTATCTCTGCTCTCCTGTAGCTTTATAGCTTCGACCTGCTGATTACAACGAGCCTTGAGATAACAGATGGGAGATAACCGCCTGCTGCTGCGATGCAGCGTGGTTAATGGTTTTAGTGGTGATTAACAGCTTGCAGCCTCTGTTCTTAGACACAATGATGACTGAGTTTTTGTTTCGCTGGCACAGCAGGGCTGCAGGTAGCAGCCTGTGTCCATCCTCGAGGAACAGGACAGCAGGTTTTCATTACACCCAAACACAGGGGCGTAAATATGGACGGTGCTGAGGGGCCCATAGAGCGAGCAGGCCCTTCAATTTCTTATTTTCTTTGGTATTTTTCTCATTTACAGATATGCAGTAATGATTGCTGGGTAATATATGTGGATGTTGTCCAAAGTCAAGTCTTCTTTTGATCATATGAAGAGACAAGATGATACCATAGACTGTATAAAACATGGATGTATCTCTGCGACGTCACCCAGAGGAAGTGAAGCTTAGTGAGGTGGCTCTGGTTGTCTCCATCTTGGCAGTCTAGCTAATCCAAAATGGGCAAAGAGGTGGAGCGTGGGTGTAGCTGAATGACGCCTGGTTGCTCAAACAAGCCATCTGTAACGACACCCACCTGTCAATCAAAGCGTCCACGCTCTTAATCCTGCACAACTTTAAGCCTTAATATAATTTGAACAGGTGAGTTGTATATAAATGCACCCTCAGTACAGTTGACTCTCGCCTCGCTCTGCTATGGTTGGAAACAATTAGAGAGTTTTTCTCTCCCTGTCAGAAAGTGATTTGCTCTCCAGTTTGCAGTAGAAATCCCAGACGATTAAAAATCCAACCATCTGGTGTCACAAAACTACAGACAGGAAGATAAACAGACAGACAAAAGTTGGAAAAGTGGAATATTTAGCAGCTAAAGAGCTAAACGTTTTTAGACCAAACAGAGCCAAAAGGAGTAAATATAGGATTTATTAGTCTGATTTGAGAAGCAGCCACGTTTGTAAGGTTAGTCATATGTCAGGGCTCGCTTTGGAGTTTTTCTGCCTCATTGTGGCCAAAGGCTCTCAGTTAAAGCAGCTTCAATGATTTAGGATTCATGGGCAAACACAAGGATAATAAGGACGTACAAGGTTACCATCTAAACATGTTTGACGTCAGAAGTTTGAACTTGCTTCTGATTTCTCATGGCTGACAGAGGTTAAACATTTTTACCAGACAAGGATGATTCTGGATTTAATTCTCACTTTCTATAACATCTGCAGATGACTGTATGATTTGCCCAAAGATTGAAGAGTCATGGCAAATAAACTACGGTTAGGGTTAAGTTTAAGTAGCTAAGGTAGGTTCTTTGGCCTCCTGCCTCCACCAGCCTGACCTCTACACTCTTATGTAGAGGTATTATTGAAATGACACAAGTCATGTGGTGTTATTATGTCTGGATGGTGCTCATCCTCAGGGTTTAGTTTTAACTGGAGTTCTGATACCACCCCATGATCGTATAACCCATAATGCAGTATGCTGATGCCTTTGTTTAGGACTTTTCAGACTTTGTCAACTCCTAGTGGTGGCATTGTTGTCATTTTTTTGTTAGAGGAGACCAGGAAACTATTTATGATCACAGTTTCTAATAACTCACCCTCAGCTCTGAGCATCTGTTGGCGAGCAGCGTCTTCACCATCACTGTCTCTGCAGGAGCTAACGTCTGCTGCAGCTCGACGCTCAATGTAGCTGAAGGGATTTTTAGTGTGGAGCGAACATTAACAGCCGTTTATAGTTGGATGAAACCAGATGTCAACAAAATTTAATTATCCTCTCTCTATATATTTTGAGAGGTGGGATGCCTCAAACAGTCAGGTACCTGAAGTATCATTTAATGACAAATACTGTTTAAGGTTATCCATCTATTTCTTGCACGACTACACACCAAGTCCAGCGTACTGCTTTATACCGTCCACGACTGAGTGAAGAGACTGTCCTGTGAGTCTAATGTGCAACATCAGAGCTTGTTGAGTCCATTAGAGCACTGAAACCTGGTCCATGAAACCAAAATAATGAGCTAAAAGAGGCTAAAAAGCTCTGTAGAAATGCAGACTTGGTGATAATTATCTACCTCTGTCGGTACAGGTAACTCTTTTAGCCAAATGTAGAATTTTAGGTCAAAGCCCAGTGCGCTGCACATGCAGACCATGTTTCATGGCTCTGTATGTTAATGTGTTTTTGTCACCGGGGCCCACACTTCCGCTGTAAGACAAGCTGTGTGCACAGACGCAGAGTTACTGGAATTTCTCCTCTCTGTTATTGATTTTCAGCAGGGTTTGCAAATGTTTACATGACTAGCAAGAGACATACAAGCTTTTTTCAAATGATCCCTCTCCTCCTCCTCCGTGCATTAGAGGCCAGGAGACAGGCAGGATGTGAGCCGGACGATAAGCTGCAAAGAGAGACAGAAAGGCTGTCGGGGATTCTCTGATGGTCAGTCCGTCACCGTCTAATAAGCTGTGTGCAGGGAGAAGCCTCTCTTTGGTGATGTTTTACACTGTTTGAGCAGCGCTGAGTTTAAAAATCGGTGCAACCGAAATCACAAATAGCAGGATATGATGTCATGGTTCAAATGAGAGCTCCCAAAAGTGCTCAGTTAAATCCACAGTTAATCAATACTGAGCCTGCGGTCACTACGACACGACACAGCAAACCACGCAGCAGCTGCTCGTTTGGTTTGTATAATTATGAAAGACTGGGTCAGACCACGACTCCTCCGTGAAGGCCTTCATGATGTTGATCACTTGTATTGGTGAAGAGGGCTTAAATCATACAAATTCACTGGTTAGTGTGATGGCTGCTGACAGAAACAGCTCAGAGATTAGTAAGATTTAAAGATTTAAATTAAAAGTTTTAAAACGCAATTTTATTTATATACACCGCAAAAAATGTAGTTTCTACGGTGAAAAACCAAACCACATCAGTAAAAGACCGTAAAACTCTATACTTCAATAGAGTTTATACAGTATTTTATATTAGAGACTGTAACAGTTACAGTAAAACACCGTAATACTTAATGGCATATTTTACAGTTTTTACTGTCATGGTTTGGCAGTTTTTCACGGTAAAATCTACAGAATTTTTAAAACATGGAATAAAACGACAACCTTGAACCTGAAATCAACAGTACTAACATCCTTTTACCGTAATATTAGAAAAGGTTATACCGTATTTATTACGGTAAAATTCTGTAAACCACAGCTGCTATTTTTTTACTGTAAGAACAATGTTTTAGCACCGAATCATAAGAGAAGTTATCTCATGAGACTTTCTATGTAAAGCAGGTCTCTCTCACTATTTATAATATTCTTTGCAGAGATTCAAACACTTGGCAACGGCGGCAAGGAAAAACTTCCTTTAAGAGACAGAAACCTAGACTGATGGGTAACGAGTCAGTTAAGTCTTTGCTTAAAGAAATGTGTCTGGTTGCAGATGTATAATCACATATAACATCTGTCCAAACCCTGCCTGCTTTTCACCACCACCTTTTTCTTGTTGATTGTGGTCTGAGTGAGGCTTGAAGTTGAGGCCGATAAGATGTTTCAGAGTACGCAATGATCACCTGAAAGGGTTAACAAGAGGCATCCGTGAGCTGCACTTCAAAGTGTTGCAGCAAAGTTTGCTGAACAGGCAGGCAGCTCAGGGACGAAGCTGTCTTCTTTGATTTAGCTACAGTTCAGTATTTTACAGCTGTGAATGGCAGCCCAGGTCTTGAGTTGTTGACACCGGTTGGCTCAGATTGAATGAGAGATTTTGTTTTTTGTACCAGGCTGTAAACATGTTTATTTCTGCTGTGAAGTTGGACATTTTAACATGGGGACTTATGGAGACTGACTCACTTCTGGAGCCAGCCTCAAGTGGACGACAAGAGGAACTGCAGCTTTTGGCACTTCACAGCCAAGGAGGATGCCACTTGATCCTGACCAGCTGCATTATGGTTCTCAGCTGACCTTCACCTCTGATCTCTGACCTCTGACCCTCCATTGGAGGAGGACAGGAAGAAGAACTTCCTCTCTATAATCAATACAGTGTAACATTATTAAACTGTCACTCACAATTAAAGGATTTACTCTGAAGAAGGTGAACAGACCTGCCCTGTTCCGCTCCATCCATCACACGTGATGCTCAACATACAGTACGAGACGCAGAGACGTGACAGCAGCTGTTTTTACTGAAGCTATCAGGAGGTTTTGGGATTAAAAGTCAAACAGATATTCGATGACACCACCATGACTCAGCTGAAATATTTTGCACCCAAATGAGCTCTAAAGGTTTTTTGTTTCACTGCAGTTTATTTCTGTTTCAGGAGCTTCAGTTTTCATATGACTAATAGTGACTTCATCTGACCCTCTGCTGGATGAACTCTCAAGTGATAAAACTGATATCATCAGTTTGAACTCAGGCAGCGAGAATGTGGTCATAGGTTTTGTTCTTTTACTATATATGGAGCCTAAATGCACATATATTCCTGTTTGTAGTCCAACACAGAGTCCAGGGCAGCACAGCTAACAAACTGAGCCAACATTACCTAACAGCAGCTAAAGTTGGCAGCAGTTTACTTACCCAGATTTACTCTTGTCCGGCGGCTTCTTACTCACTCACTCTCTCCTTTTCTCTTCTTAGCTTCCTCCATCAACGTCCTCTTCGCTCTCTTCTCCTCTGCCATTATGTCCATAGAGGCTGCTGAGCCTGGTTACATTGCCCACCTTGACCAGCTCCTGTTCTGGCACGACACCGGCTCCACTTCCCTGTAACCCTAACCCGGTCAGCCAGCTCTCATGCCTGACATTCCCTCTGCCAATCCTCATCTCTCCATTCCTGCTGGTATACTTAATAAAAGAGCTGTTTTCGCCTTACCTGCCTGTTCTGTGTCTGCATGCAGGGTCGCTGATCAAGACAGGTGTGCATGTACAGTAGTTTACCTTCAGTATTAGGATGCTTCTATAGTCTGGAGAGTGTTTAAGACAGTATCTCTTTGTTGCCTTGTTTATTTCCTTTAACAGTTCATCTGAAAACTTTCCTCTGACCGTTGGAATGGAGTACATTTCTCTGTGGTGCTGCCACTTTTACTTAACTAAAGTATACGTGAGTGCCTCCTCCACATATACGTAGACGACGCATGTTTGTGTGTATCATATGCACATTGTTTTGTATCCATTAAGATGCATGCAGACGGCAGGCTTGGATATTCATCTGCTGCGGACATGCGAGCCGCCGTATCGACTTTCCTCAGGGGAGATTTATTTATGCCTGCAGCCGCTCTGCTTCCCGCAAGCAAGGTGCATCCAGAGAGGTTTCTTCTCTCCGTCATATTAGAAAGAGCGTAACCCAAGCCAGGCTCTGGTCACTGGACTCTGCACACACACACACACACACACATATTGGTATATGGATATACTTATGTATGCATTTTCCTGCATCAGGGGAAAATGTGGTTGTGGTCGGGCTGAATTAGGGGGAAATGTGCATAAATGTATGGACGGTATCTGAAAAACTTTCCATTTGCTGTGATGGAAAAAACACCAAACATCGGCTCTCTTGCATGTGAATTGTTTACTTATTTAGGGTTTGAAATATTGAAGGTACCCTTCCGAGTATTTGACCATCACTAGCGTCAGTGTTAGCGTTGTTTTGTTTATTATGTGCATACATATTTCTGCCAATAGTCAGTGGTGGAAGAATTATTTAGACCTTGTACTTAAAGGTCCAGTGCGTCACATTTAGGAGGCTGAATTTACAGAATATAATCTTCATAACTTTGTTGAACTGAACTTTGTTGGACTAACCCCGATCGTACAATAACCATCATTTATTTGTCTGGTAATAGTTTTGCATGAAAAGATGGCAGCACAGGGGTCAAAGGAAAGGAGGAGGGACTTTTAGGGAAATGGGACACACCCCCTGTTTCTACACTCATCTACACTATTCAAGCCAGCTTTTGTGAATGTGCTCATCTTTAAAACATCCCCCACTATTGCCTCTATGTGTGTGTGTGTGTGTGTGTGTGTCGGCTGAGAGGCGGTACAATCATGTGAATTACAGAGATGGTAAATTGAATCAGCAGGGAGTCTCTGGCTCCACTGGTCTCAGTTGTTTCCATTGATCTGTATCAGAAGACTCCTCTGACCAACAGCAGCGATGCACCTCTCACTTTAGATACCACCGGCTCTCATTACGTCTCACTTAAAGAAATATTCCAACATTTTTTTTTTGTCCATGCAGCAAACTGAGCTGTCAGACATTTGCCCCAAAGCAAAGTGGAGGTTAGTTTGTTAGTTGTCATCATCAGGTTTCCCTTACGGAGAGTACAAAAAGGCCAAACCTGCATGTTAAGAGGTCAAGAAACACCCAGAAGTATTTGTTTCAAACATTTCTTTTATTTACATAAAATAAGGATGTGAGTCTTAAAGCGAGGCTGTATTTTTAATATGAAGGGAGTGTGTTGCTAATGAGGAGTAACTGGATTTGTGCTTTCTTGTGATTCAGTGACACATGGCGGTAATAAGAAGTAATTATGTTATCTGGTTGGAGTTCCATCCTCTTCATCCTCTTAATATTGATTCAGATGCACTGCTGTGAGGTCCTGTCAGGGCGTCTTTACATGATGAGCTGATGGAGCGTAAAACAGTGTTGACTCACATCCTGCTCATCTTTTGCCCGAAAATAAATAAATAAATAAAGATGCTGCTTCCAGTCTCGGTTTATCACAGTGACAAAGAGCACAGAAAGGCCAATAGGAAGTGGAATTACAGCGATGTTTATGTGTGCAGAGGCTGATCTCTTGTTTAATATATGAAAATAAACCAGTTTTTTCATCAGCAAATGTTCACAGAATTGTGGCGTTTACATAAAAGTGACAGAGTCAGAGGAGGAGGCTTTCAGGCCCAGGGCGCGGGGGAATGCTGACAGGGAGCGGAGCCGGTGTTGTGCCAGAACAGGAGCTGAGCGAGCAGGCAATGTAAGCTAAGAAGAGAAAAACAAGCAAGCAAGCAAGAAGCTGCCGGACAAGAGCAAATCTGGGACTGACTTTTAGTGGTTGGTGAGAGCTTGGTGAAATCAAAGGCTGAAAGACAGACGCCGAGCTGGGCTGACTGCTGTTGGACTAGTCAGTAATATTAGCTGGCTGCTATGTCTGCTGTTGGTGACCTTGTTGATGTTTGGCTGTCAGCAAAGTTGTCGACTCGCTAGTTTTTGATCATAAGTAATGTGATCAGAACAAATACGCACTTTAGCCTATCAAACAGACATAGTGGTTGTCACTTGCATGCACCACTTGAGCCCCAAACTGCCTGAAACCCCAAATTTGTATTGACCGTCTCCGGAAACAGATGGTGAGGAGCAGCAAAGCTGCCAGAAACCTCACAGATATTATGTTCAAATGTTTTACAGTCTACAGTATCAATCACATCTGCTTGCGCCTACACACACACAACTTACTGTGATCTTTTAAAGTGTGTCAGTCGGGGTGTGGTGCAGACATTTTTGTCCAGGAAGTGCCTCCAGCGGCGGGTGAAATCAAGTCGGCCCATTAACCTGCTGCAGCCAGGACTCGACCAGGGGCTCGTATCAGTCCACATTACAGAGGCATCGATCCCAGGAGCAGCACAGCCGACAGGAGCGGTCATGAATAATTGATGGCGCTCTGATTGAATGGAGACTCTGCTCTGCTTGTATTTTTATATGAAGGCTATTACAGCTTTTATTGACATTTATGCAGCCAGGAGGAGTGAAGCTACAAAATGCATGTGTTACAGTTTTAGAGGCAGTTTGTTTGCACATGTGCACACACATCATCTGATATAATCTGAACCATGAAGCTCCGGCGAGAACATGTCTGTTTGAGGACTTTCCAGAGAGTTTTTCCAATAAGGAGGAAAAAAGGAAAGGAATATTTCCTCACAGGAAACTTTTGTGTTTCTTACCTTCACTGTTTGGACAGCTAACAATTATTGGGATGATTCCACATCTCACAGTTTACATCCAATGCCAACTTTCCATGCCAACGCAGGAAGTACTGGAGTCACGGTGTAGAGGTTGGAGTCGGGTGTACACAGACCTGCAGTTAACATTCGCCTTTTTATGAACCTTAAAGCAACATTATGTAAAAATGTGTATGTTTTGTGTGTGTGTGTGATTTAGTGCCCCAGTTTCAGAGTGTAATACCTCTGTGGCATTACGTTCTTCTCACAGGTGATCGTACCCGGAGCCCAAAGTTACCTTTTATTTCACCAAGCTCTCACCAAAGACTAAAAGTCAGTCCCAGATTTACTCTTCTTGCTCACTTGCTTGATTTTCTCTTCTAAGCTTACATTGCCTGCTCGCTCAGCTCCTGTTCTGGCACAACACTGGCTCCGTTCCCTGTCAGCATTCCCTGTAAACCTCCTCTTCTTCATCCTGGTGGTCCAAAACGCCTGTGGTAAAAACACTTACACCCCCCCCCGGTGCTCTGAGCTCACGGTCTGGGCACTTTTTGAGTTTTAACTCAACTATTTTAACTTTACTCAGTGATTAGTGGTTTACAGTGTTTCTTATTTGGATTGCTCTAATGAAGGTGCATGAAATTAGACCAGAAAACCAGAAAAGCATGCTGTGACTGAAGACGAATTATTGAACTTATTTTTCTTCTCAGTTTATAAAATCAATTTGTACTTCCTGCTTCATTTAGTAAATTAAGTCTTTAAATCACGCGTGTTTCTGCCAGTGGTTCACCTGACTCTGTGTTTGTGTATCCGTGTGTGTTTCTGTGTTTCTGTGTGTACATGTGTGTCCTTGTGTGTTTGTGTGTGTCCACTTTCCGTCCAATCCATTATTCTCCAGAATCAATTTGTGCCGTCGTTCAGTGAAGAGGTTTCATGGAGAGTGTGGTAAATGGTGAGTTTCTGAGAATCTGTGATTGACACGATCAAAGTGTTTCCTAGGTAACAGTAGTGCCGCCTTCATGTAATCAGATTACAAAATAAGTACAGCTAATGATGCAGCAGATGGCTGTTTGAAGATCTGAAGAAGCCCATGAAAAATATCTTTGTATTTATTTTTCCTGTTGGTTTTATTGTGTTGTTATCAAAAGTTTTACTTATGGTTTATTTATATTTTTGTCTGACATTTTTTGTCCTTTCATCTTTTAGCATTCATTTAACAAGGGAACCATTAGCATGGCCGTAGACTCTCTTAAAACATTACATTTTAGAGATTAGAGACATTTTAGAGACATCCAACAGATTATTCATCTGGATTTTGAAATATTAAAATGAAAAAGAACGCCTCAACCACACCTCTAATCATCTACATACTGTATACCTGGCCTGCTCTTCTGGACCTGTTTGTCTCCTTTCCTTCACCCATTCACTCCCCTACCTCATCCCTTCATCCTCTCTTCCCTCCTTCCCTCATCCATTCCCATTTAATTTTGTGCATACCTCTCCTTAATCTCATTCGAGGTATTGTCTTGGCTCCTGTAAGCAGCTCAGGTGGAAACACACCTGAGACTGAACCCCCACTCTGACTCCGTCAAACATCTGCATCCATTCATCTCAGTCTCTTCATCTTCATCTCTGTCCGTAACATCAAAACCTCCATTAAACTATTAAATGAAATATTTAATGAAAGGATTTAGTTTGAAGGAGCCAAAATAAAACAATGTTTTTCACTTTATTTGCACTTTGCATGAACTCATGTTGTTTCCTGCTGCTGCTCAGTCCTCTCAGTCAAAGTTCAGACACTTTAGTTTCAGTTTCTTTACTTTTTTTTTTTGGACTCACGGCTTAAATCGATCTGGTTGTTTGCCAGAACATGTGGCGTTATCATCCTGCCGGGCTGTGTGATAATGTGAAGAGCATTAAATATTCAGTTAAGAGGAAGCTGAGTGTCACTACATTATCTGAGATGTCAGGCATTTATTGATGACTATCCTTTATCTGTTGGAGCTGAAACAAGGACACACACACACACACACACACACACACACACACTGAAACCACTGGGAGTAATATTATTTGTCTGATAGATGCAGTCTATTTGTTTCATGAATTATAGATCTTACAAAATGTCATGCAGAGCAAGTTGCCTGCTGCAGCTCGCTCGCTGCGTGCATGACATCACCTTGACAGATGAGTCCTCTCAGCAGCACTTTCTGGAAGTTTTAACTGGGGAAACTCAAAGGTTACTCAATCAATAGGTGAAGCTTTTTAAAAAGCTCGGTTGTTTCCTCTACTGACCTCAATCGTTAATTAGACAGAGTCTGCAACGTTGATGCTGTGTGCTGGTGGTGCATGAATGCACGCAGGCTGCTAGTAAACCCAAGGAATAATCTGTTTGCAGCATGCCATCCTCCACAGACGGACTTAAACAGATTTAAAGCCCTCCATGAAATGTGCTTTGACGCTTTAAGTTAAGCTATGGGCCTCTGATTTAATTAAAACAACTCAAATCAGCGTGCAGAAATAGAATTACAAGCAGAAATAATTCACTTTGTGTGAATGCAAAAGCACTCTCCGGCTGTTATCTTTTATCTTTTCCCTTTTTTTTGTGGAGATCCGTCAATGAATGTGTAAAGGAGATGTAAGAGAGAGAGAGAGGAGGATGTCTCACTGCCATTAACCTGAGACCACCCTCCCTTCTCTCTCTCTCTCTCTCTCCTGGCTCCGACCCCACGCTCCACCTCCCTCACCCACCCTCCTTCCTTCCTTCATTCATTCATTCAGACCCCGGCTCTGGTGGTGGTGGTGGAGAGGAAGCTGCTGCCCCCTCGGGGGATTTGGCATCATAATTATATAGGAAGCAGAGCAGTCTGCCGTCTGTCTGTTGTTGCAGCCTTGGAGAGAGGCTGCAGGCTTGGTCACACATGTCCCGCAACCGGTCATAACATGGATGTGGAGCTGTCTTTCTGACACAGTTTGGAAGGTAAGATAATCTCATTAATCTTCAAAGAGTAGAGAGTGATTACAAGCCTGTTGGTATTAAACCTCCTGCTGCTCACAGGCTGTTCACTTTGATTGACACAACACACTACAACTGAAGTGTTAAAACTACATCTTTGGAAGCTCTCTGAATGAAGCTTGGTTAGACGTTTAACAAATATCTTTTTGGCTCTTTTACGGAAGCGGATCCATTTTCCGTCTGCAGGATGTTTCTGAACTCTGCAGCCTTAATTTGATTTCCTCCCCCTGCAGATGATCAGAAAGAATCAGCCTGTTTAGCCTGTACCAAATGATTAGATTGAAGTCTTGCACACACAGATTGGAGAAAGTTCTCGAATGGTTCCTTTTTGGTCCAGTTTGATATTGGAGATCACTGATTTGAAGAGTTGGGGCACTCTTAAAGGCTTGTTTAAGGCACCATTGAGGTCCCAACTAAAGAAAACCTTCCCAAAAATGGATCCTTCCGGCACAAAAAGGGAGTTTGCAACGATGCAAGCCGGTAATTGCAACTACTTCTGCTTTCTTCTACTAATTTGCTAATTTACTTTCACATTCGTGAGACAATGAGACGATGTGTTTTGTTTCTCTTACCTCTCTTTGCCTTGTGCAACTACGTACTATATTTCTTGCATCTGTATTGTTTCCTGATTGGAATTGTCCTATAATCCTGTTATGACTCAGGCGTTTTGAATGTGTCACAGAGTAAGAAGAGGAAGCAGCCATGTCAGAGAAGAAGCCACGAGGCTCGGACACGCGTCCCAAATGTGGCCTCCGCAGTTGGAGTGCAGACAGTTATGTTTGGCGGGGGAAGAAACGCTCCAGGAGCGCTCGCAACGGGTCGACTCCCGGAGGGCTGGAGGCCGAGGGGACAGAGGAGCTGGGCGTGCGGTCGACGTCCTGCCCGAGGCGGCGCAGGGAGAGAAAGTGTAGCTGCAACACTTTTGGAGATGGGTTGACGACGGCAGACATTGATGTGGTGTGTCGGAAAGCCTTGTCCCGTCGCTCTCTGCGGCAGAAGTTTCAGGACGCCGTGGGTCAGTGTTTTCCCCTGCGCTCTCACCATCACCACCATCATCATCATCACCATTCATCGGGCTCCTCGAGGCCCTTCTCGGTGCTCTTCTGGTCTAAACGCAAGATCCACGTCTCAGAGCTCATGCAGGACAAATGTCCCTTCTCGCCCAAATCTGAACTGGCCCGATGTTGGCACCTTATAAAAAATCACGCCACCCACCAAAATGCCCTGAAGGACATGGAGGCTCCACTCAGACCCAATGTCTCATCTTCCTCTACCTCCCCACCACAGACCCCCCTTTCCTGGGAGGACATCTGCTGCTCTCCTGGTCCAGAAGGCACCAGTCTGGAGGACTGGGACCCTTCTTGCCCTCATGGGGGAGCAGAGGGCATCTGTGGCCACACTGACTACATCCTGGTCCCAGATCTGCTCCAAATCAACAACAGCCCTTGTTACTGGGGTGTGTTGAATCGCTTTGAAGCAGAGGAGCTCCTGGAGGGCAAACCAGAGGGAACGTTCCTGCTCCGAGACTCTGCCCAGGATGAGTTCCTCTTCTCGGTCAGCTTCCGGCGCTACAGCCGCTCCCTGCACGCACGCATCGAGCAGAACGACAAGCGTTTCAGCTTTGATGTGAGAGACCCGTGTATGTACCGGGATCCCAGCGTGACAGGACTACTGAGACACTACAGTGACCCGGCCACCTGCCTCTTCTTTGAACCTCTCCTTTCCCGGCCACTATCGAGGACCTTCCCTTTCTCCCTGCAGCACCTGTGCAGGACTGTGATCTGTAGCTGCACCACCTACCAGGGCATAGACACCCTGCCACTTCCACCTCAACTCAGGGACTACCTCCGACAGTACCACATTAAGTGTGATGGGGCCTGCGCGCTGTGACAGTCCAAAGAAGGCAAACATAGGACAAGCAAAGGCCGGTTCTCTTGGTATCTGGTGCTCTCCAAGTACCTTTGCCTTTTGCAGATCTTTGAGGTCTAAAAAGTGCAGAACTGGAGAGTTTTTTAGGATGGTTGTTGGACTTGATGCATCAAGAGATAGAATAACCAGACCTATACAGAAGGAACACATTGACGAGATGTCTCTTACGTCCAACCTTCAGCCTGGATTCAGGTTTCTGGTCGTCCTTTTAGTGAAGACAGGGTCAATCAGCTGGGACAAGAGGGCAACCACTGGGACACTAATTAAGCAAACACGTCCCAAAACATTTGCCTTAATATGCTTTATGGAGTACGGATTCTCAACAATAACCAAGACGTTGGACTCTTGAAGCTCTCTTGACTTCACTTCAATCAGGGTTGTCTTGTGTGGGCATCTTGTATCTCTCCACTAGAGGAACTGCACCTTTCATGGCAAACCAAACGTTCATGTACCTTGATATAATAAACATGTGAGGTTTCATTGTAGTCCTGCAGGTACAGAGACTCCAACTGCATCTAGTAAATATCCAAACATTTGAAACTCTTCGTTAACTTTCCAACTAAATAAAATGTTTTGACCTCTCTCTCAACTGTTGTAGTCTAACTAATGCTAAAAGTTCAAACCACGTGTCTCCCCAAAGACTGTGTGAAGATTGAGGTTGATTGACCACCTCATGGGAAAGTTCGGTCGGTGCAAACTGAAGACAAAAGGGCTGTTTTTTTTTCATCCTTTTACCTGCTACGCAAAGTTGGTTCATGCACTCTGTTGGCAACCAGCGTGAATGACAGAAAGACACACACACATAATGACTGTAAACATTACATGTATGCCTCTGAACCTTCTTGATGGGACTCCTCTCCTTCCTCTCTGCAGCCACACGATGGCGGCACAGCTGCACAGATCAGAGCTTTGAGAAGACTTCATCTTCACCGCTTGTCTTTACAGACTCTGCTGCCTCTTCACCGTTCAATCTTAGCTGACAGCTCCTCTGTAAACTGGTCATTTAACATCACTTGTGCCTCTACAGCTTTCCCAAGTATCGTTGTAGAATATTCTATAAGACTAAGCGCTATTCTCAAAGTATTTGAATCACTGTGATTCTTCTTAGAGCCGTATATTGTATTCACAAACCAATAAATGCCATTTACACTGCTGTTCCCGTCTCTTGTGTTGTTGGTTTTTTTTAAATCTCTGGACTGATTTAATGGTGCAGCTCAAATCATATTTATCCACACCTGTTCATGCTGCAGCAGCATCAGTAGTTAGACAGGCTAATGGTATGGAAAATGCTGCTTTTTGAAGTATCACTGAAAACAATTCATCCCGCTCTTTGCAAAAAAGGACACCTCTAAATGCCAACGCTCCAGCAGAGCACATAGAAAGATAAGGACATGAAAGAGACTGTTTCTCCTCAACAACTCGGGCGGAATTCAGATTTTTCAATTGATTCATGTGTCATTTAGCTTTTCTCTTCAACTAGCAGCGTAAAAAATATCTGCCCTGGGGTGAGTTATATGAATACAAAGCAGGGCGTGAAATATCAGGTTTTCAGGCATGAACAGTTGTTGTCCTCACTTGTCAAACACATATCAACATTTTACCTCTACATGCTGGAGTATGTAAGCTGCTCTGTGTTCTATTTCTTTATTAATGTGTCACGTTAAATATGAAGACGTTGGTGCACAAAAGCTTTAAATAGATTCACTTTAAACCTTAAAAATTTATCAACTGTAACGTCTAGACTATCTCACATCTATGAGCTGCGCATCCATGGCAACAATCAGCGACATCTGCTGACAATTAAAGGCTCAACACGCCTTTTTCATGTCTTCACTTCGAGATGTTTTCACATGTTGGTGCAGGAAAAAGCACACGTGTTGATAATAATATGAATGTTGGCTGAATTCCATTTTGCTGCTTCAGTTTCTGGGTCCTGCTGGCCAGACTGTCATGACTTAGTGGGACATTTGAATGGAACAGAGCCATTGTTAATGTTATTAATGGTTAAATTCTTCCTTAATATGAAGCTCTTCTGTTGGAGAGGACAGAGGATGTCAAGCTGCAGCGCACTAAAGGAGATTTAATCCACCTTAAAGTCAGTAGATTAGTCCTAGTTAAAGGGAACACCACTGATTTTACACACGAAGGTCAGTTAACGGAGAATACGACTTGAATTGGACTTGAAGAGTTGAGGTGTGGAGTTTGAAGGACATTCAGATTCATCAGGCAGGGAGGGTCAAATGCTGCGACCCATTGCAAGTTGAAAATCAGTAGTTCAGAGTGGGTTGTCCCAACTTCCGATATAAATGCGTCCCGGTGCATCTGCTGGGAAAACATGGACACCCGCAGCAAACTGATATTTATATCGCAAATGTCTGAACTGCAAAAGCCTCGACTGAATTCACTTTAAAAGAGACGGCAGGAGTAGACAACTTCTAGATGGATCTTGCTTCCTTGCATCCATCTTCGTGTTTGATCCCTTTGACTGCCGACATGTCAACGCTCAGTCAGTGGACAGTCAGGAGCCACATCTATCGATTGTCCTGAACCACATACATGAAATATTAATGTTGTCTTGTATGATCCAGTTAGCCAGCATCATTTTTCAGCAGCTCAAAGCCCAAAAAATCTCCTGTTACATTGGATTCATGATACATTTGATATCCAGATCTGAGAAATGAGACATTTCTTCAGGTTTTTAGACTCTGTATAGCCTAAAACACACATATCGGACTTAAGAGGGCTGCTGTACACTCTGATTCTTACTGTATACTATTATATTTCAGTGATGCAATATTTAGACACCCAGCTGTCTGCCAACAGTCTACTTCCTGTTGCACTAATCAAATTCTCCCCGGAGACACCGCTCAAACAGGCGAGCGGAGAGTCAACCAATGGCAGGTTGAATTTGGCACGCCTGGAAACGGCCAAGAGGTACATATGCCAGGTATTAATAGTGACTTGAATTATTTAATAAATAATTAAAAGCATTAGCAAATGAATACTCGTTTCTGGGCCTGGCTTTGACCTCTCGACCTCAGTTCTGTCTTCAAAACAAGTTACGGTGTAAGATTAAAGATTTCCAGAGGTTCCTTGTGTATGTTGATGTTTATTACAAACTTAATTAAAGAATATTGTTTCAGTGTCTCAGCAGAATATAAAGATACACAAACAGATAGGTACATTTCTCTCTCTGACTGATATTTTATGTTTTATTATTGTTTTGTATAGTAGATTCTCCATCTGTGTCGACTGGATGGATGATGTCTGTGGCAGATTACATTTGTTGGGTTTGGAGGAGGAAGAGGAAGCTCTTAGTTTGCAGTGTAATGTGATTTGAAGTTAAATATGAAGTTATGTTTTCCTCTGGCTCCTCACCACTGCAAGGTTGTTGTTTTTTTGTAGGCTACGTGTCCGTATGGCACCCACATGTCGGTTTTAGGTAACAAAAACACAACATTTCTTATTTTATACATGAATAAAAACATAGTTATTGAATATATTAAACTTACATACTGGACCATATGTTTAATTAAGGTATGTTTTTTTTGTAAAACATCTTCTTCCATCACTTCTGTTGCTATAATCCAGTTTTTAAATAACTAATTAATAATAAAAATAATAATAATAACTTTATTTATATAGCACCTTTTAAAAAAAACATACAAAGTGCTTTGACAGACAGTCAGGCACGAACAAGATACTCAAAAACAACATTTAAAAGACAATATAAAACAATTTTAAAAAGTTAGAAAGTTAAGTAATGCATAAAAAACATAATGATAAATGACACAAAACAACACTACAATATAGAAAGATGAAGAACGAAAAATAAAATAAAATAAAATTAATTAATTAAAATTGAAAAGTTGAAAAGAAAAAAATAGGAAAAAATTATTAGTCATTTTTTATATTATAGTTATTATTTATTATTATTATTATCATTATCATTATTATTATTATTATTGTTGTTGTTATTGTTATTATTATATATTTTTAATATTTATTATATGTTTGAATCGTCACAGATTTGTGAAGAAAAAACACAAATTCATTAAAAAAACAAACAAAAAAAAAATCCCAAATCTGACGCACGCTGCGTGCCTAAAACGTAAAGGCGGGGTTTCGGCCGGTTGCGTCATGACGTAGCTGGCGGGAGTTGTGACGCCGCGTTTCCTTGTTTTCAACGCAGCGCGGGAGATTCAGGAGAAGAGTCGCTTGGAGTTTAAGTTGTAAGTCGGCGTATTTCTTTAATTTAGAGTCAAAGTGAGTCAGAAAACTTGTTAGTTTGGTTTAAATTGAACGTGTCGTGCTGTGAACTGCGTTTATTAACCCGCATGTTGAGTTTAAACGAGCTAATTTAACGTTATATCAACGTTATATTAACATCCACACTGACATGACAGTGTGTGTGATGCTAACGTGTTAGCCTGAGCTCCACTCTGTGTGTCTCTGCTCCGTCAGGTCTGGTGGTGGTTTGTCAAGATGCCGTGTGAGAGGAAGCCGATGCGCTACGACCACTCGGAGGGACACACCGAGGTCTGCTTCGACGACTCCGGGAGGTGAGTCCGCTCTCATGGAGCCTCTGATCGGACGTTAGCTCATGCTACAGACTGCTCACTGTGTGTGTGTGTGTGTGTGGCTGTTTGACAGGAAAGGTCAGATTTTTATTGTTGTTATATTTGATCTTTAACTTGTAAAACACAGATCTCCACTTGACAGGTCACATAAAGTGTAACAAAGAATTACAGAGCATTATCTGACCAGTGTGTCAGTGAATCTGTATATACTGCAGCAGTGTCTACCTCAGGGTGTCAGTAGCTTTATTACAGAAGGTTGTTAGTTCACTGTGTTAATGAACGTTGATAAAATCTCTCAAACTACACTGAGTGAATGAGTGATGTCTTAAATCATCAGTTTCCACCTCTAGTCTCTCCTCGAGCCGTCTGTCCCTCCAGTCCACGATCGTCTCATAATAAATGATGATTAAATGATGATTTGCGGCATTATTAAGAATCACTTTATCGGCCAGGTGTGTGCACACACACGAGGACTTTGACTCCGGTTCACTGTGCTCTCAAGTGTACATACAGGTATAGACACACAGTTTAACAAGGAACATGACAGGTAGGCGCAGACATGAACATAAAACATAAAAAATAACTAGATGCATATTTAAAATATATATAGATATGTGTATCTATCTATAGACACTGACAGACATTTGTAGACTGGGTAAGGGACAGGTGATGAAATGTGTTCTGTACATATATTACATATTTAAGCAGATATTTTTCACTCACAATCAAAACAATATAAAACAAACTGTTGACAGTCTTATCGTCTCGTGCACTGACTGCTGCACTCTCTGCTAATGCTGTGATCTTCATTCAGCGTCTGCAGCCTCAGTTAATTGTATACAGTTTTTATCTCTCTCTATTTGTTGGTCTGTTTCTTATTTTTCTAAGAGAATTTATTTTATTTTTACGTTGATGTAGTTTTCTGTTTGTAAAGATCTTAGCACATATTTAACTTCTTTGCACAGGTTTTAATTTAAATGCAGATTCAGCTCAAAGGTTAGCTTTAACACATGTTTATGTAGTTTAATGTATGTTTATTGTAGTATAGCAGGGGTGTCAAACTGTTCCACAAAGGGCCGGTGTGGCTGCAGGTTTTTGTTCCAACCAACCAAGAGCACACAGTTTGACCAATCAACTCTCTGAAGACTGAGATCAGTTGATTAAATGAGTCAAGTCTGGTGTGCTGCTGCTTGGTTGGAAGGAAAACCTGCAGCCACACCGGCCCTTTGTGGAACAGTTTGGACACCCCTGCAGTATAGACTAATCTTAATGCATGCTTACTGTGTGTTCACTGTGTCTTATGCTGCTACTGGATGCTTGAATTTCCCTCGACCACAGAATAGCCATGATCTGACCACGATGATGTTTTCTTCAGGTTCATTGTAACCTGCGGGAATGACGGCGATGTTCGGATATGGGAGAGTCTGGATGATGACGACCCAAAGTTCATCACCGTCGGGGAAAAGGCATACTCCCTCGCACTCAAGGTCGGTCACCTGAAGGTTCATTTAGGACGTCATGATGTGTGACTGACGGTTCATAGTTAGTCCACACGGCAGCAGCGCTGAGATCTGTTCTTCCCTCCGCAGAACGGCAAGCTGGTGACGGCAAGCTCCAACAACACAGTGCAGATCCACACGTTTCCCGACGGAGATCCGGACGGCATCCTGACCCGGTTCACTACCAACGCCACACACGTCACCTTCAACAACAGCGGCTCGAGGGTGGCTGCTGGATCCAGGTACTGAAGATAGACCGACCTGTGCTCGTGCTGGCCTTACCCCGTCCAAAGGCTGCTGTTTGTGATTTATTGCCCCCAGTTTCAGAGTGTAGTCCCACTGTGGTAAATATGGACAGCTGTGCTGCTAGTCCAACTAACTAGTAACTAGTCCAACAGCAGTCAGCCCAGCTCGGCGTCTGTCTTTCAGCCTTTTATTTCACCAAGCTCTCACCAACCACTAAAAGTCAGTCCCAGATTTACTCTTGTCCGGCGGCTTCTTGCTCGCTCACTCTCTCCTTGTCTCTTCTTAGCTTCCTCCGTCAACGTCCTCTTCGCTCTCTTCTCCTCTGCCATTATGTCCATAGAAGCTGCTGAGCCTGTTGCCTACTTGCCCAGCTCAACAACACCAGCTCCGCTCCCGTCAGCAGTCCCCTGTAAACCTCCTCTTCTTCTTCCCGGTGGTCCAAAACGCCAGTGGTACAAACACTAACACTCCCCCGGTGCTCTGAGCTCACAGTCCTGAGCTAACAGCAGCTACAGCTGTCAGCAGTTTACTTCACTGTCCATCAGGAAACTCTGTAAATCACAGAGAGTTGAGGCAGAGCAGCCGGAGGACATCAGAGGGAAAACCAGAAAACATTTTCTCCATAAAATATGATCCAGTTTCACCAAAATCAGTGAAATAGTTGGTGGTGTGTGACTTAGTGCCGTAAAGCGTTACGTACTTCTCCCGACCCGGAGCCCAAAGTTACATAGTGTGAGAACAGACGTACGAATGACAGAGACACCATTCACCTGATCACAGGTCAGTGTAGCACCGATGATAGTGAGGTATGTAACATGTATTCAGTTATTTGGACGTCCGGCTTCATCCTGAGGTGTTTCTCAGACAGGAAGCAGAGCTGAAAGACGAGTGAATGTCACTTCTGCTTCGTCAAACCGTGCACGTTCACCCGGCCCCCGGCTTCTCCCGTGGCGGCTGCTTGAAGCCGTCGTGCGTAACGTGTCCGCTCTGACTGAACCACAGCGTGATCTCATTAGCTTCGCTCTTGTTGTTGTTCCAGTGCAGAATGTACCTGGGTGATATTTCCACCTCACAGACGGAGCAGCTCTCCGGATTGGTTTATGATTAGTCCTGATTGGAGGTAAACGTCTGTTTCCAAGCAGGACTGATTTGCCCTAAGCGGGTTTATCACGCCAATAAAAGCACAGAGCATGCTGCTTATCGATGCTGCTATTTTCATCCCGGTAATTTCTGCTGTGATATTGATTGTGAACATTCAGGTATCCGAGGCTTGTTAGGGCGGATTTGGCATCTGCATTCTGGCGGACGTCGGAGGAAATCGGGATTCTTCCGCGTCTCCCTTTTTCATCGATTTGGCGATTTGCGCTCGTGTCGGTTCCCGTGGACGCAGATCACCAGTTTGCACATGTTCATTCTTAATTTCTCTGCTTCCCTCCCCTCAGTGACTTCATGGTGAAGGTGGTGGAGGTGTCGGACAGCAGCCAACAGAAAACACTCCGGGGCCATGAAGCGCCGGTCCTCAGCGTGACCTTTGACCCCAAAGATGACTTCCTGGTGGGTAAACCCTGTGTACGGATGTTAAATGAAGAATCTGAGCTGGTGTTGGTGTAACCCGCTTTGTTTTCTCCGTCAGGCGTCTGCCAGCTGTGACGGCTCCGTCGTGGTGTGGAACGTTGACGAGCAGGTACGTCCGTGTTTAATCACCTCACTCTGGAAGTCTTTACAAACACGTCGAGCGCTCTGATGTTGATCTGCTTCGTCTCCGTGCAGACTCAGGTGATCAGCTGGCCTCTGCTGCAGAAGACCAACGATGTCAGCAACGCAAAGTCTCTGTGTCGGCTGGCCTGGCAGCCCAAGACGGGAAAGGTCAGTCTGCAGCACATCTGCCTCCACGTCAGGGATGAATCATTGATTATCATCTAATGTGTGTGTGTGTGTGTGTGTGCAGTTTTTAGCGGTTCCCGTAGAGACAAAGGTTCACCTGTACGAGCGAGGGACCTGGGATCACGTGAGCACTCTGTCCGATGATCTGCTGACACAGGTGAGCTCTGGGCCTGGCAGGATTGAAGGTTCGGTCTGTCGGTGCTCTGTTGGAAATCTCACCGTGTTCTTCCTCCACCCTGTTTCCTCTGCAGCCCATCAACGTGGTGGCCTGGTCTCCGTGTGGGCAGTTCCTGGCAGCTGGCAGCGTGGGAGGAGCGCTGAACGTTTGGGACGCGAACAGCAAGCTGTGTGTGGAAAGGTACGCAACCACCAACTATCTCGCTAGTCGATTTAAAACTAAACTGGGTCCTCAGTGCTCGACAGGTGCAGGTCGTTCAGAGGAAGTCGACAGCTGACGTTGTCTCGTCTCTGCTGCAGACAGAAGCACGAGAAAGGCTTCACGGTGTGCGGTTTGGCCTGGCATCCGTCAGGCAGCCAGATCGCCTACACGGACACGGAGGGCTGCCTGGGCCTTCTGGACGGACTCAGCACCTCCACCTCCAACACCACCACCACCACTACCACCACCAAGGTACAATTTCACTTATCACCTTTTAAATTCAGCTACATCGTCCTGCTGAAGTCTCTAAATAGACGCTAACACTTCTGGCAGGTGGCAGAAAAAAAGCCGGCGAACGACTACGACGACCTGTTTGATGATGACGACGATCGACTCATGGATGAAGGACTCAGTGACACCAACTCGCCGGCTAAGAAACCCGCCGCTGTGGATGACGATGACGACGATGACTTCCTCATGCCCGCAACGGGACGCGTGAGGAACAGAGCGATCCTGGATGATGAGAACTCGCTCGGTGAGTGAAATGTGTGGACTGTGGTTGTTTGTTGAGGTGTTGTGCTTTACGTTTGTGCGCCTTCATTCAGACACCGGGTCGCTGAAGCTCGGTCAGGACAAATTCGGGGACGACGACGATGACACGGGCAGCGCTGTCATGCCTGCAGCAGCTGCCCCGCTGGTGCCCTTACGTCCCGTCTATGACGGGCCGATGCCGACGCCTCCCCAGAAGGCCTTTCAGCCAGGCTCCACCCCGGCACACCTCACACACCGCTTCATGGTAGGACTGATCGACGCCGCGTCGTCGTTTTTGTTTTGTTATTTTGTTGCCGCGTGTGTTTTAACGGCCAGTTTGCACCTCAGATGTGGAACTCTGTGGGAATCGTGCGAGGCTACAACGACGAGCAGGACAACGCCATCGACGTGGAGTTTCACGACACGGCCGTGCACCATGCCATGCACCTCACCAACTCTCTGGGTCACACCATGGCTGATCTTTCCCAGGAGGCCGTGCTGCTGGCCTGCCCCAGCACGGACGAGCTCGCCAGGTAAAACACCTCCCCCGTCCTTGTTTGTTTTCTGTTCGTTCCTTTCGGTAAATCTTCAAACCGGCTCTTCTTCTCCTCTCAGTAAGCTTCAGTGCCTCCACTTCTCGTCCTGGGACACCAACAAGGAGTGGATGGTGGACCTGCCGAAGGGCGAGGACGCCAGGGCGCTGTGTCTGGGTCAGGGCTGGGCGGCGGTCGCCACCAGCGCGCTGATGCTCCGACTCTTCTCCATCGGCGGAGTCCAGAGGGAAATCTTCAGCCTGCCTGGTCCCGTCGTCTGCATGGTCGGACACGGAGAGCAGCTGCTCATCGTCTACCATCGAGGTTAGACACACACACACGAACACACACATCACCACGTATTAATTATAATTTGAAATTCATCTATAAAATGTGCCAGTTTCCTCGATCTTTAAGGATCTTTGTCCTCACGTCGGTGCTCGTGTTTCATTTTTCCGTCATCAGCGACAGGTTTCGACGGCGAGCAGGCGCTTGGTGTTCAGCTGCTGCAGTTCGGTCGAAGGAAGAGGCAGCTCATCAACGGCGAGCCTCTCCCGCTGTCTCGCAAATCCTACCTGTCCTGGCTCGGATTCACCGCTGAGGGTCAGTTTGTCGAGAGCAAATCTTCTTTAACCTCTTGGAAATGTTTCTGAAGGTCTGATGGTGTTTTGGTTTTTCAGGCACTCCGTGCTACGTGGATTCGGAGGGTGTGGTCCGCATGCTGAACCGCTCTCTGGGCAACACGTGGACGCCGGTGTGTAACACGAGAGAGACCTGCAAGAGTAAATCTGATCACTACTGGGTGGTCGGCGTACACGAGAACCCTCAGCAGCTCAGGTGAACTCTCTCTTCTCCGCCATCCCGTTGCAGACGTGTTGTGTGTGTGGGCGTGTTGTGTGTGTGTGTCGGCGTGTTGTGTGTGTGTGTCGGCGTGTTGTGTGTGTCGTGTCCTCCTAAGCCTGCTCTCCTCCTCTCAGGTGTATTCCATGTAAAGGCTCCAGGTATCCTCCCACCCTGCCCAGACCTGCTGTGGCCATCCTGCCCTTCAAGCTGCCTCTGTGTCAGACCGCCACAGAGAAAGGACAGATGGAGGTAAATGAATCAAACGCACCTCAGACAGACGCTAACGCGGTAACGTGGTTTCATCTTCGTCGTCTTCTGTCGTCCTCCAGGAGCAGTTCTGCCGTTCGGTCCTCTTCCACAACCACTACAGCTTCCTGTCGTCCAGCGGCTACGAGATCGACGAGGACGGACAGAGTCAGTCGCAGAAGGAGCAGCAGGAGCTGCTGATGAAGATGTTTGCAGTGAGTACGCTTCAGCTGCGGCGTCACATCACAGCCGTGTTCAGATGAACAGAGCTCAGAGTCGATGTTTTCTTCTTCCAGTTGTCCTGTAAGCTGGAGAGAGAGTTTCGCTGCGTGGAGCTGGCCGAGCTCATGACTCAGAACGTGGTGACTCTGGCCATTCGATACGCGTCCCGGTCCAGACGCATGGCGCTCGCCCAGCGCCTCAGTGAGATCGCTCTGGAGAAAGCCAACCAGATCCAGGAAGAGGAGGAGGCGGAGGAGCAGGAAGAGGAGCCGGAATACTCCAGACGGACATCTGGGTAAGTCCAAAACACATCCGACTGTCGTGCTCCAGTGGAGAGGCTTCAGGTGTGATTCACGAGTTTATTACGTGGACAGGTATGGCCAGAGCGGACATTACAGCAACCGACGCAATCAGGAGGAGGAAGAGGAGCAAGGAGAAGAACTCAGGGAGGAAGAGGACGGAGGACAGGAGATGGAGACGGAGGAACCGGCAGAAAGCAGAAGACGTCAGTTTCACCTCTTTGTTCAGCTTCTTTGTGTTTATCTCCATGATACAAGCTAACGTGTGTGTGTGTTGTGTGTGTGTGTGTGTGTGCAGGTGTGAATCCATTTGCTAAAGAGGCGGGTTCACCTGTGACGCCGTCTGTGACGCCGAGTGAGTACAGACAGTGATCATCACATGGTGTCGTGTCTGCTGTGTGATTAAAATATTAATTTAAGTCTCTTTTTTTTTTTTTTTTTGTAGCTGCTAAAGTTGGACGTGCAAATCCTTTCAAGGTAACGACGTCAGCGCTGTTTTCTATCAAATTATATGAAGTAACTATACAAAAAGAGAGTGAGGGACGTGTTTCATGGACGACTTGATGGGCTACCTGCAGGTGCTGGGCTCGGGGAAACCCTCGTCTTCGTCCGGTCAGCCCCGAGTGACGAACATCCTGGACAACATGACGTCCAGCAGGAAGTCGAGTCCACTCAGCGGAGCTGCAGGGAAACAAAGCAAAGGCCCCGTCCTCAAACCGCTGGCTCCCAGGCCCAAGACCAAGGTACCGGTACCGCAAAGACACTCAGCGACAAATGTTTGTGGTTCTTCTTCACCCCTCATTTTAGGGGAGATATTATATGTCACGTAGATGTGGAGTACGTCATCTGACAGCTGAGGAGGTTAATTTGAGAGCTCAGCTGTTTTTTGTGTTTAATAAGTGTTTGGAACATTATGATTGAAGTATATGATGCCTGTTGCCGTGCTCTGCTCATAAGTTGCAGCAGTTGTTGAGTATTTAACCTTTTGTTCCACACATGTAGTGCAAAAATCCACATTAAGACACCAAGACCAAGAGGAACACCACAGAAAGACTCAAACTTTTGACATTTGGAGATCGGCGTTTGGAGATTGCTTCTGACTTCCTTCTCCTCTCTCCAGACTCAGTCCACTCTGCTGCAGATGACCGGCACTAAGGCGTCCAATAAGAAGACTCCACAGAACACGGAGCCGGCTGCAGATCAGCAGAAGCAACCAGACGTCCCGCCTCCAAGCTCACCCGCAGATAACACAGAAAATAAGAGGTAAAGAAACGTGGAGTAGTCCGACCGCTTTGAGCTTCTTTATAAGAAGCTACATGGTAGACTGACTGGATGTCGACTCTGTCTGTTCAGGCCGAAGACGGGCTTCCAGCTCTGGCTGGACGAGAACAGGAAGAACATCACAGCTGATCACCCTGACCTGGAGGAGACGGACATCATCAAAGAGGCCATGGGACGCTTCAGGACGCTGACAGCGGAGGAGCGACTGGTATGAAACACTGAGGAGGGTTGGGTCGTGAAAAACTAGAAAAGTTTTACTTCAGTCAGGTCGCTCTGAGATGTAACTGGCATCATCGTGTCAGTTCTTAGAGTCCGTGCGTTGATTGGGCGACTGTACTGAGGGTGAATTTTTATAAAACTCACCTGTTCAGATTATATTAAGGCTTAAAGTTATGCAGGATTAAGAGCGTGGACGCTTTGATTGACAGGTGGGTGTTGTTACAGATGGCTTGATTGAGCAACCAGGCGTCATTTGGCTGCTCCAGATCTGCCGATGATACACCACCACACTGAGCTTCACAACAGCTCTTGAGAAACCTGTGGGTGACGTCACGGAGGCTACGCCCATGTTTATACCGTCTATGGCTCAACCACCCACACACGATACACCACCCTATTCCTTAAAGGAGCTACACTACTCATGACTCTCTGCAGGGTGAAGCGTGAACACTCACACAACTGTGAGCACGTAAAGTTTAAACTCTTAATATTATATATATTAATTTAATTAATTATTAATTACCACGCCGTCCTTCGTCTTCGTCTCCCTCTGAAGAGGTTTAGGTGTCCACACAGCTGTTTTCAGTTCATCCAGCCTGGATCTAGTTTGAAGAGCAAAAAAAAACAAAAACCCAGAAAGCATCAATTAGAGTCGGTGAGGCAGCAGTGATTATCAGCTGCAGATCTGTTAACCCCTTCCTCACTGATGACTCAGATGTTCTTAAATCTGTCTCATCATTTACAGTTTTTTGAGAGTCGAGTGCATTTAAATGTCGTCACATTGACGTTTAGTCATTTAGCTTTCATCCAAAGTGAACGATCACGGTACAGAGCGACAAGGACAGTGAAGTGAGGACAGATGTTGGTAGTGTTGGAGAGGAGGTCCTCTCTGAAGAGCTGGAGGTCTAGAGAGGGACGGCCCTGATCTGGTCTTAATTAATTGAACTAAGCCATCGTTAGTCCACCTGTGTGAAGTCCTAATGTCTCACCTCCATCACCCATGTCCTCGTTAACTCATCACTCATTCAAACGACATTAAACCATCTTGGTTTATGGCAGTAATACCCAATGAACAGCTCTACGCTTAAATACTCCTAAAGGTTCAAACATTTGTACGATGAACCTCCAGCAGAATCTCATCGTGTCAGTCAGTCGGTGAATAAATGAGGCCGCGCGTGTCCGTAATGACACACCTCATCCTTTCATCCACCTGAGCTGCTAATAGACGTCAATCCGTGAGGTTTGTATAGTTACCAGGTCGTGACCCTGCATCCATCAGGACTCTCAGCAGGAGGCTGGAGGACCCTCGACTGACAGAAAGGAAAGAGGAAGTGGCTGTGAAGCGGAGAGGGGGGAGGGAGGGACGCCTCGTTGCCCTGGGAACCCTGTCGAGTGTGTTTTGTCAGCGAGGGCACAAAGCATTGATCTTATGATAATACTGTGTGAGAGACGGAGAGCCGGTCAATCTGCAGAGGAACAAGAGAGATGATACAGTGCTCTGCTGGTTTAAAGGACAAATCCAGTGTATGTTTGCAAATTAACAGTTTGTACCTCCAAGATTTGTTCGAGCTTCTCGAGCCTAATTTAGACGTAGATTTCTCTGCACATGACCACGAGAGCAGCGCGAAGAATGATGCAGATTTATCGATACGACACTGCTCTGCTGTGACGATGCTACAAGGCAGTTTAAATGTTTGCAATCAGACAAAACTAGCGAAATATTCTGGATGTTTCTGAACACGGTCGCCAAAAAATCTTTAAATCTGCGTTCAAGTCACAAATATTTTTAACTTTCGGCAAAATTACAACCAGTTTAGCTGTATTTTGTATTTCCAGTGACAGCTGAGTCATTTGTTCTGCACGGTGACGATGAAATCTTCAAACTGTGTTCAGACCAATGAAAGAACAGACTAATCGACCAAGACGTGGATCATCAGTGGACCTGAGGCGGGCTGAATGAAGCCTCGGTGCTCAAACAAGTCACCCACCTGTCAATCAAAGCGTCCACGCTCTTAATCCTGCATAACTTTAAGCCTTAATATAATTTGAACAGGTGAGTTGTATATAAATTCACCCTCAGTACAGTTGTCATGAACGGGGAAATTAGCTATAGAGACCAAAACTGTTTTTTGTACCAGGCTGTAAACATGTTTATTTCTGCTGTGAAGTTGGACATTTGAACATGGGGACTTATGGAGACTGACTCACTTCTGGAGCCAGCCTCAAGTGGACGTTTGACTGTGTTCGTGCAGCTCAGATGCTGATTGCTCATCTGACATTAAACTTCATGAGTCCAAGGCTTTAGTGTGAGCTGTGTAGAAATGTGCACTGCAAAGGTGGAAGAGAATAAACGACGTCGATCACGAGGCGTCGTGTCGGGTTTCATGTAAACCAACAAAAGTTCTGCTCATATTCAGAGTTTCTTTGAGGTCTAACAGGCACATTAAACACATTTCCTTCATCATTAGACGATTGTAAGTTCAACATTTTGAACATTTTAAATCGTGCTTTGTTTACGAGCTTGCAGTCTCCTTCTTCTTTCTCTTTGTTAGCACGTTGCTTCACGTCTTTACACATTAAACCTTTGGCAGGATGTGAATCACAGACCTAAAAACACGACTTCATAGCGCTACCAGCAGCACTGTAGTACTCGGTTTTTACTCAGTCTCGTCTCGGACTCTGGATTTCATTTCAAGATCACAACTGTTAAACTTTTGTTTTAATTGTGACCAATCACTTGAGTCATTTCTAGTTAAAAGTTTCTGTTCGCTGCCGTCACCTCGCCCCACGTCACACCCACGAAGCTGTGAATGGCTGAGCTGATGTCAGATGTCATCTCGTGCAATAAAATTCTACTTCATAAACCACAAAGAGTTTATCTGCAGAACAACATCCTGAAAATCCTGCAGTGCAACTCTGACTGAGACCGAAACTGGAGCTAGAAAATGTTTAGAATTTTCTTAAAATAAGACACAGGGTGAGGAAATTCACCTGTTACAGCAGCTCACAATACACGAGGTGGATAAGAAGATAAATGTTGGCATCCCTGTTCTGTTCAATGACAGTAACAACTTCACAGCAGAAATAAACATGTTTACAGCCTGGTACAAAAAACAGTTTTGGTCTCTGTAGCTAATTTCCCCGTTCATGACAACTGTACTGAGGGTGAATTTATATACAACTCACCTGTTCACATTATATTAAGGCTTAAAGTTATGCAGGATTAAGAGCGTGGACGCTTTGATTGACAGGTAGGTGCTGTTACAGGTGGCTTGTTTGACCAACCAGGCGTCATTCAGGTCCACCAATGATCCAATCAGCGGTCAGAGTGATCACACTGAGCTTCAGAAACCTGTGGGTGACGTCACGCATACGCCGTCCATTCTTTATTCTGTCAGTAGTCGGCAAAGACGTGGATCATCAAAACTTTATTTCTGCTGTGAAGTTGGACATTTGAACATGGGGACTTATGGAGACTGACTCACTTCTGGAGCCAGCCTCAAGTGGACGACAAGAGGAACTGCAGTTTTAGGCACTTCTTCAGGTTGCCGCTCGGTTACAGTAACTGGCTGCCAGCCACACGGTGCCACGGCGACAGAAAACTTTTGATAAATAACTATTAATCGATCGCTGACAGAAACGCGTGCAGCGCTAATTATTTTAATAATTAAAATAAAATTCAGTCACAGCCGAAGCTTTAAAGAAAATCCTGCACAGTGACCCTGCGGCGGCACGTTCGGCCTGAAACCTCGTTAATGTGTGTGAGCTGCTCCGACGACATTACTCCGTCTGAATACAATGAACTGACGTTTGAATGGAGAGACGTCACAGCGTGAGCCATCCACCAGCTCTGTAATGATGTGTGTGTGTGTGTGTGTGTGTGTGTGGGGTTAATGGCAGCGCTTCATTGGGCGCTGGAGGTGAAAGTGTGTGTGTGTTTTTATTTGTGTGTGTGTGTGTGTGTGTGTGTGGCCTGTGCTGCTGCTGCCAGTCCACTCACACAGTGCTCGCCTGATGATTCATCCCGGCTCCATTACGTTAGAGGAAAACGCTTCTTTTTGTCTCGGCTCAGAGAGGAGGAGAAAATAAATAAATAAATAAATAAATAAAAGCACGAGGAGGAGAAGAGCCAGCAGGCCAAAGAGATGCAGCTTGTCAATAGTGATTATACATGACAGGATGCAATTTCAAACTGCACGCCTGAGTGTGTCCGTGTGTCCGTGTGTGTGTGTGTGTGTGTGTGTGTGTGTGCGTTCTGTCGTCATCACGTAGGTGTTTGCAGCCTGAAACAGAAGAACAATTTCGGTTTGTCCTGTTCAGTAATTAACACGTGTACTTCATGTTTTGTTTTGTTTCTGGTTCAGTCGTGGACGGAAAGAGCGAAAGGGCAAACCGGAGACGCAACAGATCTGAAGAAGAGGAAAAGAGCAGCAGGAGGTGGAGGAGGAGGTGGAGGAGGAGGTGGAGGAGGAGAGGTGGAAGATGAACATGGACGGACAGACGCTGATGAAAATAATGCCAAGAAGAAAAAATCTTTGGATCCTTCCTCGAAGCTTTCGGCGTTTGCTTTTAACAAAAGTTAAAATGTTTTAATAGTTTCAGATTTCTGAGAAAAATCTGACAAATGTTTGTTCGAGGCTTTAAAATGTCGTCAGTCGGTCCACTCTGGAGTCTTTGTGTCTGTTCTTGTTTTTTTTTTACATGTGTAACATGTAAAAAAAACTTCCCTGTATTTTATCAGTTCAATAAATGTAAATGTTACTTCAGATTTTAGTCTTTGTTTTCTTTTTTGTGGCATCTAATTCACAAAGCAGTGAGAAGGGAGACCGCACAGTCACAGATTTTATTTTTAGTCGACAAATCGCGTCATGAAAACACCAAAACCAACAACACGTCGGTCTGTCTGTGCTCCGTCTGTGGCTCTGGGCTCCAACTCCTACTGAAGATGTTCAAATCAAATATTTGGTTTCATTTTTTAAAAAAAGGTTCAGTGCTCTTCTGGGGAGCAGGTCGATGCCCGGCTCCTCCAGTCTGCTCCCGAAGTGTGTGAATGGGTGAATGAGAGATGTAGTGTAACCCCCAAATTCCACCGGACGCGCGTGCGCAGCGTTGCGTGTGCGCAGCGTTGCATGTGCGCTGCGGTTGCCGCAGTGATACGCGGCCGTTCTACTCAATGTATCAAATGGTGTGTTTGTTGGGGACTATTTTCAGCGGTGGATTAATCCACATTTGGTGCTCTCGTGATTGTTTGTGGCAGCAGGACGGTGTGTGCACGACAGCGGATGTTATTGACGTGATATGTGGTAAAAATACAAAGTCCAGAAGATGGACTACAAACATGCTCTTCAGTCGATACCTGTTGAAGAAGCTTTGTAAACATCAGGTATCGCCCTAAACTTTTCTCGTGGAGCGTCTCCGTCGTGTTACTCGTGTTTCCAGTTCTTCCCTTCCTTATTTTATTTATTCTCATCAGTTTTGTTTGTTTTTGTGACATTTCGGCGCTCTGAACTGCCGACGGCATCAAACACACCACCACCACCGACTGTGTAAGCAGCTGTGGGCCAATCATACGTCGTGTTAAACTGATGAACACGTGTGGTGATTGGCTGCGAACAAAACTTTGTTTACAAAACTGATCAAATACATTTATCATTGGACTGGAGAAGTTTAGATACTACATGGTATCGAGTACTGATGCCAGCTCATCAACAGTGTGACAACAACACACTGTTAACCTGACCCAGTGTTCCTGTTGGATCAAACAACCCTTTGGTTGGGTGCTGCTGTTAACTCAGTAATGCATCGGTGTTATATCGACCCCACAGTGAGGCAACTTACTTTATTCACTGTTCGTTTCATTTCTAGAAATTCCTTGAAGAGAGATGCTTAATTAGTTTTTTAAAATGTTTTTCAGGATTTAACAGAGCTCACAGTTCATCATATTAAAGGACACATTTGGTGATATGTAACTTTGTTTTTCTTGATGAATATTGAATATTTTCACCTCCTAAACCTCTAAAAAAAAATCCTTCAAATGAAACACTTAGGGAATAAAAAGTATTCCTGAGGCTGAAAACAAGAAAACTTTGATTCAGCCTGTAAATGCTTCAATTACTTCTCCTATAATATTAAATTGGTTCCCAATGTACTTGAAAAAAAAAGTAAAAATGATATTTGTTCTTTTGTCGTCTGGTTAGTGAATTCATATTTATTACTTACTCATTTTAAAATGATGTTTTTATGCACTTCATTTCAGACCCTGCACAGTATTTATATTTTCATGTCTTTGTTTGGCCTAATATCTAACAAACTAACAAACTGAGCTAACATGAGCTAACAGCAGCTACAGTTGTCAGCAGTTTACTTCACTGTCCATCAGGAAACTCTGTAAATCACAGAGAGTTGAGGCGGAGCAGCCGGAGGACATCAGAGGGAAAACCAGAAAACATTTTCTCCATAAAATATGATCCAGTTTCACCAAAATCAGTGAAATAGTTGGTGGTGTGTGACTTAGTGCCGTAAAGCGTTACGTACTTCTCCCGACCCGGAGCCCAAAGTTACATAGTGTGAGAACAGACGTACGAATGACAGAGACACCATTCACCTGATCACAGGTCAGTTAGTGATGTTAGTTTATTAAAGTTACTTTAACCTGGTTTAAACTCCTTCAGCTCATCTTCATGTCTGAATCAAAGAGGTCCATGGCCCCGCCCCCGTGGAGCCTGTCAGCCAATAGGAGCTCTCCGTGGATTATCCTCCTTTTATAAAGCGCGAGGCTCCAGAGGCTGAGGAGGGAGCGTGCGCTTCAAAACAAAGTGACCCGTCAGAGCAGCCTGTGGAGGAGACACTGACCCGACAGACAAGAGGTGATGGAGCAGCCCAAACACACTCAGTACAGCCCCAACGAGAAGAAAGACAGCGGGGACAGCAGCTCCGTGCTCAACGGACACTTTGACGGGATGGCGAAGCGGCCGGCCGGCGGCGGAGGCGGCGGTGGCACCGTGCGCGCAGCCGCTCCCCAGCCTCCGGGCGCGGAGTCCGGCTCGCACCGGCCGGCGGCCAGCTCGGTGATGGAGAGCTGGAGGGAGGAGCGCACCAGGAGCGTGGAGGACAACGAGATGAGCCTGCCGTCCATAGCCGCGGCTTACACCACCATCCTGCGGGGGCTCGGGGAGGACCCTCAGCGGCAGGGGCTCCTCAAAACTCCGTGGAGGGCCGCCACCGCCATGCAGTTCTTCACCAAGGGCTACCAGGAGAAAATTATCGGTGAGTTTGTAAATCCACAAAGCCGCTCAGAGGCGGAGGGGATTTGTGCTGCGGTTCAACAGGTGGCAGGTCTGACAGAGGACAGGAAACACCTCCACAGCCCGAACAGCTGAGAGGACACACACACACACACACACACTTTATTATAGTCATCATAACTGATCATAATAAACACATTTAGGCACTCAGGCACCGTACTTTCACTTCATCACAGAGGAAATACACATAATACTGTGTTATACTTTCATATTTAAACAAGTGGCATCAAGAGAAAATACTCATGACAAGTACAAGTACCACAAACATGTACTTTAGTACAATATTTGAGTAAATGTACTCAGATTTAACATCAGTTTGATCAACTGACACCAAACAACACACAATAACATGAATCACACACAGTGTTTGATCAGTAATAATAAGACTATTATAATATTTATTCATATAAAGTGTAGATCTACATCCTGCTGCATGATGAGTACTTTCACTTTTCATACTTTAAAGTACATTTTGCTGTTTTGTGTGTGTGTGTGTGTGTGTGTGTGTGTGTGTGTGTGTGTGTATTTAAAGGTGCAGTGTGTCAGATTTAATAGGCTCTATTTACAGAATATTATGTTCATAACTCTGTTTTTATGACTTCATTTTGTCTGTTTGCAGATGTCAACAAAAGTTACATTAGATAACGCCTAATTTGCATATTTAAAGGAACAGTGTGTAAGATAGAGGAATCTGTTGGTCATGTTTTCATTTGTGTATAAACACCTTAAAATAAGTATTGTTATGTTTTTATTACCTTAGACTAAACCTTTTATATTATTTTATATTATTTATATCCTTCAGAGTCTGCCATGTTGTATATGTATGTTGTATGTTGTATCACCGTGTTTCTACGGTAGCCTAGAACGGACAAATCAAATATTAGCTCATGATAGCTAGATAGCCTTAACGAGTGTCGCGCCCACTTTAGGCTCTCTTGGAAGGGGAGGGTGAGCTGAGGGATGTTCAGTTGGTTGCAAGTTCACCGCCACACACTGGACCTTTAAAGATCCATTTTCATAAAACTTATACTACAAAAAATAATTTGGCTTTCACTGAAGTTTCTCCTTCATGCTTTTGTTTTAATATGAATATTTTATCCAAACTCTGTCAAATGTGTCAAATGTAATAAATATTCTGGTCGTCTTCTGTGGAGCTGTGGCTCATCTGAAATGAATCTGTTTTTATTTGGATGGTTGATTCGTCGTTTATAAGTCATGAAGGTAAAAACGGTGCAGAGCTTCTTTATTTTTGTGGATTTGCTGTTTTTCTGAAGATCTTCGTCACCTTCTGCTCTTTGTTTGTTTCACTGTTTTCTGAAATTTTATCCTAGAAAAGAAAATTATCTGAAAATGAATCAACAATTTACAAAATAAATAATGTAAATAATCATCAGTGGCTGGCCTAATTAAGATTTTACACCTCTGTAAAGTTATCTTTAGGTTTTGGACTGTAGCAGACGTCACTTTGGCTGCAGGTAATTAGTATTTTTCAGTTTTTTTCTGACATTTTATGATTTAAACGATGATGAATTCATCATTAGTTGAAGCCGTCATCATTTCTTCAAACTTCTGCTAGTCGTAGTTCATGAAAACTTTGGATTTGAACAGTTCATATTGATGTAACTTAATATTTGTGGTAGAGATGAAGAGGTTAAGGTTTTTTTTTATCTTGCCGCCGTGCGTCCTCTGTTTTCATTTCATTGTTTCATTTTGTGAGATTCGATCGGGCAGATGTTATCAGGCTTGTTGCTGCCAAAGGTGGATTTTTAAGACGAGCCCTTCAGCTCTGCACTATCCGTGTCATTCCTCGATGTTTGATTCAGTTCGGGCCTTGCTGCTCCAGAGTCACTTCCAGAGAGGTTTTGCTGAGTCACGCACAGGTGTTGGCGTTATGGTGGTGGTGGTGGAGGTGGTGGTGTCGGGGGGGAAGCACCCTTGTTCCACGCTGCAGCTCGTTGGAGTGGCTGGAGTCTGGGATCTGCCCCCCTCTCCTCTGTCTCAGCCTCCTCCAGAACTCCATCTGGAGGCAGTTTGTCTGTTGTGGGGGTTGTTTTGTGTGTTATGAAGCTCAAAGAAGGAATGCGGTGTAAAATGTGAAGGCTCCCAGTAAAAAGAGAGATGACGGTGATTCATGTCTTTTTTTTTTTTGACCCCGAGAGGTCTGACCTGAGTCGTCTTCTCACCTCTGAATACCAGAAAGGATGGAGAGCGTTGAAGATAAAGATGACATGCATGTGTGTTGATCTTCAGGCGGTGGTGGTTGGCGGTGGTTGGTGGTGGTGGTGCTCTGTCTGTCTGCTGATTGGCTCTTACAGGAGACTCCCCTTTGACTTGTTGGAAAGCAGAAAACACATGTAGTTTACAAAGAGCCGCATGTTTGTGGAGAGTTTAAGCATTTTTTAGTGAGTGTCACACTGTTTGATCTGCGTGTTCACGTGTGTGTGTGTGTGTGTGTGTGTGTGTGTGTGCAGGTCACAGGTTCAGCTTTCATCACAACATGGGTCTGAAATCCTCTTGTTGTCGTGCACATGACCTACGACACTGTAATGAGTTAAAGTTATGCAGAGATTAAGCAGAAATTCTGAACTTGTGATGTTACAGGAGCCTCATTACAGATTAACATGTTCTTATGTTCGCTGCACATGTTCACTTTCACTTCATTTCAGAGGAAATGTACACAATACTGTGTTATACTTTAATATTTAAAGTGTTTGCAGATGTCAAGAAAAGTTACATTAGATAACGCCTCATTTGCATATTTAAAGGAGCAGCGTGTAAGACGGGGAAATCTATTGGTCAAACATGGAATATACTATCATAAGTATGTTTTCATTTGTGTAGAAACACCTGAAAATAAGACTTATGTTTTTATTACCTTAGACTAAGCCTTTATATTAATTAATACATTATTTATATTATTTATATATCTTCTACAGTGTCTGCCATGTTGTATCACTGTGTTTCTACGGTAGCCCAGAACGGACAAATCAAATATCACTCACGATAGATAGCCTTAATGAGTGTCGCGTCCACTTTAGGCTCTCTTGGAAGCGGAGGGTGAGCTGAGGGGCGTTCAGTTGGTTGCAGTATGCAAGTTCTACACACTGGACCTTTAAAGATAAAGTGGAAGTGTCATTGTGATATCTATGAGTTCAAATTTTGACCCTATTCACCTGTCGTGTCTTCAAATGTCTGAATTTTGCAATCTGTATCTTTTAAAGGTCATTTTCTGCAGTTCCTCTTCTCGTCCACTTGAGGCTGGCTCCAGAAGTGAGTCAGTCTCCATAAGTCCCCATGTTAAAATGTCCAACTTCACAGCAGAAATAAACATGTTTACAGCCTGGTACAAAAAAAAAAAACAGTTTTGGTCTCTATAGCTAACTTCCCCGTTCATGACAACTGTACTGAGGGTGAATTTATATACAACTCTAGATCATGAAACACGACGATCAGTCCGGTTATAAACAAAGAGATTATCTAAACAGCTTCATTTGGAGGTAAAACTGAAAGTGACAGCTCTCGTGACGTCAGCTAGCACAGTAACCAACACCTGTTTTGAAGGACTGACAGCTGATTGTATGGTTGCCTAGCAACAAACTCACTATATTCATTTCCTGGAGACTTACCCTACTCCTAACCATTGACGCAAATTCCCTTTGTCTTTATTCTGATGCGTCTCCCACGAAGGGGTAAACACTGTAATATTCCATGGCATATTTTACGGTGTTTTGCCGTCATATTTTAGTTTTTCATCGTAAAATCTACAGACATTTTAAAATATGGCATAAAACGCCAACCTTAACTGTGAAATCAACAGTTCTAATAAAAGTTATACCGTATTTATTACAGTAAAATTCTGGCAACCACAGCTGCCAGTTACTGTACGGTAACGGTAGTTTACTGTAAAAACAACAGTTTTGGTGTTTACAGTAAAATGCTGTAATATTTCATGGCAAAACCTTTTTTTTTGTTTCCTTTGATGGAAAAACATGAACTTAAACGTGAAATCAACAGTACTAACATCCTTTTACCGTAATATTATAAGAATTAAACTAAACCAATCACCGCCACACACACACACACACAGACACGTGGTAGCCTCCAACCAACCAAGTCTTCAGCTTCAGTCAATAAAATGTCTTTTTAAATAAACACAAACAATTTCCTGAGACTCAGCAGATCATCGTGAACACTGAATATTACTGGATGTGGAGCCGGGACGTAAACAACTTGTTATTAATGTTGTTCAAACACACACAATGTGTGTGTGTGTGTGTGTGTGTGTGTTTGTGTATTTAAAAGCAGGGGTGACTCATGAATGTACGCCCAGGGTTATGAAGTGTGTGTGTGTGTGTGTGAGATGTTGAAGTGTACTGTCACACAAACACACACACATCTGGCTCTCTCTGGACAATAAATGAATGTTTATTTAGTCATTCACTTCACTGTTTCCTGCTTCATTCAGACGTGTTAACATGTGGCCTCTTCACTCTTTGTGTGTGTGTTGTATTCATGCACACACACGCACACACACACACACACACAGGAGGCAGCACTATTGAATGAGGAGCTGATGATGAGTAACACTGTCATTACCTGATACCAGCCTCGTCTCTCTGTCACCGAGGGCGTCTGAACTGGCAGACCTCCCCAGCTGCCATTTATTTACTTAAGGTTGATTTAACATCAGTTTCCTTCCTTCAGGGTGTGTGTGTGTGTGTGTGTGTGTGTGTGTGTGTGTGTTGCAACTTTCACTGTAACTGATGGTGTAAAATGGAGTTGGGAGTAATTGCCAAATTAAGGGACCTTAAAGTCATTTCAATGTATTACAACACCTTTAGTCTGGGTCAGGTATAATGACATTTTTAATTGGTGAAATTGGGGCTGCAACTAACTTTATTTTCATTAAAACAGCTGTGATCGATATTTTCTGTAATAATAGTCTAATGATGATGTGAAAGGAGTCACTCTTAGTGATGAACCTGCAGACAATTAACACCAAAAATGTAACTAAACCAGAGCAAATATTGGAGGTACAATCGTGACGATTGTACCTCCAATATTTGCTCTGGTTTAGTAGCACGACTCCAAATGACGATGTTGTAGTGACAGCAACTTAGCAGTTAAGTTAGGTAATGTTAACAATCCAATCAGTTCATTAACTACTGGTTTCAGCTCTGAGATCTGGGAAAACGTCGTGAGCAGTCAGAAGATCAGATTTTAAATAAACGTCCAGGATAGTCGGACCTATTTACTGGAACCCAGAAGGGTTACTAGAAGGTTTCTATCAGTTAACTCAATGACGACACTGCTGCAAACCGTTGCTTTCACTTTATAACGTCGTGTTTCCTGTGGGAGTTTTTTTTTTTGTAGATTTGCGTCAGTTAACTCGTTGACAACACGGCTGCAAACTTTTGCTTTCACTTTGACTTTCTTCTTGATTACAAAACTCTCCAAACTTTCCTAATCCAAGTGCATTAGCGCTTTATTACAGTGTCGACCTGACCTAAGGCAGAGAATCGGAGCTGGTTAAACTCGGGTGTAGAGCCAACAAATACACTTCAGATAGATGGAGCAGAGTTTGAAATACTCGGACTCTCAGTGGTATCAAAAAAAGACACCGTGGTAGTGCGAAATATCGTCTTTAGCTCTGTTAATCGTTAGTTTGCATTTGGCTCCAGTCAAACCACGAACTGAAACATCCCAACAAGGATAGTCTGCTTGTTAGTTGTGGACTGTTGTGGATGGATTACCTGAAATGTAGTTAAGATATGCACCGAAGCGTCATTCAGCCGCCTCGTCCACCGATGATCCACTGATCAGAGCGACCACACTGAACCTCAGAAACCTGTGGGTGACGTCACGGATACGCTGTCCATCCTTTAAACTGTCGGTGGTTACCACCCTAACTAAATATTCATTAGTCGGTCCACTGTAGTAGTAGTTTATTGACCAAATCCTTCAATGTCCCATCGTCTTTGTTCTTTTCATTGTAAACAGATATATTTAACTCATTTTTTTGTGTTTTGTGTTTAAGATTTTTGACGTTTGCAGACCACAAATGCTCAAACCTTCTTCGGAGTCTGATTTAATTTGATGATTATCTATTCTTAATCCAGTTATGTGATGTATATATCATCATTTTATGTATGCTTCACTTCCTGTACCCTCGAGGACAGACAGACAGACAGACAGACAGACAGACGGATGGAAACCACAAGGGACGCCCTGTCCACCTCCACCTCCACCTCCACCTCCACCTCCACCGTTCAGCTGTCGCTCTCTTTATCGTCAAACTTTTGGTGTTTCTCTCTGGCAAACATCGCGGCCGGTCGGTCGGTCTAATTTTAGCTCTGCTTCCATACGCTCCCTTCCTGTTGTTGCTTTATTGCATTTCTCAGTTGCCGGGGGTTCAATAAAGCTCTTTATCTGTTTGTGACAACGCAGACGCTTCTCGCCTCTCGCTCTCACCGCCGCACTTTTTAATTTCCTGACTGGCTATCTGCTCGATGTGAGAGAGAGAGAGAGAGAGAGAGAGAGAGAGAGAGAGGACAACACACTGACTCCTTATTGTTTGACTCGGCGTGTAAACAGGGCGACAGGTGGTTGAAAAAGATCAACACATTCAGACAAAGTCTCTTTTTTTAACCATTTGTCTGATTATGACGCAGTTTGAGTAACGACGCCATGAAACGCCTTCGGGATGTGCGTCCAGTAGCTTTTTTTTGACTGCCTGATTCGATTTTTGACGTCGTTTAAGTGCTCAGATTTATCAGAAATCATTTTAAGGTCCATTTACTGTCATAAGTCTCTCTACTGATTGTTCTGATAGTTGCCGTGCAGCTGAACACAGCTGTGCAACTCTGGAAAAGAATAAACGTTAGCGAGCGTTGGTTCTTTAAATGAAGTACAGTTGTCATGAACGGGGAAATTAGCTATAGAGACCAAAACTGTTTTTTGTACCAGGCTGTAAACATGTTTATTTCTGCTGTGAAGTTGGACATTTTAACATGGGGACTTATGGAGACTGACTCACTTCCGGAGCCAGCCTCAAGTGGACGACAAGAGGAACTACAACTGCGATGTTTAAAAAAAAAGAAAAAAAATCTAACTTCTTCCTCTCTCTCGTTTTTTTCTCCGCAGACGTGCTGAACGACGCCATCTTTGACGAAGACCACGACGAGATGGTGATCGTCAAAGACATCGACATGTTCTCCATGTGCGAACATCACCTGGTGCCCATCTTCGGCCGGGTGAGAGCAGCACACGTAAACACAAACGTCAACACGGTGTTCTAGTTTCAGGAACGAGGGACTTTTTTTTTTTAGAGAAATGAAAGCGATAGCAGCAAATTAAAAAGAGAAACAAAGAATATTTGTTTGTTCTTTACTGGAAGATGATGATGATGATGATTGTGGTCTGTGGTGCCAGTCAAAGGACAACAAGATGAGATTGTTGTTAACAAATTCACTGAAGTATGATGTGAAATTCATGTGTTGGTATGATTCAAAAGGTAGCTGGAGGTTCACATGAACAAACAAACACCATCCAGCTGCAGCCGCTTCATTGTCTGATGGACAAACATGAAAACACGGTAACAGATGTGTATCTTAAAAAGTGTTTATCTGCTCTGAACAACAGAGACAGAGAACATGAGAAACAATCAGATTAGCTGAGATCTGTTTAGTCTGCGTTTCTTTTGTTTTTTTGTAGCCTCCTCCCTCCCTCCCTCCCTCCCTCCCTGCTCCTCCTCGTCATCATTACTCTCCACTAAAACTCAATTGGCCTCCCTCGCTCCTCGCCTGACTCTCTTATCCCTCCATCTTCGCCTGCAGGTGCGCGGCGTTTAAGAGAATAGAGGCTGGCAGCTGATCCTTTTCCACCGGTGTAAATGGGCTCTGATGACAGCAGTGAATCACACAAACACACCTCCTGTGTGTTAGTGTGTGTGTGTGTCTGTGTGTGTGTGTGTGTGTGTGTGTGTGTGTGTGTGTGTGTGTGTGTGTGTGTGTCCATCAGGTGGCTGTTTGTGCCTCTAAACCTCCTCCCTCCCCTCGTCACTGTCAGCAGCGTTGCCTCTTATCCAGCCTCTCTCATCTGTCTGTCTGTTGTATCTCTCAGTGAGTCACCACACAGAGAGAGACCGCCTCCTCCTCCTCCACCTCCTCCTCCTCCTCCACCTCCTTCTTTCCTCCACCTCCTCCTCCTTCTCCTCTATTGTTGGTTGAGTGGCGTGCTGTTTGATGAACTGTTTTAATTATTAATTGATTTAAATCAACATCATGTAACTTTTCTCTGACAAACTAACGTATGATAAATAGCTGCTGTTAGCTAATGTTAGCTCAGTTTGTTAGCCGGGTTGCGCCGACTGTGAGCTCAGAGCACCGGAGGAGTGTTAGTGTTTGTACCACAGGAGGTTTGGACCACCGGGAAGAAGAAGAAGAAGAAGAAGAAGAAGAAGAGGAGGTTTACAGGCCCGGGGTGTGGGTGAGCCGGTGTCGTGCCAGAACCGGAGCTGGATAAGCGGGCAATGTGAGACAGAAACTGAAATTATCACAGGGGAAAAACATCTGAGCGCTTTGTAGCCAGATGTGTGTAACCACGAGCTGATGTGGTGTCATTGTGGTCTGTGGCTGTGATACCGGATACAAGCACTGCCATTTCTCAGAAATGATCTTGATTACAGGAGGAAGCTTATTCCAGCATAGCTGAACAAGACCTTACCGGTTATGGTTTTGAATCTATAAAGGTTCATATTAGCTACCTGATCTCTGGTTTTGTGATTATGGACTTCCTGTATCTTCTTAAAGTAGCAGCCAGCTAATATTACTGACTAGTCCAACAGCAGTCAGCCCAGCTCGGCGTCTGTCTTTCAGCCTTTTATTTCACCAAGCTCTCACCAACCACTAAAAGTCAGTCCCAGATTTACTCTTGTCCGGCGGCTTCTTGCTCGCTCACTCTCTCCTTTTCTCTTCTTAGCTTCCTCCGCCAACGTCCTCTTCGATCTCTTCTCCTCTGCCATTATGTCCATAGAGGCTGCTGAGCCTGGTTACATTGCCCACCTTGCCTAGCTCCTGTTCTGGCACAACACTGGCTCCACTCCTCTGAAAACCTCCTCTTCTAACGCTCCCCCGGTGCTCTGAGCTCACAGTCCAGGTCTAACAAACTGAGCTAACATTAGCTAACAGCAGCTACAGTTGGCAGCAGTTTACTTCACTGTCGATCAGGAAACTCTGTAAATCACAGAGAGTTACTGCCTACATCTACTTCTTTCGGGTGATTATCATCGTCTCTTGCAGCAGGTGTGAATAAAAAAGGTAAACATGAACGTTGTGAGCAGATAAGTTGAAAATCAGCCGTCACAGTCGGCGTGTCTGATGTCGATATGTCAGGCCGCCGCAGCACGGAGGGAGAGATCGCAACAAAAAGAAGAAAAAGAGATCTTTGCACGCTTGTTGCCGCTGCCCTTTCTCTCGTCTTGTCAACAAATTGCATTTGACATTTGAGTGTGTGTGTGTGTGTGTGTGTGTGTTCGAGTGTGTGTAAGAGAATTAGAGCCTCCAGACATCCACAGCAGTGATTCTCCAGCTGGTGACTGCGTCTCTTCCGCCTGATGGTCGTATGTTCGTGTTCTGTACCTCAGAGATTATCTCACACCACGAGAGCCGAGAACGTTTCAGGAACAACATCTACATTTTAAGAAAGAATACTTGTATTTTAGTAAAAAGCGCACCAAGCTCTCACCAACCACTAAAAGTCAGTCCCAGATTTACTCTTGTCCGGCGGCTTCTTGCTCGCTCACTCTCTCCTTTTCTCATCTTAGCTTCCTCCGTCAACGTCCTCTTCGCTCTCTTCTCCTCTGCCATTATGTCCACAGAGGCTGCTGAGCCCAGTTACATTGCCCAGCTCCTGTTCTGGCACGACACTGGCTCTGCTCCCCGTCAGCATTCCTTTGAACCTTCCTCCAAACCTAAGATTATCTAACAGCAGCTGACAAACTCACACATTCGCTGCACACAGATCGCATGTTTCACGTTCGTCATGATTTATTCACGAGTCTGTTTCCGTTGCATCGAGCAGAGTCACTGTTTAACATTTGAGCTGGATCAGAGTTAACGAGTATGAAGTGTGTGATCTTGACTTTTTCCACTTTGTGCAGGTTCACATCGGTTACCTCCCCAACAAGAGAGTTCTGGGTCTCAGCAAGCTTGCCAGGTGAGTCAATTTACTCTAATTGTGTGTGTGTGTGTGTGTGTTCAATTGGCCACCTTCCTGTAAGGTGTGTGTGTGCGTATGTAGTGAGAGCTAGTGTGTATTTAAGCTGATTATTAAAACGTGTGTGTGTTTGAGTGTGTACTAGCGTAGAATCTGATCCCACTGACCCCAATACCTTCAGGCTTATCGCACTAACACCCCGTACTGGACATACACACTCACATCTGTGATTAGAAACAGATAAACCATTCTCATTATAAAAACTCTCAGGTAGGTGTGAACTGGAGACTGTTGTAGCTTCTGCTGCACACAAGGTGGCGCTGTATCTGATATCCAAGCACGCTTACTTGCAGTTTTTATCTAATCTGGATAAATTAGTTAGTTTACGACCTGTTTGAGACACTTTTCATACCAGCTAACGGGACTCTTAAAGGGCCAGTACGTAGGAAATAATGCCATCTAATGGTGTAGTTGCTCATTACAACACATAGACTGTATAAAACATGGACGTAGTCTCATGACGTCACCCTGAAGAGCAGTTGTGAAGCTCAGTGTGGTCGCTCTGGTCGTCACCAGCGACCTGAATGAAGCCTGGTTGCTCAAACAAGCCGCCTCTGACGACACCCACCTGTCAATCAAAGCGTCCACGCTCTTAAACCTGCATAACTTTAAACCTTAACGGGGAAATTAGCTATAGAGACCAAAACTGTTTTTGGTACCAGGCTGTAAACATGTTTATTTCTGCTGTGAAGTTGGACATTTTAACATGGGGACTTATGGAGACTGACTCACTCCTCAAGTGGACGTTTGAGGAACTGCAGATTTTGGCACTTCACGGACACAGAGGTTGCTGCTTGTTACAACCAGCTCGCCTCTAATGAAAACAGAGTTATGAATATTCTGTATGGAGCCGTCTAAATCTGACGCGCTGCACCTTTAATTGACTCTTCTTTGCAGAATATTATTTACATGCTGAACATTTCTGAGCACAGAATTCACCTTCAAACTTCTCTTTCCTCGACCGTCGTCTTTGAAGCAGCTTCTGCTTTTTTTTTTTCTTCTTCTTTCCCGCTGAGCTGCCCGTTTGGTCTTTGGTGACATTTTCTCGGAGGTGGAACGGGTCGAATTTGTCCAAAGTGGTTTTCCTCACAGAGAAGAGCAACAGGTCGAAGGTTAAGACCGGGTCGTTTCTGCAGATCTGTACTCTTTCCTTCCGTTCCCGTCTCAGACCACGAGCTTTAAAATGATGATGATGTTTATTTTGGTGCCTTCAAATGAGGTTCATGACAAATGTCCATCTGGATGAGTCTTCATAATTATTCACCATCTTGGAAAAGATGACTGACTCTTTGTTGTGTTTCATCCTGCTGTGGATAACCGCTCAAATACTGGCCTCAGGTCTAAAATTATGCCATTATTTGTCAACATATACGTGTCAACAACACGTTAGTACGTCTCCCAATATTTTCCAACTTCCCTACCCTGTATATCTCAGCCACGAGTCCACTGCTTCCTAAATTACTTGGGAAAATATAAAGTTTCATGTTTTACAAAAGGCAGCAGAACTTCCTAAAACAGCTGCTCACTGTAGTTTTTATCAAATGTTACTCAAACAGGAGGAAATAGTGCATTTGCCGCGCACCTAAGCAGTACCAAAGCGTCCACGCTCTTAATCCTGCATAACTTTAAGCCTTAATATAATCTGAACAGGTGAGTTGTATATAAATTCACCCTCAGTACAGTTGTCATGAACGGGGAAATTAGCTATAGAGACCAAAACTGTTTTTTGTACCAGGCTGTAAACATGTTTATTTCTGCTGTGAAGTTGGACATTTTAACATGGGGACTTATAGAGACTGACTCACTTCTGGAGCCAGCCTCAAGTGGACGTTTGAGGAACTGCAGTTTTTGGGTTCATTTGTTACAGATGAAAGAAAGAAAGACTTTGATACAAACACATTTTTGTCACTAATGCTGAGTCACTGAGTCGTTGTTTTCTCTTTTCTCCCCGTCAGGATTGTTGAAATCTACAGCCGTCGTCTACAAGGTACCAACACAAACTTCTTTTAATCCACATTTTCTGTCCAGAGTTCATCGTCTTCATCAAACGGCGTCAGTCCACATGTTGTTTGTTTGTTCTGCCTGACCCGCTTCATGTTTGTCCGTCCACAGTTCAGGAGAGGTTGACCAAACAAATTGCTGTGGCAATCACCGAGGCCCTGCAGCCAACCGGGGTCGGCGTGGTCATCGAGGCAACGTACGTTTGATCTGTTTTCAGACACACTTCAGTGATTCCTCCTTCCTTTTCTGTCCTCCGCCTCCTTTCCTTCAGTTTGGTTTGATTTCCTTCATCTCGTTTCCTCTCCATACCTTCCCTTCACCTCCTTTGCCTCCTTACTTCACTTCCTTTGATTTACTTCCTCTTTTCTCCTTGGTCTTTTCCTTCGCTTCGCTTCCTTTCCTTTCGTTTTAACCTCCCTCTCTCTCTCCACAGTCACATGTGTATGGTGATGCGAGGCGTTCAGAAGATGAACAGTAAAACCGTCACCAGCACCATGCTGGGAGTTTTCAGGGAAGACCCAAAAACCCGCGACGAGTTCCTGCGGCTGATCAGGAGCTGAGGAGGACGAAGCTCTTCCTCTTCCTGTTGCCTGAGGTCACCTCCACCTGTGTGTGTGTGTGTGTGTGTGAGTGTGTGTGCGAGTATGTGTGTGTGTGTGTGTGTGTGTGTGTTTTCATCTCACCAAAGGCAGTGACAGAGTATTTACTGTTTTCAGTCTGTTTTAATCGTCACATAAGGTGAAGCGTCGGCTCCGTGACGTGTCGATGTGACGGACTTTAACTCTTTTTGTTCACGTGTGTTACGTGTGCTCGTTTCAATCATCGGCATCAAAAATACAGTTTAACGACAAACATTTGCTGGTGAAATGAAGAACACCATCAGATTTACAGTAATATTTCGTTTTTTAGCTCGGCCATGTGTAATATCAGTACAGAACTGAATATTGAATATTATTTTACTGTATATTATTACAGATGAGCACTACATCTAAAGCGCTCATGATCTTACCCGAGGACACTTTGGAGAGAGAGAGAGAGGGAGCCGGGAATCGAACCGGCGACCCTCCAATTACTAAATAACTCTACCATCTGAGCCACGAGATAGCAATCTACACTTCTATGTAGTACACTGTGTACTTCCTGGCGTAGTACTGTAATTTCAGCAGGATAATGTTGTCTCAATTCGAGTACAGCCGTTGACGATCGCAACATTTTACCGCGCCAAGATGGGCTATATAGTCCTAGCTGAGCCCGGTGACCTGGCATAGGAAGCCCACTTCGGCTGCTTGTATCCGCTATTTTTTTGGTCACTACCGAAAGCTGATGCTCATGGGTGAGGGTTGGAACGTAGCTGGACTGGAAATCGAGAGCTTTGCCTTCTGGCTCAGCTCCCTTTTGAACCACAGCGGTCGGGTAAAACGTCCGCAGTACTGCACCAACAATGCACCAATCCGCCGGCCCACCTCGCGCTCCTTTTTCCCCCGTCACTCGTGAACAAGACCATGAGATACTTGAACTCCTTCGCTTCCACCGTTTTCCGGCAGAGAATCATGACCTCAGACTGGGAGGTGTTGACTCTCATCTTAGCCGATTCACACTCGACCCAGCATATGCTGAAGGTCACAGTCCGACGAATAGAATCACATCGTCTGCATAAAGTCGGACTTCTGAGGAAAATAACAGAAAACCTCTTTGACTGAAATCTTTTCGCACGTGTTTGCGTTGTACAGCACTTTAACGCTCTCACTCAGTTTATTTTGGACATTTTGAGTTCGATATTAGTCGATTTAACGCTTGAATCGATGCCACTGTTTAAATACGAAACATGAAGGAACGTTTGGTGGAAAATCGTCGCGCAGACTGCAGAGAAAACGCCTGTAATCTAAAAAAAAACAGAACACCAGAATTCTCACTTTTACTTTTAATACTAGCATCTTTTTAAGATTATTATGATCCTGTGGAAGGATCCGCCTGTTTGTGCCAACTCGCCTCTCGATTAAAAAAAAAAAAAAAAACGACTTCTACTGTCTGAAAACAAGCTGAACGTTTTAATTTCTCATGAGAGGCGAATGAAATGTGTGTGTTGAGTGTGTGGAAACAAGTGTGTGTCTGTTGTTTAGTGACTTTGTGTTTACTTGTGTAGCTTGTTTTTGCATTTCCAGGACTCTTCTCATGTCTCTATTTTGTGCCGCCCCGCCTCCTTCCTCCTCCTCCTCCGCCCTTCTTGCCTGTGAACCGGAAATTAATCTCAGCATCTCGAACGACTCCTGACTCCTCCACTTGCATCCCAGGTGAGAAGAGGAGGAGGCGAGGAAAGGATACGAGGATGTACAAAGTGAGAAATGAGTTTTAAGTCGTGTAATGTGTGTGTGTTTGGGGTGTGTGTGTGTGTTGGAGGGAGTCGAGTGCTAACACAGCGCTCTGATGTTGTTTTTTCGTGGCCTTCTTGAGAAGTACGGCCTGTTCTTTGGCCCCCTTCAACATCATTGTTACTTTATGTACTGTGTTCATTTGAAATACTTTTTAATCGAAGAAAATAAATAAATCTATGTGACGACGTCGACGACTGCGGGTTTTCTTTAGTGATCACATGTGTGTTGACTTCATTAAAAACAGATGAAACGCTGCGTTCATGCACGAGTGTCATGCGGAGCATGCTGTTGTTTTGACTCCACACTGCTGGTTTCATACATAAAGGCAGCATCTGTCGGCTGTTTTTGTTGTCTCACCATTTTACCCAAGGAGACTTCAACCAGAGAGGAGGAGCTGGGAATCAAACAGGCAACCTGCTTACCCTCCCCAGTTTCAGTGTAATCCCACCGTGGTAAATATGTTCAGCTGTACTCGAGTATTTGTTCTGATTACATTACTTATGATCAAAAACTAGCGAGTTGACAACTTTGCAAACAGCCAAACATCAACAAGGTCACCAACACAAGACATAGAAGCCAGCTAATATTACTTACTAGTCAACAAACTGAGCTAACATTAGCTAACAGCAGCTAACAAACTGAGCTAACATGAGCTAACAGCAGCTACAGTTGTCAGCAGTTTACTTCACTGTCCGTCAGGAAACTCTGTAAATCACAGAGAGTTGAGGCGGAGCAGCCGGAGGACATCAGAGGGAAAACCAGAAAACATTTTCTCCATAAAATATGATCCAGTTTCACCAAAATCAGTGAAATAGTTGGTGGTGTGTGACTTAGTGCCATAAAGCGTTACGTACTTCTCCCGACCCGGAGCCCAAAGTTACATAGTGTGAGAGCAGACGTACGAATGACAGAGACACCATTCACCTGATCACAGGTCAGTGCAGATCAACAGGAGGTAACAGACGTTAGTTTATCAGAGAAAAGTTAGTGTTGCTTTAAACTGAGGTTATTTTTGTACCTGCAGGCTGACAGTCGACGCTCAAACCTCCACAGCTGATCATAATAAACTCATAACTCTGAGCTCTCTTGGAAAAGCCAGAAAATCATGAACTGAGGTGGAAGTAGTCCAAGAAAAATTTGGGGGCCTCACAGCTCATTTTAGCCCCAGGGGCCAGTTACAGGGTTGATGTGGCCCTGAGCCCAGAGCTGATCGTGATCTGGATGTCTGACAGCAAGCATGACTCAGCAAACTTCAGTTTTATAACTTCGTGTTTCTTCTGGACTGTTTGTTCAACTCTGAATAAACTCAATGAACTTGAACACCTTCATGACTCGAACATGGAAAAGTGAAATAAATACAAATAATCTCTTTGATTACTTTGATGATCAGTCGGTCCACCTTTAAAACTCAAAGCTTTAATACATAAAATCACTCCTAAAGTGATCAGCAGTGACTGTCTCCTGATAGATTTTGATTAGAAATTAATTATAAACGATTAAAAATGGTTGTTTTTCATCATTAAAGTCTCTTTGGCACCCTCCAGTGGTCGTATATAATAAAAATACATATTACAGTGTACGTTCTTCAGATGATCTCTGAACATCACTTCATGAGTCTGTTTCAGCTCTTCAGCTCCACCAAGTGTACATGTGGAATACTCACAGTGTATGTTGTGACGGCCCCTCCACCTGTCCACTAGGTGTCCCTGTTGCTCCCCTTGTGGTGGCCTCTCTGATCCTGCAGATGTTCTGGTTCCGCTCTCTGGTTCTGGTTCAGTCATCCACACACTGACGTATGATGGCTGCACGTTTGTCTGTTTTCTTTCTTCTTCCTTGTTGCGTCTTTGGTTTTCACTGATGTGACTCCATCAGTCTCTCACTCTTATTATCAGTCATGTACTTGCACATTTTTGCACTTTCAGCTCTTTTCTTCTCGAACAGAGACCCTCACATGTGATTAATATTTTAAGCCTGGCCTAAAATAACTTTTATATTTACTTTATTCACTTTTTATTTCACCTTATTAACTGTGACAAATGTATCCATTCTGCTTCACTTATAATAACTAGCATTCATTTCTCAACAAAGAACAAACTGCTGTGTCTCAGCCAACACCTTTCCTCACCTTTTTTCTTATTTTCCCATAGCGGCTGGTCATGTTATGTTAGTATCATACATCATTTTTGTTATATTTTTTAATTCTCACAAATTATTTTGATGAAAACTGGTGGACTGGCGGACCCCCGGTTGAAGACTCCTGTTTTAGAAGATATTGTAAAAACCTGCTTGGCAATAAATCTGAATCAAACATGGCCGACAACTCCAAGAACACTTCCCACAATGCAACCTGATGGTGTCTTTCATTAGACCCCTGTGCTTCCTAAAAGGACACATTTCTCTCTCCTCTTTGAAGAAACACCGGCCGAGCTGAGTTCACTTCAGTTTAAAGAACTAATAACACACACAAAATGTATTTAAAGTATTAAAGCAGTAAAATGTCTCTGTGACTCATTCGATGATTCTGATTTTGGAGTTCATTTTGAATTATTTTATATAAAACTGTGACTACTGTAACTGTAACTGTAACTGTAACTAAAGATTATTTTCTCTGTAAACTGTCGATCGATCGTTTGGTAAATAAACTTCTGACCGCTCGCTGAGCTCAAACATCAGATTTGGTAAACTCTTTTGTAAAGTAACTGAAGCTGTCAGATAAATATGAAGTGACATGAAATGTGTATAATTATTACAGTACTTGAGTAAATGTACTTAGTTACTTTCCTTCTCTGAGTACTCTTCACTCACTCAGCTGCCGTGTTTTAATTCAAAAAACTAAATTAAAAACTTTCAAGGCCCTTTTCCAAACCACATTTAAAACCTGTCCAGACACACACACAGCCACACACACACAGTCACACACACACACACAAGTCACACACACATATATACACAAACACACTGGAGGAGTTACAACTTGTTTTTATGTATAACGTGGGCATGCCAAGTCACAGCATTCTGGTACGTCGCGACAAAATTACAGCAAGACACCGAAAAAATGTTTTCACACACACACACACACTCATACACATTCACTCACACACACACACACACACACACACACATACACACACACACACAGTCATTCACACTTTTTTTTTTGTACAGACCAGAATAATTCATAACTTCATATCAGCATTAAGAAGTACCTACAGAGTACAGACACGACAGACGGAGCTGACGGCTGCAGGACGCGTTCACACCACTCACCTCCACCTCCACCTCCACCTCCACCTCCACCTTCAATTCAGACTCACAGACAGGAAGCTGCTAATTAACGCTGATTAATCAAAGTTCATTAACGGCCAAAATATGTCGAGTTCATTTAAAAAACAACTTAAACGTGGCTGCGAGGTGAAAATCTGAAACACGAGTTTGCAGCCAGTGACCCCATGTGACCGAGTAAAGGTGGAATGACTCGATGACTGACACCTGATCCACCTTGAAACACCCCCAGCAGCACGTTGTCACACCAGCTGATCTATAAACCTGTTAAACATCAAATATGGAACTTTTCAGGCAAAAACATTTCATGTTCAGAGCTTCTTAAATGTCACAATTTGTCTGAATATTTGTCTAAACTGAATATATTTGGGTTTTTTCTGACCTTTTAAAAGGTCAAAAGATGAATTAATTAATCAAGTTGCAGCTCTATGTGTTACTAATTATTATGAGAGCATGTCTGGACACATTCATGATTAATAATTCAGTTTCTCTGTCCCGTATCAAACGTTAAACCCTCCGTGGATGCTTCAGGACTGGATGGAGATGATCTGCAGCGTGAACGTGACCCGACGCAGCCGTCGCTCGTTTCATCCTGTAACAATAAAGTTTATATAAAACCTTTTTTTTTTTTTTTACATTTGGGGTGAATGTCTCGAGTACAAAAAAAAAGGCACTGCCATTTGTTATTCTAAATATGACTTTCCCAGCCTTGTGCATGCAAGTTTTTTTAAAATATAAATTACACTTTTTTTTCTTCTCTCCGTTTCTTCTTTTTTTTTCTGCAATTTTTTGTCTTTTTTGTGTTTTTTTATTATTAAACATACAATATTCTTTTTTTGTCAAATATATACGTAAGCCTGCAGTCAATACAGGACATCGGCTCTTTGATAAAATAAAACTAAATGAAATAAAAGGCGCACAGTCAAGCGGTAACACTTTGTTACAGAATGGATGCTGCTGAATTTACAAAAACAAAAACAAAAAAAAAGTCTTGGCATCCCAGAACAAAAACATAAACTGACTAAACTGCAGAACCTATGACAAAAATAAAAGATATAAAACAGCATATATGTCTCGACTTAAAGTACATTAAATGTTTTGTTTGTTTTTTGGGAATATCAAGGCGTTATCTAACGATTAATACTGCAGTGTGTGCACGGCGTTAGAAGCACTCCTGACACTCACAGAGCTGATATGCATTTACAGAAAGTCTAAATCAAAATAAAAGCATTTGGTTTGATGTGTAATGATCCAGACCGCAGAGCTGAAACCTTCCAAACGTCCCGTCACAGGTTTGAGTTCACACAGACGTCTGCAGGAAAAAAAACTGTCGTTTTGAACTCTGAATATTAAAAAAACGTGTAACTTTGTTATGTCATCAGTTAAAATCACAGAAACAGGTTATTGAAGCCGTCAGTCAGTATCTCTAGAAAATGTGGCACAGACACGAACAAACCGCCTTCAAACAAAGTGATATGAGCGTAAATACAAATACTGCAACGATACTAGATTCAGATAATCCCTTTGATTACACGACTGACTGCAGGGCGTCTGAACGAGCGACGTCGAACACGTTTAAAAGGAAAAGTCTGGAGATGTTCGGACTTTTCTCATCGTCGACAAATCCAAAGAAAAGACCAAAATCTACGTCTGAGTCTGATAAATCTTCCTCTGTGTCAGAGCCACACTGCTGTTTCTTTATTCGTTCTGCTGCCACAAACACTCACTAAAGCTGGCAATCTGGATTCATCCACCACTGAAAATAGTCCCCAACAAATGCTCTATTTCCTCTAGTTTGTTTGACATTACTGAGGATTATTTAAACAGCTTTTGGTGTCGGGTCAGTCAGAGAGATTTTGGTCTTTTCGTCGGCTCCGTTAACAATAAGAAAGATTCACACTGACAGCTCGGCCTCGTCCTTTAACCTGACTACCTACAGTTTAAACCTCTCCTGCTCAGGATCACCGAGTCAGGCGGTGATATGCCCACAGCGCCGAGTCCAGACTCCAGATCGTGGAGTGGATCAGTCTACTTCCTGGCCTGCCAAAGACTACAACAACAAACAACAACAACAACAAACGACGTCAGGCCGCCGTTTGTGTGCCGACAGCTCGAGACTTTTTTTGTAAGTGAGTGGATGTTGATATCTGTGACGGACCGGCTCCGGCTCTCGGCTGCGCTCCGACAGCGAAGCTTCACATGAAAAAAATGACACTGATAGATACAAACGAGATTATAGTTCAACAACAGCAACGACAAAAAAATCAAAGAAAAAACAGTCAAAGTCGACAATAACTATGTTAATATTTGAGATGTACGTATGGTCACCAGCCATAACATGTTAATACATACGGTACTTTAAATAATAATACACCTAAATGAGAAAAAGTCACCTCTGATGAAAAAAACAAAGAATAAATAATGTTTCTACTTTAAGTTCTGATTCATGGCAGCGACGCTCAAACTGTGACATCAGCATCGCGTCACGTTCAGGCTTTGGTGGAGTCTTCATCTTCGCTCTGACGACGTCTGATTGGCTCTTAAAGTTTAAGAGCAGAAAACACACACACACACACGAGAAACACTGAGACAAAAATATGAAGTGCGACACACACTTCATCTGTGGAGTGTGTGTGTGTGTGTGTGTATATCTGAAGCCACATTCAACCAATCAGGACGGGCCTGTCAGACAGACACGAGGCGCCGTAACAGAACCTCTGCATGTTTACGTCCCTTTAAACGCCGACACTGAACGCATCACTGCTGTGCGCTGTAGTGTTTCATAGTCGTTTCTCTGATGGTGTCAAACTTTTTCATAAACCTGAAGCTGGCTCCAGAAGTGAGTCAGTCTCCATAAGTCCCCATGTTCAAATGTCCAACTTCACAGCAGAAATAAACATGTTTACAGCCTGGTACAAAAAACAGTTTTGGTCTCTATAGCTAATTTCCCCGTTCATGACAACTGTACTGAGGGTGAATTTATATACAACTCACCTGTTCAGATTATATTAAGGCTTAAAGTTATGCAGGATTAAGAGCGCGGACGCTTTGATTGACAGGTGGGTGTCGTTACAGGTGGCTTGTTTGACCAACCAGGCGTCATTCAGCCCATTTTTAGACTAGCTTTTAGAAACCTGTGTGTGATGGTCTATGTTCACTGTGATGGATGAACTTCCTCAGGAAGCGTCAGGACTTTGAGCGTAGATTTAACACCATCAGAAAACAACTTGGAGCCTGTTAGTGTTTTTAAAGGTAGTACTGTAAATGAACTGAAACATGCACAAACTCTGCTGTGGTCCTGCATCTGTGAGTGTTTTAACTCCGACATCCACCATCAGACAAACAGAAATCATTTAAAGTCACCGAGCGGCGTCTCGACATCGCCGTCTCATCTCTTCGATCTGCTCCGGTCGATAATCCCAAAGCACCAAACTGTCGCTGGAGCCTCGAACATTTGGATTTTTAGTGTATCACATTATCATATCAAGTGCAGGATACAAAGGAAGTACTATAGAATTGCAACAAACTAATGAAGAAACTAAACAACAATAATAATAATAATAATAATCAATAACCCTCAATGACGACCGTTCGGGGTCAGGACTCTCAGCACGCCGCGGCACAGAGGGGGAGTTTCCTAACCAGCTTATTTCGATAGAACCCTTTTCTTATAAAGTCTGTGATCCAGACGCAACAAACTGAAGATAAATATTAAGACACAGAATAACCATGAGATTTAAAAAAAACAAAATAAATTCAATGTAGGCCGACAGAACAGACAGAACAGACAGAAGACCGTGTCACACGTGTAACAGTCCTGTCGTGACTGTGTCTGGCCAGCAGGTGGAGGTAAGCACTAACGAGACAATCTCTGGGAAAACGACCCTTCATGGATTGACGGTCCTCTCAGCGACCAAACCGACCTCCGTTTCATCCAAAGAAAGATGTTTAGTCGTAACATGCAGCTGAAGCACATCACCCCGCTTTAGAAAACAAACATGCAGCCGCATTAATCTCCCGTGTAACGTGTAGAAAAGTTTCTTGAATTCAAAGAGTGCATACAGTACGTGCTAACTGACCGCTGCCGAACTCAAACTTCCTCCCAGACTCACAAAAATGATCAGACATGACATCATCTTCCTCAAAGGTCAAAGGTCCTGCCTCTGATTCTCCTTTAAAACATCCGCTTCCCTTTCCTGCATCACTTCAGCCTCCATCTTTCTTCAACTACTTCCCGTTTCTTTCTCCACATCATCACCTTCTTCCTCTCATCCCTCTTCACACCTCCTCTCTCGTTCTCTCTTGGTAAATGCTCGAGCCGACGCTTCGTCATCGTCGTCGGCTGCTAAAATAAAGAATAAGCACGTCGGTTGTAAACTAAGCGTGATGGCTACTCGTGGGACGTAAAGCTGGTAGACGGCCGAGGCTTTACTGAATATTACACGATTCATACCTGATATTCATACATGTTTCTGTACCCTTTGAAAGTAGCATCATTATGTAAACAATAAATACATACAACACAAATAAATGACTTTTTTTTTTGCCACCCAATACTGAGTAAAGAGGCCTTCTCGAGCTCTGCAAGCGTCCTCGCCGGACGCTCAGTCCTCGCTGAAAAACAGTCAAGGAGATCCCCAAACTTCCTTCGGCGTCCCGGCTCTGCTCGTCTCGTCGTGTGTTTTCTGGGTCTGAGGTACTGTTATGGATTTGAAAAGATGCCACGAGCTGCGGTCGATGTGCGGGGGGACCAGAGAGGGTGTCGGAGAGCAAACACAGGCCTCAGTCTCACCGGGCCCTGATCCACAGGCCAGCGTCTCCCTGGGACTGCAGTACTGCCTCCTCCGTGAGGGGGCGCTGTTCACACACTGTCCGGGCCGTGTTTCGATGTGTTTCTCTCTCTCCTCACCCACCCAGCGTGCGAGCATGCTGGCGGAGCGGGAAGTGTGTGTTTTTTTTTTTTTACGACCCGATGGACGGTGCCAATGTGATAGCTTGTGTCAGCCGTATGATGACCGGCGCTCTTCTTGTGTTTCTTGGATCCGACCCCGATCCTTTGGTTGAGCTCTACCATTGGCTACAGGGAGAGGGGACAGGAGGGCTGGTGACCTCGAGGTGACTTATCGTGAGAGAGCCTCGTGAACCTGCGCCGTCCTACTGCTCTCACTCAGGTCCTCGTCTCATATCGTTGATGTGCGGTCGGCACCATCTAAAGAGGAGCAGAGAGGAGAGAGAAGAGTTACCACAGACCTGTGTCTCTCCTGGTGCATGCTGGGAGAGTCTCCAGCCTTCCTGTGACCCTGAATAAGCTGCTCGTCTTTGTCGTCTCCTTCCTAACTCTGTTTGTGATGCTCTCAGAGTATTTCATGTGAATAAATTTCATCTGACTGCCGTGAGCTGTCAGCGAAGGCCTGAAGCCTCTCTGACGTGGTGAGCGGCGAGGGGTCGGAGCCCACACTGTCACGGCGAGAGAACAACACATCTGTCAAAATACTGATGGAGCCTTTCGGAGGAAAACAACAGTCTGACAGCTGTTGCCTCTGGTGTGGCTCGAAGAGGAAAATGTTATCGGGCTACGCAGCGGTGGATGTTTTGATTCCATCAAAATAAATCCTGTGCCATGATACTGAAAGTGCAGCTTCATGCCATTGTACAGAACATACTGTCAACAGACCGGCTATATCTGTGTCTATACCTGTGTCTATACCTGTGTCTATACCTGTGTCTATACCTGTGTCTATACCTGTGTCCATACCTGTGTCTATATCTGTCTATACCTGTGTCTATACCTGTGTCTATACCTGTGTCTATACCTGTGTCTATACCTGTGTCTATATCTGTGTCTATATCTGTGTCTATACCTGTGTCTATATCTGTGTCTATACCTGTGTCTATATCTGTGTCTATATCTGTGTCTATACCTGTGTCTATACCTGTGTCCATACCTGTGTCCATACCTGTGTCCATACCTGTGTCCATACCTGTGTCTATATCTGTCTATACCTGTGTCCATACCTGTGTCCATACCTGTGTCTATATCTGTCTATACCTGTGTCTATACCTGTGTCTATACCTGTGTCTATATCTGTGTCTATACCTGTGTCTATACCTGTGTCTATACCTGTGTCTATATCTGTGTCTATACCTGTGTCTATATCTGTGTCTATATCTGTGTCTATATCTGTGTCTATACCTGTGTCTATATCTGTGTCTATATCTGTGTCTATATCTGTGTCTATATCTGTGTCTATACCTGTGTCTATACCTGTGTCTATATCTGTGTCTATATCTGTCTATACCTGTGTCTATATCTGTGTCTATACCTGTGTCTATACCTGTGTCTATATCTGTGTCTATACCTGTGTCTATACCTGTGTCTATACCTGTGTCTATATCGTGCTATACCTGTGTCTATATCTGTGTCTATATCTGTGTCTATACCTGTGTCTATATCTGTGTCTATATCTGTGTCTATATCTGTGTCTATATCTGTGTCTATACCTGTGTCTATACCTGTGTCTATATCTGTGTCTATATCTGTCTATACCTGTGTCTATATCTGTGTCTATACCTGTGTCTATACCTGTGTCTATATCTGTGTCTATACCTGTGTCTATATCTGTGTCTATATCTGTGTCTATATCTGTGTCTATACCTGTGTCTATATCTGTGTCTATATCTGTGTCTATATCTGTGTCTATACCTGTGTCTATACCTGTGTCTATATCTGTGTCTATATCTGTGTCTATATCTGTGTCTATATCTGTCTATACCTGTGTCTATATCTGTGTCTATACCTGTGTCTATACCTGTGTCTATAGCTGTGTCTATATCTGTGTCTATATCTGTGTCTATACCTGTGTCTATATCTGTGTCTATACCTGTGTCTATATCTGTGTCTATATCTGTGTCTATACCTGTGTCTATACCTGTGTCCATACCTGTGTCCATACCTGTGTCTATACCTGTGTCCATACCTGTGTCTATATCTGTCTATACCTGTGTCTATACCTGTGTCTATACCTGTGTCTATATCTGTGTCTATACCTGTGTCTATACCTGTGTCTATACCTGTGTCTATATCTGTGTCCATACCTGTGTCCATACCTGTGTCTATACCTGTGTCCATACCTGTGTCTATATCTGTCTATACCTGTGTCTATACCTGTGTCTATACCTGTGTCTATATCTGTGTCTATATCTGTGTCTATATCTGTGTCTATACCTGTGTCTATATCTGTGTCTATATCTGTGTCTATACCTGTGTCTATACCTGTGTCTATATCTGTGTCTATATCTGTGTCTATACCTGTGTCTATATCTGTGTCTATACCTGTGTCTATACCTGTGTCTATACCTGTGTCTATACCTGTGTCTATATCTGTGTCTATACCTGTGTCTATACCTGTGTCTATATCTGTGGAGCTCCTACAGTACAAACAACATGCAGAGGCTCAACGTGGACGATAACGACGTCATGAGATGCTTCTCAAACTTCCACGGTGGTGTAGTGCCAGCCACACGTGCGGGCTGTTTTTGTGGCGTTGAGCTTGGTCAGACTGTGGAGACAGCAGTGGTCGAGTTGTGTTGCTCTGTATTTACTGTATTTTACATTGTACTTTGTATACATTGTCTGTTTTTTGTGTGTTCCCTTCATAAAGTTATCATTATTATTAAATAAATATATAAAACTCATGTTGGTTTGTTTTGACCTTGAATGTAACTGATACAGGAAACACTTCAGTGATGAGACAACATGGACCACTGGACGGGACGGTCAGTTGTACGTTGTTGTAAGTTGAAGCTGAAAACTGATTCAGACTTTCTTGTGTTAAATGCACTCCTTCGTTCAGCTCTCCATCACACACACACACACACACACACACACACACACACACACACACACACACACACACACACACACACAAAGCAGCACTTGTCCACCGCTCTGTGCCGAGCACTGAGGCCCACTGTCTTCACCTCAGTCGAGTTTTGGGATGGGGGGGGCTGGCACTGACTAAACTCTGCTGTACATGAGAATATTCTGCTGAGGTCACCAAAATGAGTGACATGACTGAGACATGTTCAGTACGGCGAGACGCAGAGAGGTTTAAAAGTCATATTTAGGTGTTACAAAACTACAGAAAAATGTTTGAATCTCCTCCAGCGAGCTTTTCTGTGAGATGAAGTCAACTTTCTCAGAAACAGATTGAACAGTCAGATACCTGAGATTCTTCAGACTTTGTGGTTCGCTTCGTCTGGAACTTTATTTCTTATTCTGATTGCTTTGACTCAAATGTTTAAATCCGATGTAATCCTCGGCATAAAGTCTCACAGCTGATCATATCTGATGATGTAAATTATATCTGTGAGTGAGTAACTTCTCTCCTCTCCTCTGGCTCTTCCCATTTTATTTCCCTCTTGAGCTGAACTCGCCTCGACTGTTGACAGAATCGCTGTCAGATTTCAAACTTGGCCAGACTGGACCAACCAAACATAACACACCTCGCAGGGCTCCAACAAGTCTGGAGTTATCGATGGGCCAAAGCCTGCAGACGTTAGACTGTTCACACACAACAGGATAATTGACTGAGTGTTGGAACGGGCCGGGCTGCGTAAAGATCAGTGTTAAGATCAGCTGAAGTGACCGAGGCACATGAACATGACTCACTCACTGACTGGCTGGCCTCCTGACAGGCTGATAGAGGACGTTTGGACGCTGTGGAGTTTGTTTTTGGCTTTAAACAGGACACAGAAGTTCTGGTTGAGTCGGATCCAGCTGCTGGCCTTTACAGATGCTTTTATGGCTGAAGCCGAGGGAGTGGATGGAAGAGCACGAGCGTCCTGCTGCCATGTCAACGTTACACCACAGTTACAGAAACTCAGATAAGCCTGAGTCTGCAAGTTTAAAACATGATGCTGTGGTTTATAAACACTATACAGGCTGACTGCTACCTGTGCTGTACTGTCAACAACTCAAAGATCTAAACTTTATTATACACAGAGCTGCAACGATTAGTCGACTAATCAATTAATCAAAATATTTTGATCATCATTTAATTGTTAAAAGTTATTTTTCGTGCATTTTCATGTTTTATATCATGAATCTTTGGCTTGTGGACAAAATAAGACATTTAAACTTTGAGAAACTGGAATTAACATTTTTCACTATTTTCTTACATTTTACAGATCATTGGTTCTCAAACTGTGGTACGAGTACCACTGGTGGTACGCGACCTTCCTGCTGTGGTACTCGGAGGATTCTGTGAAATATCGTTTTTTAAATTGAATAAATTAGTTTAAAAACATGATATGATATCTACAATAGTTTGAATGAAATTAAAGGATCAGATCGCTGGAATGTAATTTATGTGTGAATGTAACAGAGTCGACCTACGCTGCTGGATTTTAATGTCCGTACTTGGATAGACGAATATTTTTGTTGGTGTTCTGTGGTGTATAAAGTTTGAGAAACACTGATTCTCATTTTCAGGTGATTATACTTTAATAAAAACTTAATTATGAATATTACATTCGGTAAATAAAGCCTCCTGGACCAGTATCTCAGTATCCAGCAAATTCAGCGCAGCCTTAGATGAAATGTGCAGGGATCTTTCTCAAGAGCTGAGAAACTCATTGGCTATTTATACACAGACACCAATAATGATCAATAAGCCACAGGTGTGGAAACCGACCCACAACAGCCATTTAAACCTGCGCGTGTCAACGTGTGCGTATATATTATGAGGCCCGACATTCAAGGGTATGTAAAGTTAAGCACACAAAATTATGTGATAATAAACGGCTTCATCTGACCACTTTCCCTAAATAAAAGAAGAGGTATGTAAACGTTTTTATTTTTTTTTACCGTATACGGTAACTTCTTTGACTTTGATTTGCAGCCTATGTCTTCTTATATCCACCAATAACACTCCAGGGTTGAAATTTGAAATTATAAAGGGTTAAACCGGATTTTAAAAATCCCTTTAGTCGTCACTGATCTACAGTGACGTGAGTAAAAATGTGCTGATACATTCTTGTTTTTGTTTATTACTCTGGTTTTCCATCCGTTGGGACGAAATGAGGAAATTAAGAACACAAAAACAGAATTCAAATCAAAGAGCGGCGTGGCAGCCAGAGCGGATTAATACTGAACAGCTGAGATAATTCAGACACAGTCTGCTCTGTGACATCAGCAGACAGTCATCAGAAACCTGGACAATATGATAATCATGCAGAGGAGGAGATGAATGAGCCATTAGTGTGTGATCCGCTCAAACATCCTGAATGTGATCAAAGACAGGATGAGGATCAGTGTTGGTGTTATGACGAGAGAACAGCTGCATGTTGTGGATCAATTAAAATGTGTGTGTTACCTCCCAAGGCGTGCTCTGTCATACTCAGACACAGAGACTCAAGGCGGTTGTTGATGTCTGGCTCTGTCACCGGTAACTGAAGATCTGCAACAGAAACAGACGTGAAGCATCGTCAGCGTCAGTGCTTAAATTAAGATTCACATTAAAGCCCTGATGATCGTTCAAAACTTCATTTAATCAAATTACAAGTGATTTCATACAGTCGATCGTCTCCTCGCTGCTCGTTAAGTGTTGAAAAGCTGCGTCTTAATTAGAGACCTTTGATTATAATTAAACAGGATCATCCTCGTTTTGAAATCAATCGGACGAGCTGGCGAAGAACAAAACAAGTGAACTCAGATCAGTTCACCGGGACAATGTCGTCCACTCAGCCACAGTGCAGCCTCGATAATCAGATTAGACCACGCTGTTAACTCCAGCACTGACGCACACGCACATCAAGTGTGTGTGTGTGTGTGTGTGTGTGTGTGTGTGTGTGTGTGTGTGTGTGTGTGTGTGTGTGTGTGTGTGTGTGTGTGTGTGTGTGAAGGGTGAGAGTGGAATGGGGACAAACTTTCCATTCATTCTTCGTTTGTTCTGCATCCTTCTGTAATATATGACCATTGATATGCCAGCATCATCTCTTCACCTGCACAGGTGAGGCGGTAAACTAAACACCTCATCGCGGTCTGATGAAAAATGAAAGATATTTTTGGGGCTTTTTTGAAACTTTATTTAAAAGTGACAGCTGAAGACTGACAGGAAAGTGGAGAGGGGAGGAATAACATGCAGCAAAGGGTCACAGGTCGGACTCGAACTCTGGGCCACCGTCAGAGTGGCTACCAGGAGCCACGACTATAATCCAGGTTAATGTCTGTCCGACACGGACACGCGTGCATCTATCTGACTCTGTTCACAGAGCTGGTCGTCTATCCTTGAATCCAAACTCTAAACATTAGCTATCCAAAGCTCTCCTCCTTCTATCTACACTACATACATGATGGAACAAAACATCTTTTCTTTGGTCACTAAGAGTCTAATGATGCAGATATGTGATCATCAGACAGCGACAGCATGCTGTAGTATCCCTGTAGTCGTCCTGATGAACTTCTCGTGAGCGTCAAAGCTAAAAATAGTGTGTGATGCATTCAAGAGTTTCTGTTTAGAAACGTGTCGAGCTCAGCCGACTTCAGCACAGTGATGAAGAGAAGAACAGAGGATGCAGACGTACGTGTGGAGCTGCTAGTTAAGTCAAACAGAAACTTTACCAACTGTTTTAATAACTCGATTCAGTGGTTCTCTGTTTGAAGACATCACACTGAGCCTGTGTGAGGAACATGACATTAAATAATGAATCCATTAATTAAGAAAATAACTGGCAGATGAATTCAGACTGGAAATAATCTTTAGCTGAAGTTCTCACATCGTTAATCCAGCAGACGTCACTCAGACATGCTGCACATCCTGATTCCAACTCGACACAGCAGCTCTCAGGCGCTCGTTGCTGTCGGCTGTTGTTGGAGTGAGCGGGGTGGAGGCAGCTCTGTGTGTGGAGGGTTGGGTCGAGGTTGGAGGGGAGGGGAGGGGGGAGTATGTGTGTGTGTGTGTGTGTGTGTGTGTGTGTGTGTTTGTGTGTGTGTGTGTTGGGAGGGCGGGTGGAGGTGGGAGGGTGTATTTGGGCCACAGCACAGCCTAGCAACCACGTCCAGCCATTTAGACCTCAGCTGAGTCTTCAAGTGAAAATCTCTTGTGGCCGCAGAGAAAAGCTGAGTTAGGCCCAGTAGTCCACACTGTGGCTATTTATAGCCTCCAAATCCCCCCCACCCCCACCCAACACCCTCCACCACTCCACCAGACACACCCCTCCACCCCCTGTACACACAGACATGCAGTGACACACACACACACACACACACACACACACACACACACACACACACACACACACACACACACACACACACACACACGTTCCTTCATGTCGTCTTTTTCTCTGCTGTGTCTCACTTAATACAGCTCTTTATCCATCTGCTGGCTGAGAGAAAGACAGATCGCATATATACACAGAGACAGAGGTGGAGAGAGGAGGAGGAGAGGGGAGGAGGAGAGGGGAGGTCTAGCCTTTCAAATCAGTTTCTCTGGCTGAGGCCCAGCTATACTCACCCTGGAGGGTGACTGCTATGTGTGCATGACTCTGCAGAGTTTGTCAAAGAAGGAGGGATGGAGGGACGGGGAAGGAGAAGAGGGGGAGGGAGCAAGGGAAGGAAAGGAAAGGAAAGGAAAGGAAAGGAAAGGAAAGGAAAGGAAAGGAAAGGAAAGGAAAGTGGACGCTGCACAAAGAGTCTCATTGTGAGACTCCTCGGACTCTTTCCTCCCTCCCTGCCTCTATCTCTTCCTCTCTCACATGCAGCCTCCCTCCTCCCTCCTGCTTTTTATAAATCTGTTTTTCCTCTTCATTCTAAAAAGAGGACGTTTCTGGTGTGTGTGTGTGTGTGTGTATGTGTGTGTGTGTGTGTGTGTGTGTGTGTGTGCGTGTGTGTGTGTGTGTGTGTGGAGGAAGTCCCAGCTTGTCCTATTACTGTCCACTGTTCCTGTGGGACAAAGTCCAGTCAGCAGAGGCTACTAAAGGTCACTCTGCCTGGCGCCGATGGTTACCGTGACCCGGGCCTGTGTGGACAGAGCAAGCGTTGGGCTTCCGGGGTTGAGACCTCCATGGGAGGGTTCGGGTTTGAGGATTGGCAGCTCAGAAATGATCTTTCACAAAAGGGGAAACAATAAACCGCTCCTGTGTAAACAGGTTTTTCACCTCAGTAACAAAAAGCAAGTGAGCGGCACGAAAGTCGACGTTCTGAGCTTCATCAGAAAGACTTTTATCCAGGGTGGTTAAAAGTGTGTCAAAGATGAAGCGACAAATTTTGTGTCAAAAACAAGGTGGCTGTTATTCCGACGTGCAATACAATTGAGATCAGAGCTGCCTCTGATTGGTCAACGCGTTAGGAACACATCCTCTGATTGGTAGACAGACTCGACCTAAGGCATCATGGGTGGCCAGTGTACGGCTAATAACAACAACAACCACGGTTTAACACAACGAATGCAGCACACAGCTCAATCATGTCAATACTCTCAGGAGAGAACCTGATGAGAAAATACATTCAGTCTGCACAGACAGACAGTCAGGGAAGCCATTTATAGCTAAAGACAAAGTGTGTGTGTGTGTGTGTGTGTGTGTGTGTGTGTGTGTGTGTGTGTGTGTGTTTCGCAGCGCTTCTTACCGGCTTGTTGGAACATGACCATGGTTTGTGGCGTGGTGTGAACTGGCAGGGACCGAGTCCTCTGCACGGAGCTGTGGGTCCGGCTGGGCATGCTGTTGCTTCCTCCGGGGTTTGCGAACCACAGACCCTGAGGAGAAAATAAAGTCATTAAATTCACCTAATAAACATACAAACAGCACGAGTGTCACAGCTACGGTCAGAAAACGTGTTTAGAGATCAAATATATAGAGGAATGAAACTAGACCAGACTTTTCTATGAGGATTTTACACCAATATCTCCATGAAAAGTTACTCAGAAGGCTGCGTACTTAAACAAATAACTTTATGAAAGTTTATTTAAGTTCAACCAGTTCCGGTCTACACTGCTGAGAGCTGCTTCTTCTCTCACTCTGTGCTGCTGGCCACAGTTTGCAGTGACACCAATATATCACATTGCATTATTTACCAGGAGAAACACTTTCATATCAGCCAATACTGATATTGTTCACAGAGGCCGTTTTGACGTGGAATAGTTGGGTCAACACAGGCGTCACCGGTGATACTGATCAAGGCTCTGTTCCATTTAGCAGAGACTTTTCCAGTGAGTCAACATGCACCACAGCAGCACTCTGACTCTGTTTGACCTGAATGGAACGAAACCTTTAAACAGCATCATTGTTATTGTTGTTTATCCTGTTTCATATCTGCTTCTGTGGAAAGGTCTTTATCGTCTGAGCGACATATCATGTGTCGGGTTCACTTCTTTAACATTTGGGCTTATAAACAAAATGTAACGTATACGAAACACCGTGTGTTTGGTATCCATGGACTCACAAGAAGCTAGGCTATCATAAACATGTGTGTAATGTGCTTATAAGGTGACAGTCCTTTGACTGGCTAGAATACGTCATAGCTACCTTCAGCTGATTGGGTGAAAAAGAAAATATTCTGCCTCGTAATGTTTTTCCATTCGTCAACTGCGCTTGGAGTCCGCCTGACGCTTTTATGCAGTGAAATACAACGACAAGGAAGTGTCCGACAGACACAAACCGCACATCGCCGTCTTCAGTGTAATCTCAGGAAAACATTGCAAAAAAAACAAAACACATCTCTCTATCATAAACCGTTAAAACCGTAAAACTTTTAGGCGGATCCCAGAGGGTTAAATATGCTCAAGTTACCTGACGGTGTTACCAAATTCTATTTTCAGACTTTTAAATGTGAAAGTTTTGTCTGATTTGAAGACAACGTTTTCATTGGAAGTTAAACACAACATAGTTTTGAGCTCATGCTGCAATTAGCTTTTTATTTTTATTAGTAACTAACATCATCAGTCCATCAACATGCTCTAACCTCAGACTTAATATAATCTGATGCACTAATTTAAAGCTCATGTATCCTCCTCTTCCTTTCATCAGTGCGTTTCACACGTTGCCACAACTTTCACTGATCAAAGCTGGTTATGAAATGTGTTTAAAAATAAGTCAGCTGTGAGATCAAGGCCACGGCTTCTTCGACGTTTTCAGCCCCCCACGCTCCTGTCTGGATGTCTGGCCCACACCTAATGACAGTCTCAGACGCTCACCACATGAATTCCTCACTGTAACCTGCCTATTATACCCCCAACACCACCACCACCACCACCACCACACGCCCCTCCTCTCACCTCTCTCCCCCTGCCCCCACCCCCTGCGGCCCTGCAGTGCCACGGGCCAGGGGAAAAACAGGAAATGCCTGTGCACTGTTCTCACTGCCTCTGACTGGTTCTCTCACTCGCTCTCTCTCTCTCTCATACAAACTCTTCCTCGCTCTCTCATCGCCCCTCCTCCTCCTCCTCCAACACCACAGCTACCTCTCCCAAACTATGACTCACATATTTCCCTCCCTCCCTCCCTCCCCCCTTCTCTTCTCTCTCTACACATCCACACGACAGTCCCACACAAGAAGGTCCAGTGTAAGGAGGAGGAACTGAGGTATTTCCTCCCATTGTAAGGGATGAGAGCGAGAGACACACAGAGAGAGAGACAGAGAGAAAGAGAGACAGAGAGAGAGACAGGGAGAGAGAGAGGTTCCCGATGAACTGGGTCAGCCCACACCAAAGTGTGCCAGGACGGGCCTGAAACAGCTCCACGGCTCCTCCTGTTTCAGTGTTCAGCACTGACGCAGAGCTTCTGGTATGTGGGGTGACCTGCCTACGAGTTCCATCCACCTCACTTCATTCGCCAAACACCGCCGCCGCCGCCGCCGCTGCTCCTCTTCCTCACCCCGCATTTTTTTGTCGTGGAATAAAAAGTCTATTTCAGGCAGAATACGTGCTGAAGGAGGAATTCTGCTGCCCCGGTTATTGTAAACATCCTGGAATGTATTATTACACTTTCAAAATGTTCCTCTCTATAGTCACGAACACCATCCAGCACTGCAGTCACCACAGACACACGATAACACCGGGAGTTTTTCTGTATTACACAACTTTTACTTAGAAATACTCTCAACTCTCCATCCTCATCTGACCTCTGTGACCATCAACTGACACTAAATGATCAGAAGCTCTGTTGAAAATCAGTTTGAGCTCTGAGAAGCAGTAAAGCCGCATTCAGACGCAGGTTTGTCCATTTATTTGAGTTGTGGGTCGTCTGTTTTGGGGTGTCTGCCAAAAAAAACAAAACGAAGTGACCCGAGGAGGAGAAGTTCAGCTGGATCCAACTTTTGGAAAAACGCAGCCCGACGTCACGCTGCAGCGGCCAATCAGATGCTCAGACTGGTCAAACTTCCACAGTCAGTCTGAAATGTCTCTGAAACTGAGACTATCTAAACTCTGATACTCGACCTGTTGTGTTCTGACTTTGTTTGTTTCCTGAAGCAGCTTCTAAATCTGAGTCTGACTGAAATTTACGCTGCAAAATAGAAACATGAGGAAGTTTAATTTGGTTTGTGTTGAGTGACATAGACAGTGAATGAGAGTGAGCGAGCACCAGCATCGATAAAGTCGTTAATCAGAGAAATAAAAAGTTATTTCCTGATTGTTTCACAGCGGTTACGTTCAACACAAACAGACACACCTGCCCAGCAGCCCCCTTCACCCCTCATACCTCCACACACTGCCCCATATCCTGCATATTCTGACTAATTTAGCTTCACATATACTAAACTATGTAAATCCATCATACGTGATGGTTTAACCCTGTACTCCTGCTGGGTGGACTCACCTGTCTCCCCTGCTTGGGGCCGGTGGGTGTGCTGCTGGAGCTGCGTGGCGTCGGTCCCAGCAACCCGCCGCTGCCCAGCAGGCCCGGCCTGGCACCTGGCAAGCTCCTGGAGGGCATCTGGAACTGTCGGAGGCTCCTCCTGGCCGACACGCTGCCCCCGACACAGCTAGCGGTGGGGAGAGAGTTCGACTGGCCGAAACGGCTGTAAGGAGAAGGATGAGACGAACACGTAAATGTACTCGAGCTAATTGTTTCTGATCATTCAATGACACAAATCTGTCGTCTTGTCTCTGGTTGTTTATCAAAGTTTAAGTTGATTTCAAATGTTTCCTTCATGGATGGAAGCTGCTGTATGTCTGTGTGTGTTTACCTCCTCTGCGGTCGGTACCCAGCTATGTCAAGGAGGGTTTTCCTCGGAATGGACCGGAACAGCCTCTGGACCTGTTGTTTCCATGACAACAGCCTCTTCTTCTGCGTCTCAGTGAAGGACTGACGGGGAAGGAGGTGGAGGGAGGGGAGAACAAGGAGTACGAATCAGGGATGAAATGAAGCATGACTGGTGAGCAGCATGGCTGAGGATGTTCAGCTGCATTGTGTCGATGAATCTAAAGCATGAGGCACATTTATACTGTAACATGATGAATGACATTATCAGCTCTAAACATCTTGTACTGTCTGCTCCTCGTATGTATTCCAGAGGGAGTGGGTACCTCGTGGATAAGGCACTTGTCGATGAGTTGTAGGTAGGAGCTGATGTTGTCCTCGTCCGACCTCGACACCAGCAGCTGGGTGCAAACTGAGGAGCAGGAGGCAGAGATGGAAACATGAAGACAGAAACCTCTCTGAGTCCGTGAAAACAACCTCAACTGAGATGCAGCTCACCTTTTCCCATGACGCGAGTGAACTGGCTGGGTAAATCCCCTTCGGCGATGACGCTCGCGCCTGACTCGGCCTCCCCTCCACCGCCGCTCAGGTGGGAGCCGGGCGCGGCGCTCTTGCCCTCGGGGCTCAGCAGGTGGCGCTGCATTGAGGCCTCCTCACCGCCGCTGAAAGCCTTAATAGGCGTCATGATCATCTGGTGGAGCTCCTGCAGCGGGGCGCGGAGATTACTGCCCTCCAACACATCCTGGTGGAGGTAAATAATGGGAGGTGAAAGGAGGAAGGGGAGGTCAGAAAGATTCAAAAGACTGAAGAGGTTTTACTTGACTCTACTTGTGCGAGCCATCGCGTGACGGCTCCCTGACCACACTGCCATGTGATACAGCAGAGAATAAACTAATACCAAAAATACATACATGCAGTTTCCTTTCACTACTTGTATCCGTGTGCATCATATCAGCCTCCCTCCCTCCCGCCCCTCGCAGAGCTGCTGCTGCTGCCGTACACGCGTCTGTGTAAACCCAAAATACCAAGCAACAGGTGTCTCGTTTCCGCGGCCCGACACACTGCGGCGCGAACAAATTTTAAAATGAAGCGTTGGTGAAAAGGTTAAGTCTGAATTTAGATGGCTCAAGAAGTCTCTCACTGCGGTGTGCCCTTGAGCGCCATTGTCTTGCTTTGAAGGCTGAATGGACGGGTGAGGGGGTGAGGGAGGAGGAGGAGGAGGAGGAGGAGGAGGAGGAGGAGGGTTTAAATTTGGAGCCCAAAACTCTCCTTCCTGGATTAGGTGTTCCCTTAGCTGCCATCTCAGATACATAACACCGACTGAGAACGGCCACCCTTCCCGCACTCGCTCACAAACACACGGAGGAGAGAGGTGGCGTCCGCTGAGGTTAGAGCTCAATCAGAAACTTTGGCGCTTTATGTGAAGCTTTGTGAGGATTTGTGAGGATGTTTTGTGTGATGGTGAAGAGGAAGAGGAGGAGACGTGGTGTGTTTTCAGTCTGACCTTTTCCAGGCTGCGCAGTAGATTCTGCCTCTCTTTGAGCTTCAGAATACTGATGACAATCTTGTGTCTGGCTCCTTTAGTGACCTTCTGTTGGAGGGAGAGAGTTTTGTGTCAAACATCGCTTTTATCATCAAAACACTCATCTCTGTTCTCAGAGATAAAAAGATGTGCCGTGCACAAACAACACGGTGCCGAGGAGCAGCTGCTTCTCTTTGTGAGGCTTTTTTCAGGAAACTGTAACAGCAGGACGTTCACAGTGAAAACAGCTCTTCTCTGCTTGGAAAGACTGAAACGGATTCCAGCTAATTAAATTTAGTTGCGGCCGATAAAACTTCTCACAGTGAAGACCTGACACACAGACAGTCCAGATATTTACAGATGGATCTGATAGCAGTGTGTTGAATCTGTCTCACGGAGGACACGTCTTTGTCCTCCTGACAGAGAAAGACTCAGCAGCACCTGGAGGAAGTCTACGGCTTCCCGGTGAGCCGGGTTAATTTTAGCTGCATCCTCCGTTTCAGAGGAGACTCTTCAACGTCTCTGAGTACGAACACAGCGACCGCTAACTTTGTCTTTGAAACTTTAACTTTTATCTTTATTTAGGACTGACATGTTTCAACACACACACACCAATTTTCTGTATCGGTGCATCAGTATAAAGTTTGTATGTGTTTGATAATGTTGACTGTCAGCATACTGGTGTGTGTGTGTGTGTGTGTGTGTGTGTGTGTGTGTGCGCACCTGTGCCTCTAGCTGCTCTTCAGTCAGCGACAGCATCTCATCGTAGGTCATCGTGGAGAAGAGAGCGGCATACTTATGAAGACGGAGACTCTTCAGCCACGCAGGGACATCTGTGGGGCAGACAACACACACACACACACACACACACACACACACACACACACGCACGCACAGACACACACACACCAGGAAAAATTACAGTAGAAATATGTAACACAGAATAAATACAAAAAATTAAATACATATAATATAAAAAGAATAATATGAATCAGAGAAAAGAGAAGTGTGAAAGTAAAAGAGGTCTTTGGATTTCATTCTTAACATCAGTCCAGATTAAGTGACGTTGGTCCTTCAGAGTATGCTCACACACTCTGATGATCACAACGTTTGTAACATAAACAGACAGTAAACACATTATTACGTTAAACATACATGTTGGTAAATGTGTGTTCACATAAATGTGACGTTAAATCAACCTCAAACGTTCACAGGCGTTTAGAGAGACGAGCTGCTGCCGGAGGACGGATGAACTAATCAAATTGTGACTGATCACGTGTTCAGTTTGATGTTTACTTACTGGAAATGTTAAAGTGCTTGCTAATGTTGAGTGTCAGCTACAGCTAGCTGCTGAGACATCTTTGCTCTAATTTGCAGTTTAGGTTGAAGTTTGCTGGTTTGGTTGTTCGCAAAAACTCATAAAGAACAAATAAACACAGACTTTATGTTTTCTGTACGCACACACTCACTCTGACACACTCGCAGAAGCTCGAGAGCAGACGGGGACTTGACTGTACAACCACTGATCACTAATCGTCTCCTCCTGTCTCTTTCTACTGCACATGTAATAAAGGCTCATTACACAAGCAGACCTCAACCTTCCAGTAACTAACACACACTATTGGACGTGTTTAGCTGAATAATGGATCATGTTATGGAGATGCACCTACATAAAGCCTGGAGAGGTCACTGCTCTGTAAACTTTATTCCACCACCTGACACTCGACACTCGGCACAGCAGAGTCTTTTCTGGCAGCTGAAAACTTGTTAATTTTTTCCTCTGAAGTGAAAATGAAATGATATCTCGTCCTCGATGAGGATTGTTAGCATTGTTTCCTGTTCAGCTGGATGACGACATGAAATGTTTGCGCTGTTTCTTCTTTTACAAACAGTGATAGCCTCAGTCAGAGTGAGGTCAGCGGGTCGGCAGTCCTGGTCTCTGCTTCCCCCCCTGACAAACTGCCCTGACCGGATCAACAAGTTGCCAAAGCCTCCAGCTGAATGCCTGTGAGGTAGGTTTCTCTCCCGTTAGTCTGAACTGCTCACTGGACCTGAACTGTCTGCCTGCAACTTAGGCCGGAACATAGGACAGTTAGTTTGAATAAATAGTAGGAGACGAAGAAGACAAAGAAATACGAAGAAAACGAAGACAATGATGAAGACAAAGACAAAGAAAGAGACAGAGACTAAGAAGACGAGGAGGAAGACGAAAACGAAGGAGACGAAGACGAAAGAGACAAAGACGAAAGAGACAAAGACGAAGACAAAGATGAAAGAGACGAAGACGAAGGAGATGAAGACGAAGACGAAGGAGATGAAGACGAAGACGGAGACGAAGAAAAAAGAGACAAAGACGAAGACAAAGTTGAAAGAGACGAAGACGAAGGAGATGAAGACGAAAGAGACAAAGACGAAGACAAAGATGAAAGAGACGAAGACGGAGACAAAGACGAAGACGAAGGAGATGAAGACGAAGACAAAGAAAAAAGAGACAAAGACGAAGACAAAGTTGAAAGAGACGAAGACCAAGAAGAAGAAAGAAAGAAGAAGACTTGCATAAACATTATTTCATTGTTAAATTAATTCATTAATTAAATTATAACTCGAGACAAAGAAGTGGACAGTAGTTTTGGAGTAAAATGTTTTTTCCGAGCAGTGTTGCTGACTCTGTGAGGGAAAGTTCTGAACCTGTGGCTCATGTTCAGCTGTGTGAACAACCATTTTTGATCATGATCATTAATAACACTGATTCGTACCACTGACTGTACGCTGGGCTTCGTACCCACCTCTCATGCCGCTGCCCTCCTCATGGAAGGAGCTGCGATGCAGACCTGACCCTCCTCCTAAACCAGCCTCCTCCAGGTGTTCGCTGCCTCCGCTGCCCGAGGAGGCGATGCTGCTCTGGGGTGAGAGCGGCGCGTGGTCTGGGGCTGGGCCTCTGGCGGTGCGGAGGTCCTCCTGGGACAACCAGCCGTGACCCAGCGGCTGGTTACTGGGGCCGCTCATGGGAGGGGTGAGGGACACGGAGCGCTTCAGGGGACTGTGCTGCTGGCTGCCACCTCCACTCGTCAGGACTACGGAACGACAACAAGACCGGTCAGGCCCAGACTGGAGGAATCACAGCGCTGTGTTACACTGTACAACTACCTCACCTGAGCTGCTCTAACAAGTGATTTTCATCAGTGTGGGATCGATCAGGTTCATCTTATCTCGTCTAATGAAATCACGGTTTCTTATTACAATATTAAACTGATTACAGCAGCACTACAGTGAAGATTGAGGCTAACATGAAACAATATCCAACCAGGTCTCATCCTTCCTGCAGACCACAGTGTGTCCGCGTTCATATCAACAACGAGAACAAATGACTGGATGATGGTAATGATCAGTTCTGCCTCCTCTCATCACATAAAGTACATTTGGTGAACCATAAACAAACATTCAGTCAAAGTTCAAATCATCAGATTGATTATTCAGAGTCTGAAGGATGAAGATGCATCAGTCTGTACAGAACGATCAGCCGTATCATCTATAAATAATGAACTCATCGTGTTGTCGTCGACTGCAACTGTATTAATCTGATCTACGTGTCCGGCACAGAGGAGGCCCTGCTGCTTCATTTACTGTGTCGATTTCTCTTTACGGAGCGGTGCACAAACACATTGTGTGCTTAGCGTGCGGTGACTGCACAATTTATCTGATGTTCGCTCTCCGCAGCTATACTTGTGGAATTATATTGCGGTATTTGTGAGTTAACTCGAGACAGACGGAGGGAGGAGGCTGCATCTGCCGGGATGGGAACACACAGCTGATATCTTTAACTCTAACAAACTACATCTCTCAAACAAAGTTTTGATGTTCTCACCTCTATGACTACTTCAAAACCTGCATGTTACATCTTTAAAACTAAGATTTTATTCTTCAGGTACGTACACTCTCCTGTTTATCTTTCCTTCTCTTTCTTGTTGGTTTGGAGACTTAACTTTGAACTTAACTTGCCAATCGACACCTCTTGAATGACGTACAAATATCACTTTCTGCACCTGGAATAAATCTGCCTATGACTTTAAAGCCAGTGGAAGCGGCTCTAACGTCACAGATTTGTTGCTGCTGAAGGAGGTAAACTGAATGAAAAGGTGAAGAGCCAAAGAGCTTTTTGTGTCGCCGCTCTGACGGGCTAAGCTGCCACCAATACTCCGAGTCTCTCTCCTCCTCCTCCTATATGCGGTCCTCTTACTGTTGGCGCTATGTATAGGACTTCATGGGCCCCGTTTAAAATAGGTGCCCAGCTAACATTACAAGTTCCAGTCCCTAAATATTAGCCATTTTCCCTAAATACAGTCTCCCACAAAGGCTGCCTTACAAGGGAAAGGATGGGTGGTATGTGCTGCTGTGGCTTGGACTGAGGCTGACAGTATGGGCTGAGGGGGGTCAACAGGATGTGGTATCAGTGCACAGCGCACAGGTTGATGTGGTCGGACAATTATACTCCTGTGATCGCCATCATGACCGGATGAACTCAGCGTGTATCGGCTCTGGTGTGCTCGCGGTGCGTTCATCATCCGCTAGCGGCGTCCACCAATCCTGTCCGAGCGGGCCGGGGTTACTGTAGTTTATCAGTTGTGAAATCCTGAGGTCTTTTGTGTGGGACTGAAGCTGCGAGCAGTCAAAAATACAAGAGGATCTTTCTTGGAGCAGCGAGCGGAGCTTTAAATGTGTCTTTATTTATAAACCCTCAGCTGTTTCTTTCATCTCCCAGAAAGAAAAAACAAAAAAAAACAGAGCCCTTACATTCTTGTCTGGAAATATCCTGCTCTGACCATAGTTATGTTCAATTTCAACAGCCCTGCCCTCTCTGTGTGTTGTCTTCCACCTCACACAGCCTCTGTAAGCTGCTGTGTGGGTTGTTCACAGCGCTGTCGGCCTGACCAGAGTGTGTTTACTGTGATGAGTCTATTCAGGGTGTGTCTTTTTAATGGAGTTATAATGAAACCTGCATTTGAACATGCATTACTTTTGTTGTGCTGCCAAGTCCCATACAGATGTTTGTTTTTTTTATTATTGTCCAATCAAGCACAGCTACAGCTGCCTACTGTTTTTTTGGTTCAAGTTTAGAGACCCTGGTGTGAAACGGTGCCTGGGGGCAGGCGGCGGTCACCCCAGACAGAGAGGCTATCATCAGGCTGGCTCAGAGCTCAGAGTAGGTGGGCTGTAATCACTGGAGGTGTTCTCAGATAGTCGAGCGGTTTTGACCGCCGTGACTTTGAAATACACGAGTCGGTCTGGGTTGAAATTCAGCACATCTCATATCTGACTAAATAAAGTAATCAAAGTAAAAAAAAAAAAAAAGTGTGACAGCCCAACACAACAAAAAAGTAGAAGAGGCTCCTCAGACGGACAAAGAAAAGAGTCAGGAGACAAGATGTGAAATAATGTGACGTTTTTGTGTGAAGCGGCTCAATCAAAGAAAATAAACCTGCCGATGCTGATCAATGAAAAGAGGATAAACGCTGATGGACTCATCTATCTTTTGTCAAACCTTCAATTAAATTTGAATTAATTTTAAATTTCTTGAGTTCCAGTGTTTTTTCCAGAGACCTGGACTGAACAGATGCTCAGTGTGGGTGACGTATTTGAAGAATTATCGTTCTTTATCTTGGCTCATAATTCGGCTGCTTTAAATCTCTACACTTCATTTTTAAAAATTTTTGGGAGGTCGATCTCATTTCAAGGTTTCGGTTGGATGATTATACGTGTCAGTCGGATGATTTCACTCTTCATGGACAACTTTAATGATCCAATTAAGTTTATAGCCCATTGATCAGTCTGCAGTGCTGTCGACTCGTCTGACACCTGATGTTTGGATTAGCAGTAAATTAATTGTTTAAAATAAGAAATGTTGTAATAAGATGGAGAATAAGAAGAAGCAATAAAAATATCATTGTGGTACAAGTCACACAGGACAGAGGAGACTTCACTTACTGGTGTTACCGCCTCCACCAATTCCAACCGTGTTGATGGTTGCCGGCACAGAGGATGATGGGTAGAGCAGGAGGTGCCCGTTCTCACAGCCCTGCTGCTGCTGATGCCAGCCTCCGCCCAGCCCCGAGTCCCTGGAGCTCTGCCACCCATTAAGGCGGTCGTCCGAGCCGTAGCGCTGGTGGTGATGCAGGGAGTAGATGTTGCCTGACGAGGAGGTGTTGGTGGAGGAGGAAGATACCGATGAGGTGAGGGTGGATGGAGGCGTGGACTGGTGGTGGTGGTGGTGCGGCCCGGAAGGAGGAGGCCTCTCCAGCGAGTCTCCCCGGGCGGTGGCTCTCTCCTCCAGGTGGTTGAGCCAGAGCGCCAGGGTGGCTCGGTCATCCAGGGACGTGGCCGGGTGGATGAGGGCGTAGGACAGGAGTTGGCGGGACTCCTCCAGGTGGTGGCCGTGCTCGATGGTGTGGGTCAGGATGCGTGGCAGCAGGCGCATGTACTCGCCCTTGGCTTCGACGTTGCCCGGTTTGAGCAGTGGAAGGTGGGTGAGGACGAGCGAGATGACGCGCTCCTTAGACTCACCCTGCCATTGGCTGATCACCCCTGTGGGAGGAGACAAGACACATCGTTTATTTAAATTTTCAGTGCTTAAAAAGTAGCTTGTGTGTGTGACTGCATGAATTAAAAGTTTAGCATCTCATTGAGGTGCCAGCCAATCGTGGTCGACCTAACCGACCTGACCGCAGAACATCTAAAATTTCGGTAAATCGCAGAATGCTGCTGCACGATATCCACGGTGGTAGCAAAGGACGATGTAATTGATAGATGGACAGACGGATTAGTGAACACATGCATGATTAAAAATAGAAGACAGCGAGATGATGTCAGGCCCGATGCACTGTCATCCTTCTATTTTTCTCTTAACACCCAGCTGTGCAGGCTGCTGATGGCGGCTGTGCAGCTCTATACATAACCTGGAGGTCATGGAGCTCTATTGTTGTCCGAGTAAGTGGGCCACTAGGAGCCCATTCCTATCATCTTGGACCAGCGCTATAGATACCAACTGGTCAGGGCGACGGCTTTGGAAAGCCACGCAAATAGAGACAGGACGCGGGGCCGGCTTCACTTCCTGCTTGGGAGATGTCTGGAGTGTCTGTGCGTGTGTGTGTGTTGAGTTTGACCACGGCAGTCATTCTTAACCCCGAGGATCTCGTCTCTAAATCCGACGTATGAGGTGAAACTAGAAAATACATGTGCTGCCGTCCAAAGATATCCCAATGTCACGGCGAGCTCGGTGGTGATGTACAGCTCTGTCTGCCCTGTCGAGTGGACAGCTGCAGCTCTGAGCGGGCGGATGAAGACCGCAGACCCCCCAAAGCCTTCCAAACAAGGTTCACATTCATTTCATCCCGTGAAAGATGACCAGCACGCTGGGATTAAATAATTCAGACTTGAGCCTACGCACAACGTGGAACTGATTGAGTTTACACACTTTTACACAAATTCCATGGCTTTCTGCTCACAGCATGTGTGTGTGTGTGTGTGTGTGTGTGTGTGTGTGTGTCTCATTCAGCTCCAGGCTTCACGTGTCTCTCAGAACACTGAAAGAATCACACGATCACTAGATCACACAAATCTAGAAAATGTGAACCTGACTGAGTCGTCATGTTGTGATGTAACATAGATTAAAAGATGTTACATTTTATTTTGAAGTTGTAGCTTTTATTTTGGTAACTTTCTGTTGGATTCTAATTCCTGGTCAAAGGCGGTGGTTATCCTTCGTCATGTGGAAGGGTTAACAATCCTCATCCATCTGTTTTCTGTTCTTGTGGCGTTGCCAGTGAATATTTATATTTTATTTGTTTATGAATCTGATGAATTAATATGTTGTAAATGTTATATTTGTTTAATTTAAGCACATATTACCTGTGGCTAGACTGTTACCTGTGATGTTACCTGTGATGTTACCTGTCATTTTGATGGTTTTATTTGTTTATTTCAGTTTCATGTAGATGAGAACAGTACACATATCTTATCATAAAAACAGAAATATTCTCACTTTTTGTCCACTCATCTTAAGTTCACAGACGTTTTATGAGAATTCAGGTGTGTGTGTGTGTGTGTGTGTGTGTGTGTGTGTGTGTGTGTGTGTGTGTGTGTGTGTGTGTGTGCACACGTCTACCATGTTGGGCCTGGATGAAGCTTCCAACAGAACAGACCCTTTCCTTGAAGAGTCAGCTGATGTGAACGGGTGACGCGCAGTACAAAAAGCTACCTCTGATTTTCACATTCTTTTACTGGTTTATGAATCTCTTCATGGTCTTAGCCAAACCTATTTATCAGATTTACTTTTAACCTGTGAACCCTCGAGGACCCTCGGGTCTTCTGGCCTTTTAATCACCCCTAACGTCAGAACAAAGAGCCACGGTGAGTTGTCAGTTTCTCACTGTGGTCTGAGGAACAAACTGAAGACCTGCAGGCGGCAGAGAGTGTTCATGTATTTAAGAGCAAACTTTACATGTACAAATACAGTCTGACTGATTGAAGAGTGAACAGCCAGGTTCAGTATTAGACTACAGAGTGACATGGAGGAGGAGGAGGAGGAGGCGAGTTTGAGAGGGAGGAGAGGGGAAACTAAATGGAGGGAGCGAGGAGGTGTGCAAGGGGAGCCGGGGAGTTACTCCACTCTGCTCCAGGGATGATGTAATGCTTCATTCCTCTGAGTGAGGCGAGCCTCGGACCGTCCGAGAACACGAACTGTTCCGTGATTAAAACTCGTTTATTTTCAAAAGGACTGGAAAACGTTAAGATGTAACACAGAAACTCTGATGAACGCTCCAACAGAAGCAGCGCCGCAACGTGCTGCCAACTTTTAAACATCACTTTTACTCTGGACAGTAAAATGTTCTGAACTTTTGTTTGGCAGTCTATAAAAAAAGTTTTGTTGACCATAAAAAGACCTGACTCATCATCACTTGTTGTCCTGGACTCATTAACCAACAGCAGATCAAATGTTTCAGGCAAAATATGTCAAAACTCGACATCATTACCTGTTTATAGTACATTTGTTTGGACTCTGTCCTGCACTGGTCAGTCTCTATAACACCTCAGATCACTGTGATGATGGGAAACAACTCAACAACAGTTTTGGCCCAGATTGTGGCTGTTTGAGCTCAACATTTCTGCCAACAAACTGCAGAAAAGTGGCCCTCAAACCTCTGATGTAGCTGTAGGGAGCTGTAGTTCCCTGCGGAGATGAGGAGGACGTACAGCTGACATAAAGATTCAAAGTGCTTCTGAATGGGATTCAGCCCGTCTTCCTCTCAGGAAGCTACTTCAGGCTTTCTTTGACCTCTCGCTCCGAGGTCAAAAGGTCAAGGAGTGTGTCTCGAAGAAGTTCCCCTCACAGCGGACAAACATGAAGCATCTGTCGCCACGCCGAGAGGGGTCACAGTCATAGTACCCAGCACGGGTCAAAGGTCAACTATATCTATCTCCACACTTTGTTTTAGCACTGGACAAAGGTCTGACTGAGAGACCCACGATGCCCACAGCCTACTTCCTGTGACACTGCTAAGAGAAACACTACAGAGCACACAAATGATCCCAGAGAGACGGAGACTAAGAGTAACAAGACGACAAGACAGGATGAGGACATGTCAGGTTCAGTCCTTCTTTCTCTCCTAGCCTGAAACCTTGAGGGGAAAGTGCTAACCTCATCTGTCTGAAGTAAAGAGGAGCGGTTAAACACTGCGTTTCCTCCTTGTTTCCTTGTAGCCTCTGACTCACAGTGACTGGATTTCGATGGAAGTGGGAGTCGCGTTCTCTCTTTTTGTGCTTTTGGCACAGCGTGGTGTGAATCAGTGACCTTGCATGCTGAGAAGAGCCCTGCCGTTAAACTCTAAGAGCGTTTTCATCCAGACGTGACAGTGAATGAATGAATGAAGTCTTTTCTGCTGTGTCATCACTATTGATAAAATCCATGAATTCATTCAGATTTTCCCTCCAGTTTGATTGTCTTCCACCCTGATTGGTTTCACCTGTCCCTCGTTAGTCTCACCTCCTCCCCGTGTTCCTCCTCTTGTTCTCTGTTATAGATTTAGTTTGTTAGACTATTTTTGGATTTATGGATTCAGTTTTCTGCCGTTTTCAGTCACTTTTTGTTCACTTCACCTTCGTGTCTGCATTCAGGTCTGCTTCTTGAACTCAGTCGTGACAGGCTGACATTATTCATTGAAGGTAGTTAGCTAACTAATAATGACATCAGCTTAATCACAGTGTAGGGCCGGGATTCACCTAAAATTCAAAGATGTCCAGTTAGAGAAAATGTTCTCAGACAAAGGTAGCCATAAATGTTGAAGGAGATGTCTGTATGTATTCAACAACTGACTGTCGAATCAAATAAAAAAAGCACAATTCAATAACATTTCTGTTTAAGGAAGCATTCGTCAGCATGTCGTTGGTGTTCTGACTGTTTCTGGTGTTCTGACTCATTTATTTCACAGACCGTCTCATCTCTCGACACAATGTTCATTAAAATGCACAGATTTGGACTTCCGCTCGCTGCTTCTTGCCGACCTGACCGCTACTGTGACTTAAACTCTTAAATCAACTATTGAAGAGGCACTGAAGCTTTCCGCCACGTTGGAGGAGATCAAGTCCACACCATGAAGCTGGCCGATATGGAAACCACTCTGTCAGATGGCAGTGATCTGCATTTGCTCTAGTCTGAAGTCAGACAACATACAGCTCCACAGGCTGAGGTGGAGGATTTATGATTTACACAGCATGTTATTGGGGTGTGTGTCTCTAAACCTGTGCAGTGAAGCCAGTTTAAACACTACAAATCCTACACACTGGACCTTTAACACGCAAACTCTCAACAGACTAAACAATCAAACCAGAGTGAGGTTTTATTCAATGAGACAAAGGGTGTTTAGCTTGTTCTTTTATGCCAGGCAGACAGACAGGGGCATGCTGGGAACTGATGAATCACATCAGCATCACTGAGAAACGGTGAAAAAGAAAGTCAGACGTACGCAAACAGTGAAACCTCAGACAGAGAGAGTCATTTGTTTGGGAGCTGACGCAGCGTTTCTCTGCTGGTGAACTCGGTGCCATGCTGCCCTCTCGCTGCCCTCTCGCTGCCCTCTGACACTCACTCTGGCACTGAGACAAGGACACTGCTTTCAGCACAGTCCTGCCTCTCCAAGTATAATTCTTCCTCTGTCGACGTCCCATCACCCACTGCTCCTCCACAACCTGGAGAGTTTCTCAGCATCGAGGACGGTTCAACAGAAACACAAAGGCAGGCAGACAGAGAGGGAAGTCAGCTGCTCACTGTACACTTAAACTACGAGGCACTGCTGAACTCCGAGTGAGAGGCGTGACTCATGTTTCCCTAAATGTTTAACGTCTTGCTCAGCAATATCTATCAATATAACACAGGTCCACCTACGTGTACGACACACAGCTGAGCACAACAAGTTCCCTCTCGTCCTCTGACTCTGAAGCCAAACTGGAGCAAAAGAAGTCAGTTTGAGGGAAGTCAGGAGAATAAAATAAAACATGAACTGTAACATGAACTGAGACTTAAAAGTAATCTATTACTGTTATTATGTATAAATGTGCAATGAAATGAATGAACAAAGCAGACAACTGAATAAATAAATAAAAATACTTGATCATCACAGCTGGTTGTATTTCACTGGATTTTGTCATTTATCACATAAAATATTGGCAGGAAGTTTAAGGGGTGGAAAGTTTCTGGTAAATTTCCAGAAACTTTAGAATGGGAAGTTAAGCTGGGGAGTATAATACAATTAAAAAAACATTTCAACAGATTTATTTGTAAGTAGAACTTTATCAAGTTTGAATTATTTTATGTAGTCCACGAGCTCACATGTGTGTCTTCAATAGTCTCTGTGTGCTCTGGGCTCTAAAGTGTGGTCCAGGTACAGAAATCACCTGTGCACGTAGGGGGTGTGGCCTCAATAGCCCTGCAGTAAGCAGCGTGCTATGTGCATGTGATAGCAGATATTCAAGTGTACCTGCATAAAATCTGGTTGTTTTAGTCAAGATTATGCTAAAATATATGTTCCCCAACTATATTTAAGTTCACTGTTAAAGGGGCAGTCTTCAATTTTGTAAATTCCCGTTAATTCCTATGGAAAGTTTCCAACTTGGAAAACTCTCTGAGTTTTGCAACCCTAAGGGTTAGGGGTTAGGCTCTCTGGAATCTCTGAAATAGAATTTTTAATTAAATAAATCAATTAAAAAACATATCATACTATCAAACCCCGGCTCTCACCCAAAGTCAGCTGGGATAGGCTGCAGCCCCACGGTGACCCTGATGAGGATAAGAGGTTACAGATAACGGATGGACGGATTATACTATCAAAATACTGCAATATATTAAATGAAAATAAACTGTGAGATCGCTGGAATGCAATTTAAAATGAGCAGGCTGATAGTCACGTATACGAATAGTCACGAGCTAAAATGTGATGCTGAGATAGTCGGCAGAGGTGAAACGAACGGTTTGAAACAGGAAACATCAGACAGTGAAGTGCAGGTCAGGAGTTCTGCTCTGGTTCTTGAGCCGGTTCTGTTCAGGATTCAGGATTCTACGCTGCTGTATTTTACCCTATGTCACGATGTTGGTACCTGGAGAGCGAAGTGGTACGCAGTTTAAAAAGTTTGACAAACACTGATCGAGACAGACACGTTAAAGTTTCTGCTTGGCTCCATTTTAAATGACAAAATGTGGAAGAAGAAGAAGAAGAAAAGAAATGACCTTTAACTCTAAATTACTGTCCTATGTCACAAGACTTGTGTGTTCACTGTAACACAGTAGCCTCTTTGAACAGTGAAGGACCCAAACCCCGTGTAAATGTGTGGCTCAGCCTCAGATCAGTTGACGTTCGCTGGGTTTAACTTTGACCCTGAGCTGCAGAGAGAGAGCGAGAGCGTCCTCTTCACATCCGACTCTGTGATCAAAAGACACGAGTGACAGAGGTGGAAACAATGTGATTGTTTTAGCTCATTTGTTACACATTGGTTATGTGCAAACACAAACACACCCCGATGGAGACACACACACACACACACACATTGTGGAGAGTGTTTGTTAGACACATGATTCCTCTCGTTTCTAAATATAGACGGGTCAACAGCACACAAAGCCACAACACGGCAGCTAGCACAACAGATAAGACCATATTAGTGGTTAGCAAAGGGACACATCAGCTCCCAAACACACACACACACGCACACACACAGGGACAATGACACACCAGCCCTGTCCGTGTGTGTGTGTGTGTGTGTGTGTGTCACAGTGAGACAAAGTATGTGAACGAGGCGAGACAGTGTGTGTCTGGAAAGGTGTGTACGTACACTTGACCCCAACTCACACCTACTACAACTACCCAGCTACAAACCGTGTGTGTGTGTGTGTGTGTGTGTGTGTGTGTTCAATTTAATTTATTAATTGTAATCAGTGATAATAGCAATATTATAGTAATAAAGAGTAAATAATTTTGAAGTTTTGTCAGTTTGGTTCGCTCACTTTCAGCTGAGGTGTAACGAGGACAGTTAGGGTTAAAGAATGAACGCCGTCCATGGAAAATCCTCACAAGTCTGCGTGTGTGTGTGTGTGTCCTTCAAACCCCTGTCCTGTGCTTCTCCTGTTAGCAAAACAAACATGAGGCCAGCTCACTTTGTCCCAACGCCGCCAACTCGCTATAGCTGTTGTTGATTCAACACCAACGTCCGACACGGCGTGTTCCCTTTACCGACCTGAGACAGCGAGAGAGAGAGCTGACCGACAAAACACAGGGCGGGGGGTTTAATTCAAGAAAGGAGCTGACAAAGAGGCTAAGACGAGCTAGCTGAAAAACACTAAGAGAGGGAGAGACGACAGGAGGGGAGGAAAGATAAGAGTTCATAAAAGAAGGCTGTGCTTCCAACAGTTTGGACGACGTAGAAGAAGTTGTGGAAGAAGAAAAGGGAGATTTGGGCCGGGTGGAGAGAGGAGAAGAGAGTTAAGACAGAGAGTAGTAGATGGGTGGAGTGCGAGGTGGGAGGGGGTAGAAAGGAAAAGTTCCCGCTCCTGCTTTCCGAGTGGATTCTCCAGCTCAGCAGTGGGGAATGTGCTGGCATACCACAGAGCCTGCTGCTGAAGAATGCAGTGATTCCTAACGGATCCACAGCCGAGCTCGCACACACACTAAAACACACACACACACACACACACACACACACACACACAAAGCCCTGGTCCTATCCCTGCTCTGTACTGACGCTCTGTTTAACACTCAGTAAAACGGGTCTGTCCCACAGCACATGTAATGAGCCACAACATCAAAACGTCCTCTCGTTTACGCAAAACACCGACGCGGGGAACGAGTGGTTGATGTCGACATCACACTGCAACTATCAGCAGAGACTGAAACAACAGGTTTCATACATTACACCTCAATTCAACCAGTATAAGAAGAATAAAGACAGACTAAAGGATTTGTTGCGTTAGCCTGTGATTCACGATAAGTGAAGTTTAAAACCGGGGTGCTGTTATATTATATAATGGCAGTGATCAGAGGAAGAGGACTCCGCTTGATGCTGTGAGATCAGCAGATATTTGTGGAGTTTATACAGAGTTAATAAACTCACTGTATTTACCAAGTGATGTTTAATACGAGATATTTGCATTATTAAACTGATTTCAATGTTTGTGCTCGTTACAACAGAAACAGAGATATGAGTGACTCCTGAGTTATGTGGTTCATGAGAAGTGACAGATCATCATGGATCTCTTGGACCATCATGTGTTGTTTTGTCCTGAACACAATGATGAAGTTTTAGTGCTATTCTACCTTTAATTATTACTTGTTGTTGAGTCAAGACCAAACACTTCCTCGGGCATCAGTGGCCTTGCTCAGGGTGCGACAACTGTACACTGAAGAGCTGAAACACAAACGTGTTGTAACATTTTCAAGGAGCATCTTCATACAGACCGGAGGGGAGGTTGAAGTTTGTCCTCCAGCAGCAGAACGAAGTGAGAGAGTGAAAGAACAAATACAAATAAAGACGAGGTGTGAATGAGGACAAAAATGAAAAACAAAAAGGAGTGAGAGAAAGACTGTGGACGCACAAACTAAAGACACAAAACAACAAATAAAGGGAATTAAATCAGGAAAACTACATAAAAAGAGACGTGAGCTACAAACCAAAACAAAGAAAGTGACAGAGAACAGTCTAAACTGACAAAGAAAAACAAAGAAAGTGAAAGAAAGCAAAGACAGAAGGCAACGAGAAAGAAACAAACAGAGTGAAAGTAAGAAAAGACACAAGCTGGTAGGACGAGCTGGTGCAGCGTGTATACAGAGTGAAAGAGATATGACCGCCCTCTAAAAGTCAGTGATTCAAGTCTCCTCAGTCCAACCTCTGCAACGCAACACGAGTAACAGCAGGCCCGCTGTAAACTTTTCAAACTGACAGAAAGGTGATAGAAACGGAGGGCAGCGAGACGCCGGACAGCGAGGCAGGACAGCATCGCTCTCTGCTCCGATGAAGACTATCCATGACATCTGCTAAACACACCACAAACACACCACTGAAAACTGCAAAAACAAACTGTTTCTGAATCAGTTGTTAAATGTGTCACAAGTTGTTTTTTCAGAAAGAAAGATGGTTTGAAAAGTCGCTAAACCTAGCTGCTATGATGGAGCATCATCAAATGATGGAGAACGACGTTAAAGCACGAGGAAGGACAAAAGATGAGACTCATATAAGCTGATATGAGAGTTTAGTGCAGCCATGAACTGGAGAAAACTGAAGCCAGATCTAGAGAGAGGTGTGGTTCACAAAATATATGATCTAATGCTATACACTGCATCACCCCACCCAGGAGGGAGACAGAGAGGAAGGAGAGAGAGAGAGAGAGAGAGAGAGAGGGAGAGAGGGAGGAAGAGTCCAAGTCCTGACAAGAAGTGTAGGCAGGCTCCCACAGGCCCTAACACAAGCTTTGGGGCCCTGTGCGGACGGGGGAGGGAAAGAAAGGGGGGAGGATACGAAATACAAAAAGTTCAGCAGTGTCAACAGGTTTCAACCGGAGGGGGAGAAAAGAGAGAGAGAGAAAGAGAGAGAGAGAGAGAGAGAGAGAGAGAGAGAGAGAGAGAGGGGAGAGAGAGAGAGAGAGAGAGAGAGAGAGAGAGAGGGGGGAGAGAGAGAGAGGGAGGGAGGGAGAGAGAGAGAGAGAGAGAGAGAGAGAGAGAGAGAGAGAGAGAGAGAGAGAGAGAGGGGGAGAGAGAGAGAGAGAGAGAGAGAGAGAGAGAGAGAGAGAGAGGAGGGAGGAGAGAGAGGGAGAGAGAGAGAGAGAGAGAGAGAGAGAGAGAGAGAGAGAGAGAGAGAGAGAGAGGGAGGGAGGGAGGGAGAGAGAGAGAGAGAGAGAGAGAGAGAGAGAGAGGGGGAGAGAGAGAGGGAGGGAGGGAGGGAGGGAGAGAGAGAGAGAGAGAGAGAGAGAGAGAGAGAGAGAGAGAGAGGGGGAGGGAGGGAGGGGAGGGAGGGAGGGAGAGAGAGAGAGAGAGAGAGAGAGAGAGAGAGAGAGAGAGAGAGAGAGAGAGAGAGAGAGAGAGAGAGAGAGAGAGAGAGAGGGTTAAATAAACAATCATATGAGCAAGAAACAAGACGGAGAACACCAAAGAGTCAGTCTGACCTACTGACACAGAACTGACCGACTTTAGACTTTTCCCAAAATGTCTTAAAGGGAAGTGACATTCAGCCACATCTACAACACATCAGACTATAAATACAAGCAGGAAAAACATTCATGTCTGCCACATTTTTAACAGCTATGAAGAGTTTAGTGTGAATTATTCTGTTGAGCTCAGCTTCTGAGCTGAATGTTATGAGCTGTAAGTATTTAAAGTTTTGAAGTCAAACAGTGATGAGAGGTGTGGTGAGACAGAAAATCTGGACGTGTCCGTCTAAATAATCGCTGTGTCAGTCATCGTGTCAGACAGGTGAAGCTGGCTGAGAGGAAACAGGCAGTGAAGCTGTCAGGAAAGCAGTCAGCAGGTGATTTAACTCAGCTCTCAGCGAGTCTGTCTCACTCACGCGCTGCTCTCATCTGATATTTGGACAATAGACGGCTTGAACAAACATGACTGACACACATCCATGAGTGAGAGCACACGTGCAGGTTTCCTGCAGCGAGCTGATTTCTTAAACTTCAGGAATGAAAAATCTGGTTTCTGTCAAAAGTACAGGTCGACAACTTCACCTGTGTTCTGCTTTATATGTCATTATGGTTTATTATGGTTGTCCTCTTAACATTACTGCCAGTGAATGAAACATCCACAGTCCAGGTCTGTCACTTTTGAAATAAGCTCTACTGGGCAGATAAATAGCAAACTTTGTTTTAATTTTACTTTGGATAGGCGGGTACACTTAGTGGCACCTAGCGTGAAGTTTCATATTGCAACCAAATGAATACTCACGCCTCACCCTGTCCTTCCAAGTAGGAAACCCTCTGGCTGTATACATGTATATCTAGATCAGTTTTTGGTTTGTCTGTTCTGGGCTACTGTAGAAAAATGGCGGTTCAACATGGCGGACTACGTGGGAGAGGACCCGCTCTCACTGTAGATATAAAGAGCTCATTTTGAGACAACAAACACACAATTCATATTTTCAGGTGATTACACACTAATGAAAACTTACTAATAAATACTGTATTCCACTCCTGCCAACAGATACTCCTAAATCTGACACACTGGACCTTTAACCAGCAACTAACCCGTTCATTTTGAAGGAAAAATTACCTCATTAACTGGCTACATATGTCATTCTAATTAATCGATACACTGACATTTGTATCCGATCTTAAATATTCTTGGTGGTTTCATATTTTAGCAGCATTTGGCCGGTGACTGGCGCTCATTTCCCACCCTGCATACTGTAAAACAAACAAACCTCTGATCATCTGAGGTGTGAAAACATTATATTAGCACTAAAAAAAAGGAAACAGACTGTTTGGTTTCAGTGCTGAAGCATCGAGCAGAGAGGACGGACAAACAGCACTCATCACTCTGCCCTGTTACAGTACAAGACGGCCATCTCGTTTCCCTGTGTCTCTGTGTGTATGGTGGCAGAGCGAAAAAATAATTAAATAAGAAACAATGACAGAATGAGCTGTGTTTACTGGTCAGTCCAAGCTTTGCTCTCTCATCATGGAAACCAGGACACACTCAGAAAACACTACAAACACTCGCCCGCCATCTCTGACGTAAAGACGAGCGCGGCGCCTCCCGTGTTTGGATCACAGGAGGAACTTTTACTGAATGAAATCAGAGCGACGTCAGTCAGCGTCTCCTTCAACAAACACACACACACACACACAGAGATTCATGTGAGCCGAGATAAAACAGGAAGAGGAACACCTTTTCATAGCAGCCTTACATCATTACAGTCAGGACACCTGCTCAATTTATACAAGATTATATAAAGCACAGCTCTCATCTGGCTTTCACATTGTGTGTGTGTGTGTGTGTGTGCAGCAGTGCTGCTGTACAGTAGGTGTAAAGTAGGTCTTTTCCGCTTGCATGCTTATTTATTTATACTGTGTAATGTTTTAAACAGTCGCCAAGATGAGTGTGTGTGTGTGTGTGTGTGTGTGTGTGTGTGTGTGTGTGTGTGTACTTCTAAAGTGGGAAGCACCTGCCTGACGATGAGTTGTGTGCGTGCGTGTCTCCCTTCCACAGGAAAAGGAAAAGCATCATCGCGGCTGCTGTACACAGCAGCAGCGTACAGCCTGTCTGACATCGCTCCACGTCCAGTTCAGAAGCCAAGTCGACACATCCAGGCGGTGTCACGACTTCAAAATCTGCTGCTGCGTCAACACAAACCTCCGTCACAGAGCATAGTGAAGGGTATCGATGAATTTGTGCACCACATTTTAAGAAATCTTACACTGCAGGCCCGTGCACACCTCAGCACTTCACGTGGACGTCACCCAACAACAGTAGCAGTAAATTACAAAGATTAAACGACAACGCAAACTCCTCAAGAACACTCATCCACTTAAAAACAACACTGGTAGATAACACGGAGTTATTACCACAGGAAACAGGAGCAAACTTTACTCTTTGACACAGAGCTGGCATTTACTAGAGTCTGCGATCTTTTTGAGAACATTTGAGTCAGTGAAAGGTCAGTACAGTACAACAAACAAGGATTTCTACAAATAGCTACAGGTGAGACACTTTGTGTACAAGAACTTGTTGGAACTTTTGAGTTATTCTCACCAGCTGGAGCCACAAAGAGCAGAAGTATATATTCATATCTACATTTTATTCTGAAATTTCAAGTATGAACTTGGTTGGACTTGCATGGCTGAGAACATCCTCAAATGTGTGACTGATAACGATGCGTGGAATGAGATCTTGTTGTTGCCTTCCAATCTGTAATCGTTGTAAAGAGTTGTGTATATATATTGCCTTATATTTATAGTATAAAGCAGGAGCCTCACTAAATTGTGTCAAATGTAAGACTCGTGTAGGTATCAGGCTGCTTGTGGCAATGCAATGCATACATATGCAATTGTGCTGTGGACCAGTGGACCAGTGGACCAGTGATGTGATGCTCTGTTTGTTTGTATTTACACAGAAAACTTTAATAAAAACAAAAACAGACCATACTTCCTGTCTAACAGAGGGAGCAGAGAGACGATCATACTTCACGTTCACGGGAAGAATTCCTCTCTGATTAATACCAGGGACTATTTTTTCTGCCATAACTGGAGTTCACATTTAATATCAGCGTGAATAAAACTATAGGTGCTCCCGTGGTTCGTGTCTTTCTGTCCTGCAGGACTACTTGTAGACACGACATCCTTAATTTGTGTGTTCTGGGCGAGTGAAGAGGCCAGATGACGCTTCTTTATTGTCTCATCTTTTTCCCAGCAGTGGGGGAGGTTTCCTAGCTGCTGTATGAATGGAGAACAATCCTTTGCTATCCTTTACTCCAACCCCCCATCCCTTCCCACTTCCTCTCGAGTCTTTCATCAACATCCCCTCTTCTCCCCTGCTGCAGTAGTAACTGCTGGTTGGAGGATCTGGAGGAAGCAGGGTGGTGCTAGTGGTGGTGGTGGTGGTGGTGGTGGTGGGGGGCTGAGAGCGGGGCTAAAGGATCTGCAGTCTACCTGTGGAAACGTACGTAGCGGCGCTCCAGTGTTGGGAAGGCTCTGAATGTGGCAGTCGCAGCTATGCTGAGAATGTGAGCCTCAGCTCTGCCAGGGCTGGACCAGAGAAGCCCACAACTCTATTTAAGGAAATGGCAGTCAGGGGCCCATCGGCCGCTCGCTCTGCCTCTCCATGTCTCTGTCCGTCTGTCTCCCGCTCAGCTCAGAGCCCCCCTGCCTTCCTTCCTCATACAAGAATGATAATTATTTTCCTTTGTGGAAGAAGGAAGGTTTATTTCCGTACCTGCTGGGAAGACAGAGAACACACATACACACACACACACACACACTGCAGCAGTGTATTGGTGGTGTGGTTTGGTAACTGTTTCCGGTACATTTGTGAGCCTAGTAGGGATGTGTCTTTGTAAATGAGTTTAGTGCTGCGGTCTGCCAAACAACAACAATAACAACAAGTCAGTAAAAGTCTGAAAGAAGTGAAAGTTTCAAAGTTACGGACACGGTAACGAACATGCAGGTCTGTTTGACTGCTAACTGCTCAAACACACACAGCTCTGTTGAAGTAATCCTTTGTTCAACCTTGTCCTTTTAGCCAGCTGAGGTTAGGTGCAGAGTTACGGACACGTTTTTTTAAAATCAGCACGCGGCTCATCCGAATAATTATGACGTCGTTTATTGAACCAAAAATCTAAAAGAGTACACAACAAAACTACACGTAGAATGTAACACAGGTCTGCGTGTCTCTCACCTCCCACCTGTTCATGGGAGGCGTGTCATAGACATCACCACGCGATGAAATAACAGAAGTGGTTTTAACCTTTTACACTAACTAGGATTTCACTCATGTTCCTTCATGATTCAGATTTTTCTAATCTCAAAAATTCTAAATAAAATTCAATTAACACTAAAATAAAAAATACGAGCTCGCGCGCCTGGCTTGCAATAAATCACAACATCAACATTGTCCACGTTCCTTCTATCACAGCAGTCACTTGATTTATTTATTCACACCGCTGGATAGCTGCTGCGGGTCACCGTGTGTCTAAAGAGCCGTAAACCCGACAGATATGTTTTATGAGACAAACGTTTGGTTTCCTGCCCAGCGTAGTTTGGAAGTCTTTTCCAACATGACATAAAATTGAAGAGCAAACGTTTGGGACCTGTTAACATTTAAGAATAAAAAATCTGCTGCATATGAATCAGAAATATTTCGACTCATGGACAGATGTGATTGCTGCGAGCTGCAGCTCGTGCTAACGACACATGTAGCGCTTAACGAACTGGTTCGACCACGTCAGCCCGCTCAGAGTCTTTCACTGTGTGTGTGTGTGTGTAGGAGCCATTGATGCAATAAAGCGTGTGCATTTTGCTGCAGCTTGTGATGTATATTCAAGTGTCGTATGGAATGTGGAGTGTGCGTCTGCGAGCGGCGAGACAGACGGGTTTACCCAGCATCCTCCTCGGCCTGTCCACAGCCTGAGGGATGTAAAGCTTCAGCATCCGGCTGCTGTAGCACCATGTGAGTGGATGCAGCACACACACACACACACACACACACACACACACACACACACACACACAGGCCCATTCAGAAAAACAGGAGAGCACAACAGCCCGAGGCGACGAGAGCTCCACTCGACGTTCAGCGGTTGGATAAAGATGGCAGCAGATCATTCTGTGACAGGTCAAAGTCTGAGAAGCACCTGAACACTCTGCTGTGTGAGCGTCTATAGGATGTTTCCGTTAACGGACAGAACTGGCTCCAACAATGGCCCATAGCTCTGCAGCCTCCGTTCACATGGAGACATGAGTACTGTAGTACACCCACCAGCCAGCTCAGGAAAAGTTTTAGACCAAAAATGGCGCCTCTACTCTTGAGACTGATCGGCTAGCTCGCCAACATGCCCAGGCAAAAAGCCAAAAACTTTCTAATTCATAGTTTCTACCGTTCTACAGAATCAGATTATCCTCCACCTCCATCCTCTAACTTCATTACTCCATGGAGCCGTCGGCAGCAGCACGCGGGCCGGACTTCAGGAGGTAAAACTCCAGAGATGTCGGAGAATCACTGAGCTCGTATATTAGACGCACGAGGCTTCACTTGGGTTTATTTTTGTTCTCAGACTGAAGACTTCTGTTTGCTTCCTAAGAGTTTTCTGTTGACATAAGGACTCATTCATTGTTAGCTGAGCTGTGGGTTTTGACTGTGGTGGACCAGCTGGTGCCTTTTGAAATACCTGAACCGTGTACGGAAACTGCTCCTGTTTGGGGGGAGGTGGGATGTTTTTTTATATGATCAAGTTCGTAACTAATAACTTTCAAGTTAAATGTGCGTGCTCATCTAACCGATTAACTAAAGATAATTGTTGCTTGGCTCCGAAACTCCACTGGACCCGTCTCTGTCACGTTGCGGCCATGATGCTGTCTTAGTCTGTTCTGCACGCGACTTCAAACCCCACCAGACTTTGGTGACTTGCTCAGATTTGGTTATTTTTCTGGTTTATGTGTTTCTAAATATTTATATATGCTACACAGTTAATCAGAAGTTTGCACAGGGTGTTTTATTTTGAAAATCGACTGGATTCTTTATGCCGTTTCTGTGTCTGGCTGTGTCTTCAGGCCTTCAAACAGTCAAACCTGGTGTACACACACTGTTTATGCTTGGTAGTAAACTGATGTGATGTAAATTAAAACCTAAGACCTATAAATGACTTATCCTCAGTCTTAAACGAGTCTTAACGTCGAGTTTAGAGTTAGGTATGATTGATAAGTTCCACACAGACTTGAAGCCTTGAAGCGAGCACCTTGCTGAGTCTGGAAGCCGACCCTGAACACAGCTTCCTGGAGCAGTCCGGTTGAGATGAGGTCATTTCCACCCACCGGGCATTCAAAGACCCCTGTTGTATGGCCGCCACGGCAACCGTTGCCATGGGGCTCTCTCTTTCTCTCACCGGCCGGTTCTGCTGATGTCACTCCATCTGCCGCGGCCAACAGTGTGTGGACCAACCAAACGGAGCAAAAGAGCGTGCTCGGCGGCGCCTTGCTGTGTCTCTGCTGTCAGCGCCCATTCATGTGAGGACACAGAGGACAGTCGGGGACACGGCGGAGACTCTCGCAGAGTCACACATTAAGGTTTTGGCTCTGCTGCCGTGGGCTGGCAACTAAAAATGTCCGTCTACTTTCTGTAACAGCAACTCAACTTCTTCTTCTTCTTCTTCTGTCTTGAGCCTCAACAGAAACAACAGCTCGATCATTAGATAAATTACTGGGTGACAGAGTTCAGTCTAACGGGCGGCATCTTCCTCATTCCAAGTCAAACTCGTGTTATTTTATGTGCTGCCTCGTCTGTGCAGTTGGGACTGGACGGCCTCCGAGCTTCAACAGTCTTGTTGAACACAAGAAGTGCAGTGTGGAGAAGCAGAGCACAGCTGCCTGAGGGCTGGGGTGGGGACAGGGCAGGGCTGGGCCGGGCCGAGGGTCTGCGGGGCTATATGGGGAAACATTATACGTCTGTATGTCTGGTCTGGTCAGGACAAGACTGACTGGTCATCTATGAGACAGACTGGTATCCCTCACCTGTTCTCACCCTCTCTCTTTCTCTTTCACACACACACATCTGTTATGTTTGCTCTTGTTACTAACGGAGGATGTAAATTAAGACGTGTTTTCAACCTAACTTTATATTTGTACTCGGGCTTCTAACCACAGAATTCATGAGGGTGTTAACTGTCACTGGCATTTGGCTGATATGCAGCTTGTTTTGGTGATGAGAGAGCCAAATAATCTCTCACTGGTCAGGGCGAACGTGCAGAAGTTAAAATGTCTTCCTGGAAAGCTCTGAAGGTGTGTTGGTATGTCAGGGATGTGCACAAATTTTGGTTTAGTCAACGAACCTCCGTAATGTTAGCTGCTAAACCGTGCTAGGGTCACGGACAGGGCTGTTGCTTCAGTACGGTAAATGTAAATGAGACGTGTCTGTCGTCTCTGAGTGTTAAGGTTTCCCTGTAAGATGTAGCAACACTGGACAGCGCTGAATGAAGAACGACGGATCTGATTGGAGTTCTGAAGAAGTCAAGCCAGTTATGTCAAACATGGCAGTCTGCGTCCCACAACATTCAGCCTCTCATTGTAGATTCAGACTGGGACAAACCAGCAACAACAATGTGGGGGTGTTTACAGCTGCATGCTCAGATCAGAGTTGTCGAGCTCTCCTATAATGTCCCTTCAAGTGTGATACTGACATATTACCTTTGTTTTTTTTATATTTAGATACTCGGCAACCGTTTTTTTTTTTTTCTGTGGCTCATGAGCGACTGTTTAGTGTTTGTCAGCCTTCAAAATAAATAGCAAATGTTTGTCTTCGCTGCCTTGCTGTACCAAAAACATACAAACACCCCTTCAGACCCAGAAGTCACAGGATGTGTCAGAACACCGGCTGAAGATGTATTCTGTCTAACGTTAGTGCGATAGTCTATCATAACTGATGATAGTGTGTGTTTTAGTTGGAGGCCGGGTGTAAACACACACAGATACACACATGCTGCAGTAATCCAGCTTTCTGGGGAAGATCGGAGCTATAAAATCGCTCGGTGAGACTTGGTTGCATAATCCGTGCTATCAGTGAAACCTTGTCCGCCTTCTTCCAGAGATAACATCGAGATCTTGACATGTCTGAGGCTTCGACTAGCTTCCATCAGCGTGGAGCCTTTTTGGCATCCCCGGTTTCTGTCTGTCCTCTTGTTTTCACACACACACACACACACACACACACACACACACACACAGAAAACACACAGAAAACACACAGAAAACACACAGAAAACACACACACACACCTGGAAGCATGAGCTGAAAATAAAAAAGCCTTTGCTGTAGAGGCGGAGAGGGGAAAAGACGAGCTTTATTTCCCCTCTGGTCGTTTTTTTGGCAGGTTGTCTGTCCCCATTCCTGAGGTTCAGTACGAGTTCACAGAACACGCCGTCAACTTCCAGAAATAAACTGTTTGGTCATGCGTGGGTGCGATGAAATAGTTTGGACGGAGACACCAGTTTTCTCTCTGTCTCTCCCTCCTTGACAGAAAGAGACGTTCAGAAAGACACAGAGGATGTTGACAAATCAAAAAATCAGATCACGTCACTTCACCGTAAACTTTCATCTGCACTCTCGACCTGCTCTGCTGAAAGACTTAACGGGTGAGCCTGGTGTTCGTTTGAAGCACAGAAAAACACACTTTTTTTAAAGGGTGTTGGTCAGGATGACTCGTCATTTTAAGCTCGCTCTGACACCATAAAATAAGTGAATATTTAAAACATACAAGTCGTGGGGAAAGTGAGCCCAGGCAGAGAGAGTGGTGAATGACTTTCAGCTGTAAATGGCACCAGTATTCTCTGAGTCTTCATCTTTTCCCTTCTCCGCCCCACCCGTCCCTCCTCCACCCTCCCTCCCTCCCCTCGTCCATACCGCGGTGTACTCAGGAGACCTTAGCTCCACTGAAGGTGGAATCAGTTTTCCTTTTCCACTGTGTCTTTTTCCCCCACGCTGGAAAAGCCCCCCGTCCAACTCTCGCCTGAGCGCCTGACTCAAAGTGTGCGCTCCGACGTGCCCGCATTCCTAGACAGTATCCCCCAAACGCCGGAACCGTTTACCGCCTCGGCCGGGAATGCTGATTTCTAGCCCAGGTTTTCGATCAGACCTAGTTTAGGCAGGAATTCACTGAGTAATACTCGCCATCATACGACGCAGACTTTCCCTCTGTGTCAGTCATCCTACACGCAGGCAAACACACAAGAATGCTTCCTCTCTCTCTCTGCACGATATTAGACACAAAGCAACGCCGGCAGCTCCTATGAAAAGCTGGAAGTCATATTCTGACCTAGATTCAAACAGAGAGGTTAAACCCCTCCACCTCCACCACCACCTCCACCTCCACCCTTTGTATAATCCTGACATGTCTGAGGAGCTGGTGCTTCAAGGTGTCATTCCGTTTACACACTTGTTAAATCCTAACATGATCCCAAACAAAGTCAGAGCTTCAGCTTCTTATTTTAATCTGATAACAGTTATGAAAAGCTTTTATGAACATTAATATTAAAATGTGGAACAGGTGACAGGTGAAGAGAGCTTTTAATCGCAAAATTCAAAACACATAATCCTGATGAATAAAGTAATATCAGGATGTCTGCTCTGATCAGACGGATAGAAAATAAATCATTCATTCGTTTTCCACAAAGAATTTTAAGTAACTAGTTAAAAGTTCCACTTGAGGCTGGCTCCAGAAGTGAGTCAGTCTCCATAAGTCCCCATGTTAAAATGTCCAACTTCACAGCAGAAATAAACATGTTTACAGCCTGGTACAAAAAACAGTTTTGGTCTCTATAGCTAATTTCCCCGTTCATGACAACTGTACTGAGGGTGAATTTATATACAACTCACCTGTTCAGATTATATTAAGGCTTAAAGTTATGCAGGATTAAGAGCGTGGACGCTTTGATTGACAGGTGGGTGGCGTTACAGGTGGCTTATTTGAGGGACCAGGCGTCATTCAGCCCGCCTCAGGTCCACGTCACTCATGCTCTGTCCATTCTTTATACTGTCATTGGTGTGGACTGGTAAAAGTGATTTTATAAACGTTCTCACACTCTATATTAATCAACCACACACACAGACAGCTCCTTTATATTCTCTGACTGAATCACATGTAACAAAAAGCATTCGAGCTGAACAGATTCGGGATAACAAACTGAACCGGACGAGTTCTGAATGAAACACCGCCTGCTGCCGCTCGTGGCGAACACACACACACACACACACAGCTCCGTCTCCGTCACCTTCAACTCCTTCAGCACAGCTGCTCGTACATATCGAATCCCCGCCCGCCTCCTTCCAGCTCAAACAGCCGTCGAGCCGGGCCAGGTCAGCAGTCCACCACGCACGACACGCCAAAATGAAGTTAGTCATTCAGAACACCAGGCCCACTGTCCTGTCCTGACCCCACCCCTTAGACTAACCCTAGACCCTGTGTGTGTGTGTGTGTGTGTGTGTGTGTGTGTGTGTGTGTGTGTGTGTGTCGTCCTTCAGACTGTACTCTGCTCGCTATTCATGTCCTCTCAACTTGATCCGATATTGTCCCTCTTGGGATTGTCTCAAAAGAAGTTTTGTTCTCCGTGAAGGGGGGGAGGAAAAACAGGAAGTTACATTCCTTAATAACTACAAGTGAAACGCTGCAGGCTACAAACCACAGAAGAAGAAGAAGACAGGATTAAACTTTCACTCAGAAACAGATCTGTGAGGTGATCTGGTCAGGATGATTATGGATGGCATCTCTCTTGTTGACTCAGGGTTAGGTCTGCACTGACAGCTAAGTAAATACTGCATTTATCCATCTGTGCTGCTCTGTTCACGTAAAAAAAATCTCAATCTAAAAATAACATGAAAAACTACAATGAACATAACTCCTGTGTCCCGTCTCTCGGCCAGATAGTGGCCCCCTTTGACTGCGGCTGCATCTCAAGTCGCAAATAAAGTCGCATCAGTCCCAAAACAAGGCCGCCTCTCAGCCGCTCGCAGAAGTAGGTCACTGAGGATTCCATTCATTTGTACACCGCTTTCCAAATAGTTGCGCTTTTCCACTCGGCCCCGAGACTTCCAGCTGCATGTTAACCCTTTAACAGCCTGCACCGGCTCCAGCTCATGCTGCACTTATAACGCTGTTTCACCCACCTCCACCTGCCTCAGACTTTAAGAATAAAAACATTCCCTAATATTACCTCACGGATGTGCACTTAGTGTCTGAGTCTTAACTGCGGTTTGCTGTCTCTTACGGCCGTGCTAGTTTCTTTCCTCAACCATGGGTGTTGGTGGTAGGGCTCCGTTTAGTCCTGACAAATTTAGCAAAAAAGATTTGTTGTAAATTTTCTGTAAATTTGTGTTGTCACAAGATGTACATCATCACATCGTAGCCCTAAATGTTAACACGGGATCGTGATAAAAATGTATTTCAATAAAGATTGGACAGTTTTTCGCAGTGGGGATAGATCACACAGTAGACGCAAGCACGACAACAGACAGTCAGTTAGTCTGCGGTAAATACTCCTTTCAGACCCAGAGGAGGGAGACAGGTCTGTTACAAACAGGATGTGCAGTGACGACACGCTAAGAAGCTCAGCTAGTCCTGTTAGAGCTCGTGTGCTGTGATTAATGTGGCATGCATAGTCATAATTTTGTCTCGGTGTAACTGATCCCGGTGTTCTTCAGCTCTGTTTTGGAAGAAGAAAATGTCTTACTTAGTAAAAGTTGAAGCAGCTTTAAAATGTATTTTCTATTTAAATCAGAGCTGTGTGGTGGATCTACTTTATGCCGATGTGAAGAGCGGTTCATCTGGATAACTGATAAAGCTGAGAAACTTTTGGGCAAGTCTACATTAGCGTGAAAGCAAAGTGTTAAATTTGAGGACAGAAACTGATGTGGTGAGATGTGGCAGAACATTTAACGGGGCAAGAACTAATTATGTTTGAAGTTAATTGGTACAATCCTCTCAACATTCGGACTGCTGAAGAAATAACTGCAAACTGGTAAATCCTCCGTGATCGACAGAAGACCAGTATGGGCTCGGTCAAACAGCAGACTCAATAGATCTGCCTCATTCTGGCACATACGCACTCAAACACAAGCCACCACAACATACCAGAGGGATCACGTCACCAGACAACCTTCTTCAATCTCGCTCTCTTCAGCAGCGTGTCTGCGTGACGTCTACAACAGGCCCGCTGATCCCGCCTCGCTTCGCTGAATCAGCGGATGGGAAGCGACCACAAGCTGACACAGGTGGGAGAAAACTCGAGGGCGTGGCCCCAAAAATGTAATCTGGAGGTACAGAAGGCTCGTTAAAATCTCCCACAGCATGAATCCACCGGGACAGAACGGGATACTGCACCAAATGTTCAGAGCAGACAAAGAAAGAACACAACTGTGCTCGCTGAAAACATGAAATATGGACACATATCAGTGTGCATGTGTGAAAAATGAACATGAAACTATCTTTACTTCATTATCGTGTAATTTAATCGTTACAGTATGTCTGCTTAGTTGACTTGTGGATTAAGAATGTTTGAAAGTTTAATAAAACACTGCTCTTGTAGTAAAGACTGAATCCTCTGAATGTCTGAGGCCACAGCATATATGGACAAGACTCTTTCATGGTTGCCAATAAAACCTGATGACATAAAATCTCTATAAATGTACGCACTCACAAAGGTTGTAACGCCATGGAAGACACCTCATATCGTATTGTTTCATATCGTATCGTATTTGACATTTTATGCCAGTTTTAGTTGATTAAACATCATAAAACGTGAGGCCTATCTCGCCCTCCCACCACAAAGTGCACAGGTAAAAATAAAATAAGGTGAAACCACAACCACACCCTCCTGTCCAGAAAGAAGATCCAGAAAACATGTGTGTGATCTCAACAAATAAACAGCTCAAACTTCGACATGTTTCGTGTCCTTGAGTCGGCTTCAGACTAAACTGAATGTAACTTTTTCACTATAAACAAAGACTCTTCTTGAATAACCTGTTTCCTTTTCTTACTGCACTGCGCTCTGTTTGGAGCTGCCTCTGAACCTTTGACGTGACAGGAAAGTTCAACATGCAGCAACAGACAAATCAGGATGAGTTGACGTGAACTGTGATGATGACTTTACCTGAAATCATCAGATCAAAACTTGAAGAGGGGGATTACCAAACAGAGTTTTTAGAGTCAGGACTAACATTCATGTAAATGCAGTCAATGACTGTAAAACACACAGTTACCTCACACTGTAAAGCCCAGCTCTGATGACACAGAGAGAGACAGCAGGCTGTCATCAGTCTGTTCAGCTTCTGCGGTTAATTTCTCAGTTGTCGTCGTGTTGGATGAAATTCTTCCTGCTGCTTCAGCTCATTCGACTAAAAACAACACAAGCTGTGATGCTGAGTGAGACTCACTTTAAGACACTGGAACAATAATCTGCCTTCAGCAAACATGATTTATGGTGAAGCCACTTCGGTATAAACAATTAAAAACTTGCGATTATAGAAGCGAGTCCGGTTCATGAGTGTAAAGCAATCATTATTTAGGCCTGATAATATGACACATCATTTACTGCATAAAGGTTTGCTAATGGGCTCATATTTCTCTGCACTGTCTGCAACACATTTATCTTTCAGAGAGCCACGATGCTAACATTAAATTATCTGTAAATCAATTCAAACTAAAGTATCATCATCAGGATACCGTGAGGTGGATTTCAGATCTTACTGTCCAAACTGTTTCATCTGTGTCCCTCATGAAACTGCCTCCATGTCCAACCTGTCAATCACAGCTACAAGTGGAGTTCCTCTTTAACTCACTCCACCCACAGGCTTCATCTCCACCTTAAATGTGAAATCAGAGTCTCTCACGCTCGTTGGGGGAATCACACAGAATAAGAGTGAGATCTGACTGTGACACAGACAACGTCTCTTTGACTCACACACTCTGAAAACAGCAGAAACCTGTTGTTGAGTCGTGAGAAGACATCACCCCCACCCTCCACCCTCCACCATCCACCCTCCACCGCCTCCCTGTGTCATCACTGTGCTTTGATCTGACAGTATGAACCAGCCTGACTCTGGGAGGGGTCGACTGAGGAAACTTCATATACTGAGCTTTGATGTCTCGGGGCTTCATATTAAACAACAAAGAGCGGCACTGCCCATTGTAAACCGTGATGGAAACTCGATGTCATGTGTGTGTGTGTGTGTGTGTGTGAGTGTCACTGCAGGGCAGGGCCATTATGTCACCCATCACATGTGTTACTGCATGCAGATGTTGCCATAGGTACACACAGACGCCTGCTCTCCATCTCAGCAGCAGCAGCAGCAGCAGCAGCAGCGGCGGCAGCGGCGCTTCTTTCTATTTTTCATGAGCCCGGTTGGTTGCCAGGGTTTTTGTTTCCATGGCCACGCTGCAGTCTGATGCAACAAAACCCAGCCAGAACCCCCCTTGGGTGCCTTTGGCGCGATACCAACCCGGGGAGCGCTACAGCTCCAGCTCCAGCGCTATAGGCTGGCACACTGACTGACTGACTGACATCTCCAGCACGCCACAGCGCCAGCTGAGCTAACACTATACACAACCTTCACCTCCTTCCACAATCACTTCACTGACTGGCCGCGGCTCAGCGCAACACTTTGCACAGTTTCATAACATCAGTGATTCAGCTATTTGTTACTAGTGATGGATCCGCAGGAATGTTTTGGACAGGAAGCTCGTATGGAGCCAGTATATGTGTGTGTGTGTGTGTGTGTGTGTGTGTGTGTGTGTGTGTGTGCGTGTGTTTATTCCAGGGTCAAGGACCACAGCTCCTGTGGGAAAACACAGGATTTTTTTTTGAATGAGAGAGAGATAAGTAGTAAGATCTGTGAATGTTATCACCGCGTCACTCTTCCTGATCAGTATGCAGCCTGAAGCAGAAGTAATGTGACTGTAACTACAACTACTGAAGTGTAGAAGAGACGATAAAACAGCTCCATCCTCAAAATGTTCAAAGAAATCTGTGTTTACTGGAGAATGTGAAGTGTAACCGGATTATTTCACACTTTAACGCCCTCATGAGAAGACCAGAATGAGGTCTTCTGATCAGAAAACAGATGAGTATGCAGCCTGAAGCAGCAGTAATGTGACACGAGCTACAGCAACAACAATGAAAGTCATAAAAACTCAGCTACTGACGTGTGGAAGATGTACTGCTTGAAGACAAGAGAAGACAAAACAGCTCCATCCTCTCAGCGTTTAAATAAATCTGCGTTTACTTGACTTCATCGACTTTCATGGCCCTCAAGATAAGACCAGAGTGAGATCTTCTGATCGTGTCCTACCTGGGTTGTTGGCCTCCGCCTCCAGGACCTGCAGCTCGGTGCACTCGGCGAGGGAGTGCTCCAGACACAGCTGCAGAAAGCGGGCCTGGGTCCGGCTCACCCTCTTCAGCAGGGACAGCAGAGCGACCGTCTGCTCGCACTCGTTCCACCCTTTGAACCAGCTGGCTAGCACGCCCACCTGATCACGAAACATCATGGTCTGCGAGGCGGGGGGGGGCGGTAGACGGCGGGTCTGACTGTGTGGTGGTGGTGGTGGTGGTGGAGCGACCTCCTTTGAACTTGGGGTAAAAAAAACTGATGGAGGGTTGTTGATGCTTGTACACGTAGAGGGGTGTGAGTCAGTCGCTGAGGTTCAGGTCAAGCACTGTGATGCCATTCTTCGCTTTGTCGTCGGACGCCAAAATCTGTCTCGCCCGCAGCCGGTACGGGATATAATCCTGCTGGTTATCTTGTGTGTGTTATGTGTGTGTGTGTGTGAGAGGTGTACTTCTAGCTAGGCATTAGGTGATATGAGCTGCTGGCTCTCTGCTGCTTAGCGGCTCCCAGAGGAATTGATATTTGATGAGTCAGCCTTCTTCCAGCACACTCTCTGTGTCACATCAGCTTCACTGGCATTTTTTTCTTCAGGGAATCCCTCTTAAGCCTGCAAGGGAGGATGTCAGAAGTTATTATATTATATATATTATATATCTAACCTCTCTTTCATGCATGTGCCTCAGTAGAAATGCGACAGTCTCCCTCCCTGTTGCTTCAGCTCTGCAGGCTTGCAATAAGAGGTGGAGAGGACAGAGAGAGGTGGAAAAACAGCCTTCAAACAACTCATACATGCATTTATAGGTCGCCTCCTCGCCGTCGCTTATGCTGCATAGGCTTGTGGCATTCACCGCCGAGACAAAAATAAATTATTTTTTCGTTTTTGGTATCCACCCATTCCCTAAAAATACAGCTGTCGGTAGTAGACTGGGCTCCGCATCCCGGAATTTTCCAAAAGGGAAAGGACGCCGGGTTTAACACCGACGGCGAGCCGTTGGCAAAGGGGGGACAGACGTTAGCTCCCACCACCAACACCACCACCACCACCCAATTCTCCGTCATTTTAATGACAGGTTACTCATATAAAAAGCTGTATTATTTATGTATTTAATTACTTATTTTAAACCGAGTACAGGCTGAGTTTTTACCGCCGAGGACACACCGAAGAGTGAACCCGGGAGAGGCGCACTCTCTCTCGGGTTCAGGGCTGAGCGTTAGCCCGCTGTCTAAAACTGTCACTTTGCTTCATCAGCACACACACACACACACACACACACACACACACATACAAGGAATGACCGTTGGCGGATATGTGTGTGTGTGTGTGTGTGAGTGAGTGTGTGAGTGTGTGTGTGTGTGTGAGCAGTTTGTACAAAGAAAACACCGAATAAATATAATAAACACGTCTCTATTTCTGCCGCCCTTTTTCTATCTAGAACTTTCCTCGTGACTTTAACGTGAGTTAACGTTAGCGAAGTTAACGGTTGACCGTTGGCTTTAACTCAAATAAAGAAGTAGAAGAAGCGAGCTAACTGGTTAAAAATTGTGTAATTTCAACATGAAGTCTGATTAAAAGAAAAAAAAAACTTCAGTTTGAATGTTTGAATTATCGGACAAACGGTTACATGTAACCGAGCTTCGTGGTTTCTTACCGCCGGGCGCTGTTGTTGTTGTTGCATCGCTGGGTTAGTTTCAGGACGGCCGACAGGCTGAGCTCTCTCTCCTTCTTTCTTGTTTTTTGTCCGGGGAGCGGTGCCCCTTCACTCCGGGTCTGTGGGGTTTGCCATCTTGACTAACTTTTCCTCGGCAGACGGAGCTCAGCTCTGCTCGGCGGCTCCCTCTCTGCTCCACACGGTCAAGCCGGGCGGAATGCGCTGCGTAACTTCCTGTTTCGGAGCTTTCAGAATAAAAGTCCCTGATAAACAGAATAACAGTATAAAGTATATGAAATATAAAATTGAGTAAAATATGAAATAGAGTAAAATATAAAGAGAAACAGAAACAGAATAAAAGTGTGACTTATTCACAGAAATGTAGCAGCTCAAGAAAAATTATCTGTAGCAGCAGGATGTATTGTACAGTGAAATAGACAATATGAATAGTGCAATAGAGTTCATAGTATCAATGTAAAGTAACTAGTGTCATATGTGTGTGGGTGGGGGGTGGGGGGGTTATTAGTCTTAGTCTTATGGCGTGGGGGATGAAGCTGCTGTAAAATCTGGCTGTTCTTCATCAGCACACACACACACATGGAATGACCGTTGGCGGATATGTGAGTGTGTGTGTGTGTGTGTGTGTGTGTGTGTGTGAAAGATATATATAAACACAAAACAATAGCATTTGCAGACAGAGTAACAATAAGACGGGACCTAAAAACAGCTTAAAACTGCAACAAGTTTTACATGTAAACATAAACATTAAATATCGATATGTAGATCTATGCATAAATATATACAACAATAACATTTGTAGACAGAATAAGAATAAGACCAGAGCAGGGGCGTCCCTCTCTACCTTTAAAAAACTCCTGAAGACCCAGCTCTTCAGAGAGTACCTTCTCGCCTAGCACTACATGACAAATCTACTCCTTGTCACTAGCACTTATTGCTGCACTAACGCTTCTTATCGCACTGTACCTTGATTGTTCCCTTTTCTGTAAGTCACTTTGGATAAAAGCATCTACTAAATGACTAAACGTAAATGTATATGTTATATGCTAAAATAAATATGGTTAAATATGGTCAAACAGTTATGACCAACTATAATAATGATCTATCATGACACTTTTCTGCTACTAAATACTGCTGTGGCATTACCATCAACCGCTGTAAAGCAAATTTCATAGTTAATTATAGTAATAATAATTAAGTTGTATTCATTCAGGTTGTCTCATTAGGATCAAGATTTCTTTTACAAGAGAGCCCTGAGAACAAATTACATATATATACACTGTTTATGTAGCACAAAGCAGTCACCACACCACTTATCACAACATTTACATTTATTATGTAAGATATCTGTGAGTAGAACTTTAAAGTACCTCAGAGGAATGGGTGTCATTTTAAAGTATTTTAAGTATTATGAATAAAATACTTTAAATGTTAAAGATAGGCTATGTAGTTTTTGTTTTAATTTGACAAACGCTATTATTTTGAAGGCAGGACCGATCAACTTCCGGCTACGTTTCGCTCGCCTTGACGCAGGGAGGCTCGCGCTGCTCGTTTCCACATGCTAATCATTAACAGCGGAGCATTACGTCAGGGGCTTGGCAGCGCGAGGAAGCACCAAAATAGAGAGAGAGAGAGAGAGAGAGAGAGAGAGAGAGAGAGAGAGAAATGTTTCCACAGTTTGTGTTAAAAAGACTCTGTGAGGTACTTTAACTTCATTATTTATATTTTGTGCTACTTTTTTACTCAACTACATTTGTTTATATGCTTTACTTAAGTAAAATTACTAATACCGCACTGTAAAAATACTACATCACAAGTAAATCAACTAGTAAATAAAGGAAGTTTTTCCTTGCCACTGTCATGGTTGGACCTGTTGGTGGGTCTCTGAAATGAATGTTATAAAGAGTTCAGTCTGGAACTGGACTTCATCTCTGTTATAATTTGGCGCTTTATAAATGAACTTGAACTGAAGTCATTCTAAAGTATTATATCATCCACAAAGTACTTTTCCAGTAAAAGTATATCTGATGTTTTCTGGATTAATATTACTTCTGTATGAATGTAAATGTTGCATTTTACGGCTGTAGAAGTTTGAAGTTGAATTAATTCAAACTTCTTTACAGATAAACAGTACAGTATATGAATAAAGAGCTCCACCTCCATCAGCTACATTAAAACATTGTTTTAATGTAACATTGTTAATCCTATAACATATTATATAGAATAATAATACACTCTAAAAGGAGTGGAGCAGTGCCTGATGGTACTTTGTTACTTTAAGTATTATTTGTAATTAGGTATTTTATGAGGTACTTATCTGTCCTCTCTGAATGCCTTTCATAGGGTAATGTTGACAGTTTTAGTGTTGGCTGTATGAGCTACTTTGTAGATGACAAATTTAGTCATTTTAAGATTTGAATGAGCTCATAAGAACCAGCTGGATCACTTTAAATGCTGCATATACATAATTCATTGTACTTTTTATTTTGTTAAGTATATTTGTCTGCCAGCAGCCCGTACTTCTGCACTTTGTTATAAAAATCTAATACAGAAATTTTAATTAATTTTTACTTAATTACATCCAGATAACACACTCAGTATCAGTCCTGTGTACCTAATGCAGTATGTTTACACTGATCTGAATGCTCTGTCCATCATTCACATTGACTTCTTTCACACACAAGCTCATCTTTCAGTGAGTTCTAATGCAGTCAGTGAGCTTCCCTGCTGTCCCTCTTACTGTTGTTCTTCACTCATATTTAAACATCTTCAAAATCAAAATAAGATCTCAGAATCACAGAATATCTCAGAGGAAAGGGATTAACCAATGAATGAAAGTCTCGGTTGGAGAAAAGAAAGTCACAGTGGATGTTTCATGGATCAATAAACCGCTCTATCACTGGTGAAAAAACTCCCACCAGTAGTGACTCAGCCTTTCTTTGTTTTCTGGAATTTACCTGTTCTCACAAGTTTTTGTTTCACTTTAGACATTTATTTATTATTTATTTACTTTTATTTACATTTTAGTTTTAGTTCTCTATATTACACACTATACTGTCTCCAATAGAGGTGCAGATATAACAGAGATGTTCTGTAGAGAACCTTTATTTTCTACTTCAATGTGTGCAACACTTATTTTATGGATAATAATTGAAATTAAAATTTTCTTTCATCTTTCATTTTAATGTCCAGATATGAACAAACGAAGGTTCTGCACACTGAGGTCCAATGCAAGTATTTTAAAAGAAATCAAATTCCATCACGTCCAACTTCTTATCTGTTATTTTAAGAGTTTATCGGCTCTCTCCTCTGTCTAGTTGATTAATTCCACCAAGAGAGTGAATCTATCCTGTATAATGTGACACGTCCTGCTATTAGTAGATCTTTATTTTCATTTATTTATTTTTCTTTTTTTATTTGTACATATGTGTTTATATCTGTGTGTATATACAGTATATGGAATTTATTTCATTTCCTTTTATTGTAACAAACTGGTAAAATATCCCCTTTGTGATAATAATGTCTTAGATTTAGTCACATGTCAGTCATATCTTTATTTTATGTGGTATTTTCTCTGATAATAAACTCCTGACTCATCATATTGACACATTATCTGGTATGTTGTATGTAATATTAGCGTTATTACTGATATAAAATCATCCCTGTTTGTTTGTAAAAGCTACACTACACTCCCTAAAACACATATTATACACTGTATGAGTTCATTTGATCTGAATGTCCCTTTAAAAGTATAAATGCAAATAAATGTATTAGCGCCACCGTGTGTCTGTCTGATGTTATTACATTACAGAGACTTTAAACTGAACTGCACATAAACACATAAAACATTTAAACATCTTAAAACAGCAGAAATCTGTGCTGAGTTTGGTTTGCAGCACGTTTGTACACATTTATTTGAACTTTTTAAAATAAAACGACACATTATCCTGCTGTGAAATAATCTGACATATAAGTGTGAAAACATGTATTTGTTATAATGTATAAAAACTATATAAAATACTAAATTTAGAATATGTTTGTGGACATTCTTTAGATTGTATAAAGTCTATTACAGCCCTCTGAGAGGTGAAAGTGGAGTCTATTTTGGACATCCTGAATGTTTCAGTCGGATTGTTTTGTGAGCGAACAGGAAGGAAAAAAACACTTCCAGTTCATAAGAATTAAAAATATTATACAGATTTATGTGCAACATATGTTTGGATGTGAGCACGTGCACAGGCTGACAGCGTGTGATTAACCCAGCTGATCAGCTGGTCACGTATCACACGTAGCAATGACAGGAAGCAAAATATCAGGAAGCATTATTCACTTCAGATCACCGCCTACACCGAGCAGAGAAGTGAAGCCGTCCTCACACACACGTACACACTCCACACACACACACGTAGGAAGACAGTGTGTGTTCTTATAATTTACAAACAGAAGAAGAAGAAGAGGTCGTCATGAAGCTGGTGGTCTTCCTCCTGCTCCTCCTCCAGATGTCCGGGTCTGCAGACAGCAGGTGCTTCTGTCAGGTGAGCGACTGTCACTCATAGGATAAGATAATATAAACTATATTATACAACAGGTAGTTCAGACCGAGTAATCTGATTGGACAAGAGTCCAGGAGTTCCGATATAGACAATAACAGCACTGGGACTAACCACATGTATCACTCCGCCTAACAGATGTTCAAATGACCAAAATAGTAGTAAGAGTAACCTTAATCAAACCAATAACTAACAGTCAGGTAACCTTATCATACTTAACAGTTACCTAGTGTTTCTGTAGCGTCCCTGCGCTGTGCTGGGAAAATCTGACACCAAACTCCCTTTAAGAGATATGACATTTGAACAGTTCATTACGTGTCCGTAACAACACATCAATCTAGAAGCAAGAGATTGTTTTTGTGGCCTCAACAACTCAAGAACTCGCGTGGGAATGAAGATTTCTCTCTAAAATAAGAGCTGCTTGGTGGATCAGATACATGCCGAAATCTGTTATCTGTGTGTGTCAGTAACTACCCAATTTCCTGCTTCCTGTTTGGTTCTGAAGAGAGTCTACCAACCTTCTGATAATATTAAGATTTTATCAGAACCTCAAGGCAAGAAAAAGACAGATATTTACACCATATCTGTCAGCAGACTCCTATTTTACTGGTTCATACGTGGTACAAAGCAGCTGGCCCGTGGTAATGTGTAGTAAACTGTGTAGTGCTCAGGAAATGTGAATGTGTTGCAATGGCAATGGTGCAATCTCAGTCCAGATGTGGAGCTATTGAAGCTGGAGGAGCCAAATGAATGATTAAATTAACAAACAAATGTAGAGGTTGTAGAATTGTTGCATAAAACCAATAATCACACTCGAGGTTGTGCTGTTATACTGAATATCAGCACAGCCGTGCTGATATTCAGTATAACAGCACGACCTCGAGAGTGATATTGGTTTAATTGTTTTAAAACCTAATTTTTTATTTTTGTTCAACATGTTGGATATTCTATTGTACTGTTATTTACTTACCGACACATATTTGAAGACATCCGCCTGCTCGAGCACCATGTGTTGTGTTAAAATGTCAAATTAAAGTTGCTTTGTTCCAAAAATAAACATGGTAAAATGTGCGGATACATGCTTTAATTGCAAACCTCTTACATTATTGCAACTCTCTTTTTACTGTTGTCAGGTTGCAATGAATCAGTGTGCAGGAAAATAACTGGAAGTGACGCAACAAACCATCCAGTTTAGATCAAGTTTAACGTTAATGAACATGTTAATAAACATTAAAATATTCCATCTAACTCAGGTGACAGGAGACCTGGACGACTGCACTTGTGATGTGGAGACCATCGACAGCTTTAACAACGACCAGCTTTTCCCCAAACTTCAAACTCTTCTGGAGTCCGACTATTTCAGGTTCTACAAGGTAAAACAGATGGACAGCACACACACACACACACACACATACACACACCATTATTTACACACACATTAACCAGACTTTGTGGATCCTTCGTTGATCCTCCGCAGGTGAACCTGAACAAGCCGTGTCCGTTCTGGACGGCGAACAGTCACTGTGGTCTGAGGGACTGTGCTGTGATGCCCTGCTCTCCTGTGAGTTCCTCCTCTCATCTACCTGCTGCAAATAAACCAATCATCTTTATTAACACTGTTTATTCACACTAAAAACTCTGTGTGTTCACAGAACGAGGTGCCAGAGGGGATCCGATCACCCTCCCACAACAAGGTGAGTCCTTCAGGGTCGGCTTAAGGCAAAAGATAACTGGCTGTTTGGGGTTTGTCAGCCACGGGGGGCCTGAAACCAGCCGACAATCTGGACACAGACATGTCTACTGAGAAAAAATTAAGTTTATTTAATTCTAAATTTGTGTGTGTGTGTTTATGTATGCAGTATTCAGCAGAAGCAAACGAAGCTGATTGTGAGCAGGCGAAGCAGCTCGGAGCTGTAGATGTCTCTTTAAGGTGAGTCTTGTCAATCAATATAATAAAAGATCAATGTGAAAACATTAAACACAATACACACATTGGTTCTATGAAACATACAGGATCATACAAAGTTAATATTGGTTAATATGTAGAGATGTGACAACACCTTAAAATGATATTCTGACTCAGCCGTGAGTAAAAAGCAACTGCGTTACAATAGTTTTAACATCCTATGTGACCTTTGACCTTATGACAGACAATAGTTATTTTAAAGAAAAATATAGATGGGTATATGCACGTTACAAAAATAGAGCACAAAATAAATAGCTATTTATTAAACATTAAACAATATTTTCATTTAAATTCCTCGTCTTTACTTATGTTAAGAAGAAAACAAACAAGCAGACAATGAGAATACAGAAAACATGTTTGTAATCACAGTTTTAAATTGACCGATAGGTACAAATGTGCAAGTTTTATTGTGTGATAGAAAAAGTTCCAAGTGTGTTTTACCAAATTTAGCGTTTCCACCAGAACTTTGAGCATTAGCATCACTTGAACCGTCCTGTCCTGAGACCATTTACAGGACTTGATCAAGACCAGTATCAGGTAGCCTCTGTAGGAGCATGTCAGCAGTATCGAATGCATTTGTTAAATCAACAAAGAGTGCACTACAATTTCCCTTTGTCAACAGCAGATACAATGTCATTTACTATGTTACTATGTTTATCTCTGAAACCAGACTGATGTGGATTTAACACAAATTTAATCAACTAATGACTCCAAAACTTTAACAGGAGACAGTTTAGAGATAAGCCGATGAGTTATTAATATCATTTTTATCACTGCACTTATGCAGTGGGATTACATGTGCAGCACATAGTGAGGTTGAGCCAAACAGGCCAGTTTGAACCAACAGAGTTTCTCTGTCTTCACTTCCAGTGAGGAGACCAGAGAGGCTCTGCTGAACTGGAGCAAACACGATGACGAGGCCGAGCGCTTCTGCGTGGTTGACGGTAAATGTTCGGTCCGCCGGCTGAGCAAATAACTGAATGAACACTTCATATCCACCGTGTACATTTGTTTGTTTTGGATCAGGATGTTGTTAAAATGACTTACGGCTGACTAAAGTGTTGCTTGTTTCCCAGACGAGGAGTCACCAGACTCCCAGTATGTGGACCTGCTGCTGAACCCGGAGCGCTACACAGGTTACAAAGGACCAGAGGCCTGGCAGATCTGGAACAGCATCTATGAGGAGAACTGCTTCAAGTAAACACACACATTATAAACCAATAACAGATTTTTGGATTTTATCTAAACTTTAAAACACATGCATCAAATGTTTATTAAAATATTTCACTTTGGAGCCAGTGTGGCTACAAAACATAAAAGTGTAAATGTGGTTTGGCATTAACACCACTAACACGACAACATAACTCACAATAGTTATTAATGCGTCTGACAGGTCGGAAAATTCTCATTTCAAGTAACGAAGCAGAAAAATTCAGATACTCAAAACCTTATTTAAGTAAAAGTATGACTGATTATTTATATATTGACATTTTCTGCTGCTTTATACTTGACTACATTTCAAATAGAAATATTCTACGTTTTACTTCTTTTGCAGATTATAATTTCATATTTAAAAACATGTATAAGGTTGAGCTCACTTACTTTATTCACTATTGGCTGGTGTAATCTGGCTTTTACTGAAGGTGCCTCGCCATTCACTGCTGAGTTTTTAAGTCCTGATCATTCCCTGTTTTAGTTTTTATCCCCTGTGTTTATTTACCTTACAGGTTTTTGTTTTTTTTAACATTTTATTTGTTTTATTGTTGCAGTTTTTATGTTTGTTATTTTGGTTTTAATTTTTAATTTTGATGCAGCTGTTCTGTTGCTTAAAAACAGTTCGGTGTTGTCTATTTCTGTCTTTATTCTGCTCTGTGATGCATGCATGCTCTGCATGAAAGGTGCTATATAAATAAATAAAGTTGAGTTGAGCTGAGTTAATCTACAGCAGTGCATCATGGTCTATAAGATCATCATATGTGAGAACCACAAATCTCTAAAAAAAGTCGAAAAACTTTGCCACAATACATTTTCCAGATAATCCAAGAGGGTTTCAGAGAGGCTTTATTTATCTTAAACCTTCAGTTTATCACAAACATTCAGATCACTAAATCTGGAGATACAGTATGAGGTTTTCATTGGACAGGAATGGTAAAGTAATTAGTTACTAAAGCTGTCAGACAGATGTAGTGGAGTAAAAAATTGTCACACAGTTCAAGTATAAAGTTGCATAAAATGAAAACACTCACATGAAATACAAGTACCTTGTGTGAGTTCATCTCTGTAAACCTGCTCCTCCTTTACTCCTCCTTTACTCCACCTTTACTCCACCTTTACTCCACCTTTACTCCTCCTTTTGTCGCCCCTCACAGACCGTATACTGTCAAACGACCACTAAATCCCAACCCGTTCCAAAGCAGCTCAGGAGGTGAAGGTAGGAGCTCTTTACTGATACATCACACTGCTGTGACTCACTTCATCTAGACTGACTGTTTTCTCTGCGTGTCTATAAACAACATTTACTTTATTCATTACAGCAAAGACGTTCTACAGCTGGCTGGAAGGTGAGCTGACGCCTCGCTTCAGTTTTTTATTTGTCATGTCGGCTCAGCATTAAGAGCGCTGGAGGAAATCAAAGTGTGCACACAGGAGTCTGTTTGTGTCTCTCTCAGGTCAGTGTGTAGAGAAGAGAGCTTTCTACCGCCTCATCTCCGGCCTCCATTCCAGCATCAACATACACCTGAGCGCCAGATACCTGCTGGACGGTGAGACACAATAAGACGTGCACAAACACTCACCTTTGTTTTAGTTAAAATCACCTCATTTTACCTCCCTGATTATGTCTTTGTAACTGGTGAGCTTTGGATAGAGTCAGGCTAGCAGTTTCCTACTGTTTCCAGTCTTTGTGCTAAGCTAAGTTAGCTGTCTGCCTGCTTTTCCTATCCTGTGGCTGATCCCATCCCTGACCCTCTCGTTATTAACCCCTTCTGCCCTGCAGACAGCTGGTTTCAGAAGAAGTGGGGTCACAACGTGTCCGAGTTCAGACAGCGCTTTGATTCGGAGCTGACGGCCGGCGAGGGTCCCAAGAGGCTCCGTAACCTTTACTTCGTGTACCTGATAGAGCTGCGAGCGCTGGCCAAAGCTCTGCCCGTCTTCCAGCAGCCGTCCTTCCAGCTGTACACCGGCAGACCCGAGGAGGACCGGAAACACAAAGAGCTGCTGCTGGACATCCTGGAGCTGGCCAGGTCAGTCTGAGAGCAGATACTGAACCCAGAACAGAACCAGAACAGGGCTGTTAGCAGGTTTATGTATATATGTGTAAACTTCATTACGTTTCCTGTGAAGTCTTTGCTTAACAGTTCATTTCATGAAGCCACTTGTGGAGGGAACAACATATAGATTATGTCATTTAACGTCATTAAAATGTCTCATTAGTCGTCATATTTATTGACTTTCCTCTCTTTGTCCAGGTCGTTCCCGCTGCACTTCGATGAGACGTCTCTGTTTGCTGGGGATGAGAAGGAAGCAGCCAAACTGAAGGTCGGCAACCATTTGAAACACTTTTGAACCTTTAAACTGCACAAACACACGCTTTTATTCACGAAACAAGAGACAGAGAAGCAACTAAAGGACGAGTTCACCCTCTAATTAAAATTCAGTCATTATCCAACACACCCTTTGCACAAATAAAGACTTTAATTCTTTTTATAGCTACATAAAAATGCAGAAAATGAGTGCAGAATTCATATTTAATAAAGTGTTTTGGAGCCAAATGTAGATTTCAACAATTCTTTTACTGACAACAACCAAACAGTTGAAGGAAATCGAACATCTTCAGCTTGGATTTGTAAAACAGATTTTGTGCAAACTGTTACAGAAATATTGACTGAATCTGCAGTGAAGCGTGAATATTGATAAAGAAGGAGGTAAAGTTTCAGAGTATGCTCTGGTCCAGCCTCTTTTTTCTTTGTTATAATCCAGTTTTATCACATTTCACGAGTGTGTTTTGTTCTGCGCTGTCAGGAGGACATCAGACTGGCCTTCCTCAACATCTCCAGGATCATGGACTGCGTGGGCTGCTTCAAGTGTCGACTGTGGGGGAAACTGCAGGCAAGAACATTTTTCAACAGTCACATTAATTCAATAGTTTGCTGTGTGATCTGTGCATACATGTTAAATGATGCAGTCATTATATGTATTGTGATTTGCTGCCTGTCTCTCTCTCTCTCTTGTCATCAGACTCAGGGATTAGGAACATCCCTCAAGATTTTGTTCTCAGAGCGACAGATTGAAGCTCTGCCCACGTCCAGCGAGCAGCGACCCAGTTTCCAGCTCAGCCGACAGGAGATCGTCTCCCTGCTCAACGCCTTCGGAAGGTGAGACAGTCTGTCAGCATATATGATCATTTCTACCAACTTTTATCTCAGATTTAAGGAGCTGTATTTACAGAATATGGCGGAAAGTAGTAAAGTAGTGATAACCGCCTCTTCATGAAATGTCCCACAGGATTTCCACGAGCGTCAGAGAGCTGAAGAACTTCAGATCGCTGCTCGCCGAGGAGCGGTGATGATGCTGAGACGACGTCCGACGACATTGACTCCCCTGTCTTTAGTCCTGCTGAAATGTCGCAGAGGAACACACATGAAGAAAGATCATCTTTAAAACTGTAACAACTCCAGCTGTCAGGAGAGACTGAAAAGTTTAAACTGCTTTAATGTGACTTTTTTCTTTTTTACAAAATTCAGAGAAGGAACGACGATTTAAACCCGCTTCTTTATATCAAAACATGCTTCAAATCAATTCAGATCATTCATTCATGAACTGCCGCTTAATCTGCTTCACCTAATCAAACATGTTTCTGTTCAGTGGCCGGTCGCACCGTGTTGTTGTGAGTACGCTGGCGTCCTGAGGATGGCGCTGTTTGTAAAGTAAACTGATTTTTACTGCTGTGTAAGGCGTTGATGTGAAGAGCTCTATTGGAAATAAATAAATATTTTTATATTTTATTTTCACAAGATCATGACCTGTTCTTTAACATGTGTGTGTGTGTGTGTGTGTGTGTGTGTAGAATGGGGCCTTCAGGAACACGCCAAGAAGTCAAGTTTCCATGTTTAGCTTGTTTGTTGACAGTTTTGTTAATTCAGTCCAAACAGAAGTTGTCACTTTTCATACAGAGCAGATCCAGACTGAACTCTTTATAATATTCACAGAGAACTAACAATTCCCAGCTCCTCAGTTCAATGATGAGATGTTTAGATATTTAAAGAGGCAGATTATAAATGTATGTTTCACTTACTGTACAAGCCAAATTATTTCAGAGGGCAAGTATGATGTTACAGTATGTTTGGAGGGAAGTATACTCGGCAGCTTACAACAACCATGGACATTCGGCATTGTTATCTTGATGCACGGTCCAGAATGAATTAATAATATTCATGGTACAAACTAAAAAATAACTTTATAAATGACACTTATCCTTTACTTTACTGTACTTTTGTAAGATTTAAAGACTGTAACTTAAATAACTACTGTTATTTTTGCTGCTAAAAGAAACTGTTCTGCAGCAGTTGCAGTATAAAGTATAAAAGAATGCAAATACAGTGTATAGCAATAAGTGTAAAAAATCAATCAATCAGATATACAAAATTCACTTCACATTCTCTTACAAGCTAATTTATTCTACAGGCATAAGATTAATTGGCTTGTAAAATATTATTTTTAAATAAATTCACAGCCAATTTATCCTATAAATATAAATGTGTTTTAATATCTAATATTGGGAATCATTTCAACTATATTATTTATTTATTTACAATGTACAACTGTAACTTTTTTTTATGCACCAGCCTTGTTTACAGTCGTGTTTGTGCTGTGGTGCTTGTTTTTCCGCCGCTGCCTGAACGCAGCACTGTGCTCGGACAGTGAAGGGTTAACCTGTAATAGGATGAATGGATATTGTGGTGAGCAGCATCTGATTACACAGAGACGCCAGTAGGCATCGGAGGGGGAAAGACACTTATTATCCAACAGCCGGAGCTCCTCACTCACCTCCGGAGAATAACACGTTTTTATTTCAAACAACTTCACCGGGAAGTAGGAACTTTATTCACCCGAGAAAAGCCTCCGAAGAGGCGGCTAAATCTGCGAGGAGTGGAGGGCTTCATGTCGGGTCTTCAAATGGCCGAGGGGGACCGACGGGTGACGGCGGAGTAAACTTAAAGATGTCGCAGTTTGTGGAGCTTTAAACGAGGACTTAACCCGCTGGTTTTGTATTTTAACCGACACCTGAGAGTTAATCTGTCCGTGTGAGAGGAGAGGAGAGCGGCTGCAGCTCCAGGAGGGTCCGGGCTTTTTTTGGTGTGTTCCTCCAGGTCGGAGAGAAAACAGGTAAGAGAGCTCACCTGTCTGCAGCCAGCACATGTTGACACTCTGCGGGCTCGTATTGCTGTTTTATACACAACATATATTAATACACACGAATACTCTTTAATCCAAAAACATCTAGAATATATTAATAAGTATTTGTCAATGGTGTATCAGTTAAATTCACCAATATTCAACATTAACTAGCTGAAGCTAGTTAAAGATGCTACATTGCGTTGGAATCTTATATATATTATACTTATATATAAATCTTTACAGTGTAACTTTAAAGCTTCAGTGAGCTGTTTTCCACCAGTAGGGGGCTAGAGAAAGTCAAATCTGGTGTTTTGGATGCCGACATCTTGGTTTTTTTTGGAGCCAGAAGTGACCATATTTGGACAAGAGGGTGGAGCTTGAGGGTTTTGAGGAAAACATGGCGACCTGCCTGCTTAAAGACGTTCTTGTATTACAGCTAAACTGTAACTAAAATCCATCACACATTATTTTGTGGTTAACCGTCACCATCTTGTTTTTTTTGGAGCCGGAAGTGACCATATTTGGACAAGAAGGTGGAGCTTGAGGGTTTGGAGGAAAAATCCCCCTTTTTAAAAATGTTCTTGATTACACTAAACTTAACTAAAACCACACACATTATTTGTTTTACCCTCCCCTTTTTTTTTTTTGAGGGAAGTGACCATATTTGGACAAGAAGGTGGAGCTTGAGGGTTTGGAGGAAAATATGGCGACCTGTCTGCTTAAAAATGTTCTCGTATTACAGCTAAACGGTGACTAAAATCCATCACACATTAGTTTGTTGACAACTGTTTTGAAGCCTCGAATTTGGTGTTTCGGACGTCGCCATCTTGGTTTTTTGGAGCCAGAAGTGACCATATTTGGACAAGGGGTGGAGCTAGTGGGTGTGCTTGGTTTTGAGGAAAATTTGGTGACCTGTCTGCTTAAAAATGTTCTTGTATTACAGCTAAACTCAAATTTGGTGTTTTGGACGTCACCATCTTGTTTTTTTGGAGCCAGTTACCAAGAGTTGGTTTTTTGACTCAGTAGAAATAAATGTCAGCCCTTCTAGGTAGCCGTGCCCCAAGGCATACCCGTCTTTATCGTCTATTTTACTCTAAATTGAACCATAATTTACTAAATGAACATCATGCTGTGTGAGAGAAGACTTCAAACTAGAGGTTGGGCCCCTAAACTCACGTGAAAACTGTTTACTGAGGTCATAAATCAACTGAGAAGTCGGCTCATTTCTCCATAAGGTTCTATATAATCAGATCTTATTATTGTAGCCAATGGAGCTGCTGGCCATTAGAAAGAATGCAGGTTTAAAACACTTTCGCGATAGCTTCTGGAAGCTACGTCCATTATTTCTACTGTCAATGGCCCTGTCATGTTGTTATGGCTATAATGTTGGCTGACAGTGGGATGATCCAGCAGGTACAGATACAGAGTATGAGTGTGTGCAATATTCTAACCAGCTAAGAAGAAAATAAAGAAATGATACAATAACAACAGATGTGCTGACAGATCCAAGAAGCCAAGAGCTTCATCATGTGACTCCTCCGTCAAATCTCTGGAGGAAAATAAGCAACGATCATGCAACCATCTGTGCAAGTTGCTGAAAATGTGGGTCAGAGCTGATGCAGAGTATGTTCACATAATAAATAAACAGCGGATAGAAGTGTGGGTTTTATATAGCTGCAGAGTCGAGGGATAATTCTTCTTTAAGTTACGTTAAAGTACGTCGCTGCAGAGCGAGGATGTTTGCCAGTTTACCTCATAGCTGTAATGGAAAATGTTACATGTTTAGGCACTTAAAAGTCCGTCTGATGGGTTTTTAATTTTCCATGTTTGTGGTTTCACATAATTATGGCGGCATCATTTAATTTCTAGAAAACATTTGTAGGTTTGAAGCAGCTCCTGCAGAGCATGCAGAGCGTTCACAGACCTCAGACCAGGAAAATTACTAAATTAAAACTTTGTTCACTAAATAACCTGTAAAGGTTTCATGTGATCATGTGACGTCCTTAGTATCGTTGGAGGGGCGTGGCAGGCAGGCAGGCAGGTAGAAACCTTCCCCCAGCTTCAGGCTCTGAATCCTGCCATGCAAGTGGAATTTCATGGAAACATGAAATATGTCAACGCAGACCGTTAACTCCCGCCTCGCCGGCCTGTCAGCTCGCCTCTGATTGGCTCGTGCCTCATTATTTAAAACAAAATTAAAACTCAAGAAGTCGCACCAGGCGTGAAAAATGTGAAGAGCTGCAGGTCATCCAGGTTTAACTAAACACACTGAACGTTATACTTGTTGTTAGCCAACATTAGTATTAATTATTACCTGTGACTCAGGTACGATTGTGACATTTTACAGTCGCGTTACGAACTGTACATTCAGAGAATGAATGAAGTCAATAAAGCAGTCGCTGATATTATTAATAAGGATCTCTGATATGTCCTAGACATTAATAATTAGCGCCTTTATCTCCTTCGTTATGATCATGTCTGTATGATAACTGTAACATGTAATTGTCCCTGAAGTCTGACGAAACAATGCACTGACATTTGATCTTCAGGATCTCCGAGCTGTGAATCGCATGTAATTGCAAGTCCTCAGCAATTCAGTGAACATTTCACACTCCCACTCGTGAGTGATGATCTCACTGCTGTAACGTCTGACAGCCCGAGGCTCGGCGGCTAACTGACAACAAAACATGTGACGAAGGCGAAGGCGAGGCGAGGACAGAAAACAAAACGAAAGCAGATCACAGAGAGAGGCTGAAAGAAAAGGACAACTCAGCCTTGTTCCCACACACACACACACACACACACACACACACACAAGCTGTTCTCCCCACCTCATCTTTAACCATGACCACATCACTGAGGCCATGCTGGGCCTTAAAACGCCTCCACGCCGCCAGCTTCCCTCCAAAGCTCTACACCCAGCTCTGCAGCCTGTGCAGCCTGGCTTGGCATCGTCCGTACACGTCGTAGGCAATGCTAAAGATAAACCCAGAACCAGAACCAGAACCTGAAGCTTCCTCTGCTGCTCACATTTAGACTCCAGCACGACTGCATTAATCCTCAACATCCAGGGCTTATATTCAGATTTTTACGAAGAAAAACAGGGCTGTAATGATTAATGAAGTGAACAATTACTCAACATCTATTTAGATTTTAAGTTTTTCAAGATAAATACCAAACATTCGACGGTTCCAGCTTCTCAGACGTGACCATTCGATGCCTGTCCTGTAAGTTATTGTCACGTGGAAACCTCCGTCCGCGTCTGTGAAGTTAAAACTCAAGAAAGTCGCACCAGAAGTGGAAATCTGAAGAGCTGCAGGTCATTTCATCACGTCTTAAAACAGGTTTAACTAAACAGACTTCATGTTTAATTCCCCGTCTGAACGTTATACTTCATGATAATCTGTTAAACGTCCACCTTTTAGATTAGCCGGGAGGCGGCAGAGGCTGGACAGCCAACATGGCGGCGAGCAGAGCCACCACACTGAGCTTCACGACGACTCTTTAGAAACCCGTGTGTGCTGTCCAGTCTTTGTGCTGTCGATGGTGGAGATGCATTCAGATGTCAGGTGTAAGCTGACGTACAGAGGGCGGTCCACCTTGTTATCATCAGGCTCAAACATGCTGACAACAAACAATATCTCAGAGGATACCTTCTCCTAATATTTGGCGATCAAGAGGTGGTTTTATTTTCTTGTTTTCAGTGTGTGATTCTGTAACTGTTGAATGATGATTAAGGCGAGCGGCTGCTTTTGGTTTTCTTGGAACAGATCTCTGTCTTTGTGCCACGCTTCATCTGCAACTCTCACTGTCCTCTAATATCTAACCTCACATCATGAAGCAGCTCGTTTGTGCTTTGATTATGTAACGCCTCGTTTGGTTCTAACCAGTAAAAAAGGTGAGGCTCTCCTGAAACATTCAAAATTCAAAACTGAGGACGGTTATCCGATCATTCATCATCATCACGAGGATGAAGCATGTTTAATCCATGCTGGATCTTTTGATCCTACAAACAGAACCTGAAGGGTAAATCTTTATGATATGATGATATTTCTAAAGCCATAAATGAAAAACAAAAGAGGAATACGGCTGATTAACTTCCCTGTTGGATGATTTAATGTTGATTTAAGTTCATTAGACGTGAAATTAATTAACTGCAAAGACCAATTAAAGCACATCACACTGTTTTCACGTTTGCAGTCTTTAACTACAGTGATGTTTCCTCCACACACACACACACACACACACACACACACGTATTGATTTTGACTCCTTCAGAGTGTTAAAATAAACTCATCGTGTGGGTGGATTCCTCACAGTTACTGTTAAAGTCACCTTATCATTGTGTAAGTGTAGCTGTAGGTGGAGACTGATGGAGACTTAAACTATGGAAGCTTTAAATGTTCAAAGAAAAACAATTAAATGTGAACTGTAACATCTATTTCTATTTTAATGAATACATTTAATGTGCCATAATTTCAATTATTACTACAATTATTACAATTATTTAGATTTTTATCTTAGAAAAAAGGAAATATACAGCCTATATAACACTCTATCATTTTGATTTGTTTTTGTTTTTGTTTAGGCATTTTAAATCTTCTATAAAATAACTTCAAAAGCTTTAAATACCTGAAAAAAACAAATTAAACAAAAAATTACATTTCCGTATTTCTTTTTAACGTATGTATTTATTTTGCTATAATCGCATGAAAAACATTTTAAAATGACGATTATTCACCTTTTTATCTTAGAGAAATAGGACATATACAGCCTATATAATAGTTTTTATCTTATTTCTTTGATTTCAGGCATTTAAATCTTCCATACATCTGTAACAAACCTTCAAAATAAAAGCATACATTACTGAGACGTTTTGAGTGTCTATAAGGTGGAAAAACATCATGATATTTCTTTAAACATGATCTAAAGTTAGGTGAAATGACTTGTAGGAGATCGTCTCGTTCTAAATTATTATTTTAAGACGTTACACTCTCGTCTCAGCTCATTGCTCCGTGCAGGTAAATTTAGAGGTGTGAGCTAACTGCTGTGACCTCCTCTTCCCGGGGCCGCTGCTCTCTGACTGTTTCATTAGCCTTTTCACTGCAGGCTCCACGTGAGGCATTTCACCACGACCCCCAGAATGTGCCACCTTCCAGCCACCTTCCAGCCTCCGCCGGGCCATATAACGGGGCGGCGGCTGGCTCGTCCCAGCTCGAGTGAACACTGTCGATCTAACCGCATGCTGCTCGGCCGGCTAACAAACCTCTCTCTGTGTCTTCCCCCTTTTTTTTTTTTGCTGTCACGTCTGCTGCTGAGGGATCTTCCTCTTTCTCCGTCTGTCCATCTCTGTGTCTCAGGCGCCAGGAGACAAAGGCTGTCTTCTGTTTGGACATCTGTCCGTCTCTATTTTCATCTCTGATAAGGTAAGTTCTGCTCGCACGCTGGGCTCTTGTGTTGGACCTGTTTGTGTTTCATGTTTACTGTTCATAATGGTGCTTACTGTGCTCCTGTTGTCTTATAACAGCACTCTAACATTTAACACAGATGTTTCTGTGCCTGCGCTCGCCTGCAGCTTCATATAATCCTCTTAGTATCTTGATTTGAGCCAGATGAGATCTCCTAAAGTCTAAAAACACACTTTAAAACTGAGCCTTAGATTAGACAGGTATCAGACCGAAGACGTAAGAGGATTCTCAGGCTAATTACCTGTTAACACACCTGAACACTCAACGTTAAAGATTTCAGATTTTGACATGTTGAGTGTTTTTGTCCTGTCAGACGTAGACTGGGTGGAGAGTCCGTCACCTTTACGTGCAGTACGTTCAGTTTACACAGAGGCTGACCGGTCCATAGCTGCAGTGTGTAAAGGCACGTCAGACAAACAGTTGCTGTTCGACCGTCACATTTCTGATTTACTTCCATGGAATTAACAGTTTAACAGGTTCTAGTGACATGAGTCTGTTTCCACTGTGACTCACCGGCTGTTTTATCTGCCAACATGCCATCTAACAAACAGAAAGTGTGAGTGTCGGCGTTGCTATTACAGCAGCCGACACAGTTTGATGTAACCATGATAACTTTGGAATGAAATCAGCGTTTATAAAGTTATTTATCCCGTCTTAGGTATAAAATCTGCAGAACTCAACAAGCAGTCTTTACGTAGAGCTACACTGCAGAATGCTAAATGTCTGTCTGAGCAGTTTCTTCACACACTTTGGTTGGACACAAACTCCAATTTAAGGATCAGTTTGACATTTTAGGAAACCTGTGTATTCACTTTTTTTGCTGATCTCTCTCTCACGTCTGTCTGCTGATATTAAAGGAGGGGTGACTGATTTTAGGTAATGCAAGTTGTGCGTGTATCTCCTCATCGTACGCTAGCTTTCCACAATAAATCTGGTGTTTGCACACAGCTGTGCTTCTGCAAAGAAGTGAAACAATACTAATAAGTCGTTACTCCAGCCAGCCTTGACCAATCTCAGTCCTCACTCGAACCCACGAAGGCAACGAGTACTGGCCAATCAGAGACAGGCAGGATGTCCCTTTATGCTGAGTCTGTCGCTGGTCAAAATGTAATCTGAATAAAACTCAATGATATGTCGGTTCCGGCTCTGGGCCTGGACAGGACAGAGAATGGACCACCGCCTGCCTGTTAGTGACCTTCACACAAACCGGGTCTCTGCAGTGTGAGAGCTCGTCGACATTTAAAGTTCAAAGTGTGAATGGAAGACTTTTAATTTCACACTTATGACGATCAGAAACTCAGAACCTCGTGGGTGACGGTCACGGATACATCGTCCGTTCTTTATGCAGTCAGTGGATCGGATTTAGTTAACGCGAGGTGGTCCATTCTTCAGCTCTGTGATGTCTTTGTGTCACCTCGATATAAAGTTACACTCCTTGTGAGCAGTACATTGTTTAGTGTCGGCGCTGACTTCTTCCTTCTTACATTCTTCCAGTCTTCACTCAGCATGTGTGAACTAACTTGACATTTGTGACGACACCGAGGCGGCAGGAGGAGGAGGAGGAGGAGGAGGAGGAGGAGGGAGAATCAACTCCTGTTGGCATTTTAGTGAAGCTGCAGCGAAGCCACACACTGCTGTGGTGTGTTGTAAATGGAAACAAGGCTAATAAAACCACTTGTGGGCTCAACTGAGGAGTGATTCATCCTAAAACACGACATTTACGCGGACAAACTCTTTTTTTAGACAGTTTCAGGAGACAGATAGTTGTTTATCAAGACGCAGCATGGTGGTGGCTTTCAAAGAAAACCCATAATGTGGTTTATTTTTGCCAGCAGCAATCATCGCCGCGAGCGCGGTTATCATTTTCTTTCTTTAAACAGTCACTCTCTCATTTTGGGGGAAGACGCACAGCAGTACACTCCGGTACAGCACAGCTGTTTCTCAGGCCAGCTGTTGGCAGAGTTAACAGCAGCTGGAGTAAAAAAAAAAAAAAGAGTCTTACCGAGCGCTTCTGTTTATAGATGTTTGAAGCCTCGGGGCGGCCCGATGTGGACCTACACAAACTCTGCAGGAATGCAGACGTACTGCAGCAGAGCAGCTTATAGACTTTAATACTCATGTCGGCCTCCACATGCTCCATGCGTAGCAGCCCGGCCGCAGGGAAACTGTTGGTGTACATTAATCAGATTAATGACCATGAGTTTTCCAGTGGAGCTTATGAGGTCTGGACCTCCCCCTCCCCCTCCTCCTCCTCCTCCTCCTCTTCACTGGCTTGACCCATTTCTCTATAAACCAACAACCGGAATCTCCTCCTGTCTCTCTCTCTACCATCATCCTGAATTAGACACAGATATCTCTGTATCGTGTATTTAAATAGACTTCATGTCTCTGATCCTCTTTGTGCTCGTGAACTGAGATGTCCGGTTGTTTCAGACATAAATAGTGAAGAAAATCGTACTTTGCATTGAGGAAATGACTGAATCTGCTCGTGTCAACGGACAGCAGAATGCAGTGCTGTGTTGGGAACAGAAATGACCGTCTTTGCTGTGGTAGTTTGGACTGCTGATCTACAGCTGTCCCACTGATTTTCAGCTCTAAAACGTCTTTAAAACTTGATGCAAAAACACACACGACAGATGCAAAGAAACACTGCGTTGGAAATCTTTCTTTTGAACACTCTCATTCTGCAGACTTGAAAGGTGGTTGTGAAACATTTGCAGCTTCTCAACTTGGATTCACCCGCGCCCTGCAGAGTTATGGCAAGAAACCATGTTAGCAGCATGGCTCCATCTCCCATCTGCTGGTCCACCAGTTTGGTCCAGACTGGACATCTCTATATTTAATTAGATTGCCATGAAATTCGGTGCCCAGAGGATGAATCCTAATGTCTTTGGAGATCATCAAATCTCGTCACGATTGGTCAATTTCTTTGGTTTCTGACCAAATACCTGCAGGACTGACTCGCCCTTTAGCCTCTGCTGTCGTGTCTCAAAGACCTTTTTAAAGAGGCAACGTTAGTTTGCTAAAATAAGCTTGTGAACATGCGAAACATTTACTTTTATTAGAATTAAAGGCAGATTTGAGAGTTGTTACAGGAGCTCCGATTGGCTCAATAGTTTTTCCAGCTTGCAAAGTTAGATCGTGAAAGCATGCAAGACTCCATCTTACAAGGTTTCAAGCTATGTGTCGGGGTGGCTACAGACCAATCGGCATCCTAAGAGGAGCTACGGCAGCTACGGTATGAACTACAGCCATGCTGTTAAAGAAGTTAGCGCAGAAGCTCGCATCAGTTTTATTCGAACTGGAGAGTATTTAATCAAAAAAAGAGCAAAGAACGACTTTTCTCGATGTTTTCAGTCTTCGGTAAGACTTTGACTACTTGATCTGATTGGTTGACGTACGTCCATGATATACAGTAGCAGACAGGTTCATTCAGTCACTTTTGAAAGTTCCCGCCCTTTTCCAAACAGTTTCCAACAACTGACAAACAATGGATTAACTTAAACGACCTGAACTTTGGAGATGTGAGCGGTGATCAGACGTCTGGGTGTGTTTGATACTCAAAGGACAGATTATTTCTTTAAAATGCAGCCTGACGGGATGAAATGACTGGGCTTTAAGTCTTTGTGGTGAGAGAGCCACGCCTCGGCACTCGAATACAAAGAGGTGTGGAGGTGTAGGAGGACTCTGTTGTGGATGTGATCCAATTCCTGATTTCTTCATTCGGCCGGAGATGTGTGTATCTGCATCTGTATTTTGTGCACACATTTAAATGAGCCTGACAAACCAGCTCCACATGCCCTCCAGGCTGTGTTTTGTTGCCGTGTTACAGAAACCACATCAGAAGATGCTCGGAGTTGTTGTGCTATCAGTCCTCCTCCTCCTCCTCCTCCTCTTCCTCTTCCTTGCTGCCCTGCTGTGTAAGCTCATAAACTTCTGTCTTTGTTCCACGTTTCTGATGAGCTACACTCGACTCGTCACCGGCTTCACTCTCTCTTGTCTTTCAGTCTTTTACGGCTTCATTCCTTCCATCACTTTTCCCCTTGTTCAACGGTCCTCCTGTTCTCTGGCGGTCAGGCCTGACGGTCTGCTGCCCTGTTTTGGATCAAGGACCATCCTGTAGCTTTTGGATGTCTTCAGATGTTTAATGGACTAAATGGAAATGAAACCAGGAGCCAGCGTTCATGAGACAAAAACAGAATTGTGATGATCCCTGAGTATTTTCTTAAAGACGAGAGAATCTCCATCATGAATTGTAACACGAAAACATGATTAATAAGACAGACTGTGCCAAAAACTGCAGTTCCTCTTCTCATCCACTTGAGGCTGGCTCCAGAAGTGACCGGACCACTGAAAGCTCGGCTTGTGGGCTTGTCAGTTGGGTGATGCTTGATTTTTAAACAGCGACAGGGTCCAAACGTTCTCGTATTCCAGCTGAACAGAAGCTAAAATATGTTTTAGGAGTGATCCGCACTGCCTAGTTCAACACAGATGCTCCAGAGATCGACCTCTATGTGGAAGAGTAAGCTCCACAAACAGTTATTTTACCTCCTGACATCGAAACACTTCAAACTCGTCAGACACGACCTTCGTGAGTCTGCAGCGATGCACGGACTTTGTTTGCATAAATTTGAGTCGCGTTAATGCAAATTCAGATACGCTGAGCGGTCAGTCAGCTCGCCGCAGTGTACCCATCATGCACCTGATGTGCATGTGCTACGACACAACCACTTCATATCATCTGACAGTGTTCACACAGAGAAACTCGTGTCATAAAAATCATTCTATTATCAGTTCATCATGTTTTCTTTCTGTCTTAGACTTACCTGTCAGACGTGTTATAAGTTAACACACAGTTAGCGTTCAGATAAACGTCAAACGTTCAGCAGATCAGGAAGATAAAACCACACACAATGTTTTATTTCCAGTTGTTGGGTGAGACGGCTCAAACAAGAAAGAAAACTTCAGTATTTTTCAACCTGGACATTATTTTCTCATGTTTTTGTGTCAAAGTGACTAACAGGGATTTTTTAAACTGGTTCAGTATCGAGTGAGAGAGCTGCAGCGAAACAGGCTGTGACGTAATCCTGCACTGTCGATGTACGTTCACTAAAACTGTAATTTTACCTCCTGACATCGTAACACTTCATTCAAACTCGACAGAAACAAAATAAAACGAGACTGAGATCAAAAAAAAACTGCAGTTCCTCATGTCGTCCACTTGAGGCTGGCTCCAGAAGTGAGTCAGTCTCCATAAGTCCCCATGTTCAAATGTCCAACTTCACAGCAGAAATAAACATGTTTACAGCCTGGTACAAAAAACTGTTTTGGTCTCTATAGCTAATTTCCCCGTTCATGACAACTGTACTGAGGGTGAATTTATATACAACTCACCTGTTCAGGTTATATTAAGGTAGTAGATCTCTATTCTGGATTGGAAATGGGGCAAATGCATCATAGATAAATGTCTTAATTTCTCCAATACTGATAGCAGAAACGTACTGTACTACGGTCTTTAATAATTTAGTAACAGTGTCCACCTTCCAGCCAGTCTAAAGCTCACTATTTAACACATTATATCTCATTTGATCGATCCCTACCAAAAACAGAAGTGTACAAACATTATGCCCCAGACTTTCGTAGCCAAGAAACAGACAAACAAGATATACTGTATTAAGTACTGAGATTTAGAGGTGCTGGTAGGTGGACTTTGTTTGGGCATGATGGCTGAGTTTCCCAGAATGGTGCTGAACACCTCGATCCTCGCTGCTTACTGTCAAACCAGCGTTTCACCTCTAAAACAGCTGTTCCACATCTGTACGAGCGAGTTAGTGAATTCTGTCTGAAACGCATCAGCTGTGAAGTTTACAGCTCAGCTAAAGGGAGCAGCAGCGTTGAATTAATTTGTCATTCTGTCATTTATTAGGTACTTTGGCCCTTTGCCATCATAAACTAACTGCATATGATGACAGCTTCGTATATATTTTATAGAGTAGAGAGGAAAAATGTTGAGCTGCAGTCTTTTCTACAGCTTGATTACACTTGTGGTGGTGGGAACAGAAACGTTAGCTTGAATCTGAAAACCTCCTGTTGACAAACCAGCTAAACTCGAGCAGGAAAAGTCAACATGTTTGGACTGTTTTTGGCATCAATGCTCATATGTGAGTTTTTAGAACAGATCCACCATCTTCCACATCATCTTTGGTCCCATACATACCCCTAAAAAAAAACTAAAAAAAAACCCAGCTCTGCCCTCCAACCATACACTCCACGCTCCGGGAGGTCCCTGACCTCCAGGATGGTCTGTGGTCTTGGCTGGCGTGGGTGTTAGTGAGTGTGGTTAAACTGAAGGGGACTGAACCCAAGTTCATGATCAGCAATCGAGGAATGCAAACATCTTCAAAAAACACACCAAACTCATGGACTCTCCATACAAAACAAACACTTTCTACTGACCATCTGTTCATGGAGAAGCTCCTCAAGCCAAGCGGTCTGTGGCCCACTAAGGAGGTTTCAATATTTAATAGTAAAATATTTAATTGGGATTATGTTGTAGTATTTTTAATTCAGTATTGCGACTTGGTTTACACAAACTGTAACAATATTTGCTCAGTATCACTTCACTGCCCGTGAATTTGTTGCATCTGCTTCACTCATGGCTTCCTCTCTCATATGCAGAGATGATATCTTGTTAACAAACAAAAGCTAAGAGCACAGATCAGCATGCAGATTGCTAGATTAGGTAGCCAACCCCAGCTGAGTCATGCCAGTCCAGTAAACTATACAGGTGGCAGGTATACAGACACTGTAGCTGTACATGTCACTGTGTATATGGGACTGTCGTGAATCAAGATAATTCATGGTAGTTATCATCCAGAGTGTGTTGCTCTTTGCTTGTGGGCACGCTGTTTCAAGTTTATTTCCTTTATATAGCACTTTGAACACCAAAAAATCGCGACCTTAACGTGGTGTTGGGGTTTGGATCCTTGGATCTGTGTTGTCCAGGGCAATAGTCCCTGGTAGAGTCTCCCACATTGGTCCCAGGGGAGGGATCGGACTGAATGTGATTCACAAAAAACTTATGAATCGGGCTGAAAGAAGCTGGAGCACCTTGCCCAGATTAGGGAAACTAGGATCCACTCCTGGCTCCAGGCCTGGACGGGGAGCTTGGCGGCGAGTGTCTGGTGGCAGGGCCTAAGTCTACGGGGCTTAGCCGGGCACGGCCCCGAAAAAGCAACACCATTACCCTCAGGGAGGGGCATAGAGGGATTGGGGGCTTTGCCAGCTTTGCTTAGGGACCTAGGCATGCTGTTTCCTGGCGTCGCAGTCTGGTCCAAGTGGTAGGGAACCTCATCTTGCTGGTGGCGAAGGAACAGGAGCTTGTGCAGGAGGTGGAGCAGTGCTAACTAGATATAGATGGGCTCACTTCTACCCATAGCACTGGACCTGGAACCAAAAATCCTGGAGAGGGGCTGGACTTGCAGGGTTGCCCAGCATGAGAGGTGCCGAATAGGTGAGGGGATACTCAGAGACCGAGAGGGTTGCCTTTAGGTGACTGTCAGACTCTACTAACAGTTGTGTGTGTTTATGCACCAAATAGCAGTTTGATTAGCTTTCTTGGAGCTTTCCTTCTTCGAACACGGCACAGCCAACACGCCTCGGTGGACGATTCGAGGAGTCTCATGGTTCTGTAGGGGGTGAGACGTCCTGAGATACTGAATATGTAGCTACAAATGTTGACATTCTACATTTTATCAGACCAATTCTCCCTTTGGACTTTGCACCCATTTCTGTTTTGGTTGTTTGTACCAGATGCAGAACTGGGCCAGTACCAGGATAGTTTATCTTGGCTTGCACACCTGCATATCTTCATTACAGTGAGTTAATGCTAATACAACCTTTTGTGCTTTAGAATACTGCCGTGAAACAGTATTCAGCTCAGGGTACTGTATCCAGCTAATGAGGTCCATTTGTCAGAGTCTCTAATCCCTCCACTGCTGGCTGGTAGTTTCTGTGTGACTGCTGAATAGGCACACAAATGCATACAAATACTCTCCTGAGAGCTTCTCAGTGTGATCTTCCTTCCTAGAAAACATCTGCTGAGTGCTGTGAGTCTGATAATGGGAGCATTATAAATCTGTTTTATTAAATTTAGAAAGCAGAGATCAAAAGTGAACAATCGGTGCACTTCCAGTAAGTCTCCTCTCCTGTAAGCGTCTATGTTTTATACTCAACCTGGAAACTATCATCTAAACATAAAAGTACTTCAGTGACAGTTGATTAATGATAATTTAGACATAGTCATTTACTGATATCTGAAATGTTATTAACTAGTTGGTCAGTAAGGTTCAGATTGTGAAATGAGGCGGACATATAGAGCTGTGCATCGTCTGCGTAACATCGAACATGAACCCCACGTTTATAGATTACAGACTGTAATAACAGGTTATACATACAGAAAAAAGATGTGGGAATAGACTGAACTTCGAGGCACACCACAAGAAATACCTCAAGTACTTTTTTCGCTGAAATAAGTACATTAAATGCTACATTTGTGAGCTTCTTGAGACATTTTTGCTCCATAATTTCACAAATCAAAATTAGCCACAAATGTCAAGTATGTGAGATTCAAGGGGCTTTTTTTTACAGAATATGGCAGAAATTGAATATAATATTCACAACCATGTTTTCATTAGTGTTTAATCACCTGAAATTAAGATTTTTTTATGTTTTTGTTACCTTAGAATGAGACTTTTAGTCCACCATGTCTCTACATTACTACTACTATGACTCTACATAGGGACTTATGTGCTTTTTGTGCATTTCTTGGCCATTGTAGTTTCTCCGTCATGCTAGGGAAGAGAGGGTGAGGCGATCAGCAACTATGCCAGTAGATGCCACTAAATCCTAAACACTGGTCCTTTCAAGATGTTCAAGGATAAACATGAACTTCCAAAGCTTTGTTGTTTGTTTGTAACTTCACTGACTTTTATATTTAGCGCCATCATCAGGTTGACATTTTAATTTGTGCTTTTCTTGGGCTTTTTCTTGCTAAACTATCCTGGTGAACATGGTCAACATTATTCTTGCCAAACATCAGTGTGTTAGCGTTGTCGTTATGAGCATGTCACAGCATGTTAAGAAAGTTTTTCCTTGCCACTGTCGCCGAGTGCTTGCTCATGGTGGGAATTGTTGGGTCAGCATTTACCTCAAAGCACCAACCTGCAGCCTCACACAGAGGGTAGCTCTCTCAGAGAATCAGGCCTCAGTGCTACAGAGGTGTTTGTGTTTGAATGTGGTCGACGATGACACTGGTTTGTTGTGAAATTGCGGTTGGGTGTCTGTTTTCTGAAGAAACATGTTGCTACAGTCTGCGTCTGCACACCTCCAGCAGGTATAGAGGTAATACTAGTGTAAGCAGCCAAACCTACTTTTCTTTCAATGAGCCGCACCCTGATACTCACACAAACACACACTGCTGTCCTGTAGGATATAGGAGAAGTAATTAGCAACCCATGGCAAAGTTTTCTCATACTAACTCATGTTCTAGCATGCTGGTGGCAGATGCCGCCGCTGTTAGCATACTTGCCATTCACCTACGACACACACACACACACACACACACACTCGTGGTCATCCCTGTGTTGCTTCCACCTGTGCTGTACAGTGTGCAGAGAAAATTAGAGCTCAGCTGTCTGAAGGGGATTAGCTGCAGTGTCTGAGAGGCGTGATGTTGTGCTGTTGAACGTCAGCGTTCGTCTAATCTCGGACGTCACTCGTCTCCTCAGACACACCACACCCACACATACAGCAGACACACCTACACACACACACATTAAACCTGATCTCTTTCATTCGAGGCTCAGCCAGGTGTTGGCACGTTGCACAAGTAGGTGCACGCTCCTTCCTCTGCCCGTTGGCCAGTCTGTCGTCGTCGTCTTCCAGTCTGTGCTTGACTGCTGGGTTTATTTAGACTCACTCCCACATTGTTCCCTGTAGATTTCACCAAGGCTACAGTTGTACACTACATCTAATTTACCACCAGCCTGTTCCCAGAGCGCAGCAGTTCCACTGCTGTTATTTTGGGAGTCAACTAGTTATTTACAGTGAGAGAGGACATTGTGAAACGCAGGGAGGAGGAAAAATAACCGGGAACTTCTCACAGTCTTGTCAAGTCGAGCCTTGTTGTAGAGAGCTGTGTCATACAGAAGCAACTCAAAGTTTAGTTTGTTCTTTTTGACACTTTTTTTAAATAAGTTTTCTTAAAAGAATCCACCTTAAATACTTAAAGGCCAACTCAGATCATATAAATGACGTTTATGTTCACATATAGTTTAGATGTTTGGAGAGATTTTGACTTACTGATGCAAATAAACGTTTGTTTTGTCTCTTATATAGTTAAAAATTATTGGTTAAAACAAATTGTAACTTAACGTAATAACTTAGAGTTTAAATGCAGGCGATCTACAACAAACCTTTATATAGTATATTTTATCATATTGTCGTGAGAAGTCTGTTTTCTGATCTGCTCTCAATTAGTTTAGTCATTTCTAATTTTAACCCAACATTTCCTCCATCCTTTCACACTAAAAGCATCTCGGGGAACAGGATATCTGCAGGAAGCTTTCAGTTTCTGTTGTTAATGTTTCACAAACTTGCCATCAGGAAAGAACGACAAGTCAATCAGTGATCAGCAGTCAGCCAATGAGTAAAAACTGGATTTGTGCTAAAAACAGAAACTCACATCAACAGAGTGACGTTATTTGATTGTTTTGAAGTCGTGCAGTGGAAGTGAACGTGCACGCTCTAAGAAGTACTTCACTGATTTGTCATTTTTTACTCATAATGGAGTCACGATCGATAAAATCATTTCCTTTTTATTCCCTGCATGCATCCTTCCCATAAAGGGAGTTTGCTTTCGTATGCTTGCATGCTGTGCTTGTATGTTGGATGTTGGATGTTAGGCTGCTTGTAGCCTCGAGCAGAGGGAGGAGCAGCTACTCAGATCAGATAAACTTCACACCTCCTGATCTTTTTCATTTTCAAACTTAAAGTCTTCAGACCAAACCGACGCTGACTGAAGTGACCAAAGTCACGTCTCTTGAGGACATTTGTCAGCTTTTGTGTGGCTCCCTGTGGTGTCACAATAAGCTTCATAGTGCCTTACAGACGTAACACATGGACCAGAATGCAATGCACAAAGCTTTAGACGAGACAGCAGCAGGGTTCAGGTTCATTGCAGACTGAGGATCACTGCTTTAGCGGCATGTCTCCCTCTCAGGTTGTTGTGTCTGTCACAGGACGTCATCTGACCTTGAAACAAAGTTTTGTCCAATGGGAGGAGGACAGCTTGGAGGAAGTTGATGTATAGAGTCGGGTCACGGTGAACCTTTGACGGGGTTCATCTGCAGAGCTGCGCAGTTGAGGTCCCCTCCAGGTCGTGTTGGAGTGGTTTATTCTGCTGCACCAGACCGGTCTGTTACTTAAATTACATCCCATGTTCTTGTTTGAAATTCATAATTGATTTATTTTTATTATTGTTTTTGTTTAATGACGCCGTCTGTGCATCAACTTTCACGGTGCTGTAGGTTGTCATCTTTGTAGATGGAGAATCTGTTGACTTTAATCCCCCTTATGTAGCATTTATAAGCAGAATTTATGATTTATAACACACTATAGTGTAGCTGTAAGCAGATATTTGTTGTCTGCAGCAGCAAAAGCACCAAAACAGGCCGAGAGGGCGGAGACTGTCAGCAGGTAAACACAAAAAATGTGTGCTTTGCAAATGTTTTATGAGGAAGGAAATGAGTTCTGGTTAGAAATACTGAATGTAAATATAGGGCAGCACAGGCGGCGTCGTCTTCAGGATGTATCTCGTCCTTCCTTGTGTCTCGGTGTTTTGAGTGTTGGTGAGCATGAAGAGGCAGAGATCTGTGATTTATTATCAGATATGATTCTGTACAAATGTTTGTCCACCCTCCCTCTGATGAAAGAGGTCCATTGTGGACGAACAGGACTGTCTGACACAGATTCCTGCCTCAGTACCGGAGCGGATGTATCAGACAGGGCATCAGTGTGTTTGTGGGGCGCGCACAGTCCGGCCGTTTGTGGAAGGAAAACTGGGCAGCGACGTGGAGAAAACAGCCCTGTGGGCAGCGAGCGGTGAAGAAGCTTTCTGTGTGTCGACTGACGTGGAGCTGCAGACTGCCAGAGGCTGAAACTGTAGAGATGGAGAGTCTGGAGCATCACGGGTTTGATGCCCCAAACAGAGAGGACACATATTCTTTAACTGTATTTTAAGGAAGTCAGAAAAGTTTCAGAGTGTAATCCTACTGTGGTAAATATGTTAACATGTTAAAAAATGTGATCTCTCAGTCTCTGTGTTGAGAGCATCTCTGACTGGATTAACATAAATTAATATGATTGTCAGTCAGTAATGAGGCTGACTTCACAGCTTGTAAAAAGTTGAATGTTGCTGCAGCTGTGTGTAATAAATGCTGTCCTCTCTCTCTCTGCAGTCTTTTCTGCAGCCGCCATCATTCCGTGCTGTAAGGCCGACCCCGAAATGTCTTCCAACGGAGACCTCAGCGACCTGGGCAGCTCAGACAGCTTCTGGGAGGTACAGTAGGAAACACACACACACACACACACACACACACACACACACACACACACACACACACACACACACTCACTCCTGGCATCGGTAATAATTGCTCACACATTAATAGCTGCAGTTTTATAAAGCACACAATGGTGCTAACCTGCTAATGTGATGGTCTGACCATCTGCAGAGGTTTGGGGTTCGGTGTCTTGCCCAAGGACTCTTCGACATGGACAGAACCACCAACCCTGCGATTAGCGGATGACCCGCTCTACTCACCGAGCTGCAGCCGCTTCACAAACAACAAAACATTCTGATCTCTGCGCTCGGATCAGTGTGTCAGCAAACACTAAATATGTTTAAACTCGGCTATCGGAGCAGGCGGAGGTTGAAGCAGTGAGATAAGGCAGCGTGACGGTCTGTGGTGTTTGTGTAGAGACACACACACATAATGAGTCCCTGCTGACTGACTGACTGCTTCACAGCTCTCCATCTGGAAAAACTACACCTTCAACTCCTCTCACTCTCTTTTGTCTGCCCTCTGTCACTCTTTTCTTTCTTTCAGTCCTCTGTACATCATCACCTCATCCACTAAACTATTTTTATTTGTGTTTGTTTTGTTTGTCTGCAGCCGGGGAACTACAAAAGGACGGTGAAGCGGATAGACGACGGTCACCGCCTGTGCAACGAGCTCGTCAGCTGCTTCCAGGAGAGAGCAAAGATAGAAAAGAGCTACGCTCTGCAGCTCAGCGACTGGGCCAAGAGGTGGAGGGGCGCCGTGGAGAAAGGTGAGCTGAAAACGTAGATCATATGAGGTTCAGGCTGCAGCAGACAGATAAATATAACTGAAAATAAATCTGTCTCAGGTCCTCAGTACGGTACTCTGGAGAAAGCGTGGCACGCCTTCATGCAGGCGGCTGATCGGCTCAGCGAGCTGCACCTGGACCTGCGGGAGCGCCTGGCGGGCGAGGACAGCGAGAAGGTTCGCAACTGGCAGAAGGACGCCTTCCACAAGCAGATGATGGGAGGCTTCAGGGAGACCAAGGACGCGGACGACGGCTTCCGCAAAGCACAGAAACCCTGGGTCCGCAAACTGAAGGAGGTGAGGGCCGCCTGGGTGGTTTGTGATGTCAGTGAAGTGGATTTATAGTCGACACAAGAGCTTAAAGGGAAGGAGGTCTGATTTATAGCCGGGCGTCAGGTTTCATCCGTTGAAAACATGCTTTACATTCCCCGCTGTTCTTTCATTTACTTTCACACAGAGCGACGGTGAGCTGCACACAGATTTATAGAACTAAATCGAGCTAACTTCCTACAGAGTGAAGCTCTGCAGTGTGATCGCTTTGTTAGTTTAAATGTTACGTCAGAGAAAAGAAGACGACTACTGAGTCGTCTTCACTCCCAACAAGCTGCAGCAGACGCCGTAGCCCTTTAACACGGGGGTGTAAGTCCAACACGACATTTCTCTTTCCGTGGTCGAGTCTGAACTTCATCTGTAGATGCAGAGATGAACTGTGTTTATGTTCCTGAGCCTATGTAGTAATATCATTTATACCATCATGTGGGTTTTTAATGCAGTCTGTGCAGCCCCAGGGGTCGAAGGTCATGGACATTCAGTGTTGGTTTTGCCCCTTACATGAGGAGATTTTTCTGATTCTCTGAATCTTTGAATGATATTCTGGCTCTCTGCTGGAAAATGGTGGATTGCTCCCTCCAGGCTGGGAGCGAGTTCAAGTATCTTGAGCCAGAAGGCAAAGCTCGCGACTTTCCAGTCCATCTACGTAGATCGCAGATACAAGCGACCAAAATGAGCTTCCACTGACATCCGGAAGGAGCTCGGAGTAGAGCTGCTGATCCTGAAAGGAGTCAGCTGAGGTGGTTCGAGCATCTGATCAGGATCCTCCTGGATGACTTCCTTTGGAGATGTTCTAGGCTCATTAAACCTCTTTTGTTGCTCCTGTTCAAACGTTTTTGGAACATGTTGCAGACGACAAATCCAGAATGAGTTTATATTTACAAAAAAACAACAAAGTTTTTCAGTTTGAACATAAAATATCTCGTCTTTGTGCTGTATTCAGTTGCAAATCATTGAATTCTGTTTTTATTTATATTTTACGCAGCGTTGATTCAGGATGGTAGAAACAACACTGAAGTGTTTTTTGTCTGTTTGAGTCGACTGAGAAGTGATGCTACTTTGAGCCACGATGCCAAAGTTAATTATATCTGACAGAACATGACGAGTGTCTGTGAGTGAATCACAATTCTAATATTAGAATATTACATAAATAATAATTAGTTCTGATGCGTCAGTGAGGATGTGAGTCTCTTCTTCAAGTAATTATTAATGAGGTGTGTGTGTGTGTGTGTGTGTGTGCGTGTGTGCGTGTGTGCGTGTGTGTGTGTGTGTGTGTGCGTGTGTGCGTGTGTGTGTGTGTGAAGGTGGAGTCCAGTAAGAAGAGCTACCATCAGGCCAGGAAGGAGGAGTGGACGGCAGTTACCAGGGAAACGCACGCCAAGGCCGACACGACCAAGTCACAGGAGGAAGTCCGCAAATACACGACCCGGGTGGAGCGCTGCAACCAGGAGGCCGAGAAAGTACAAAACACACACACACACACACACACACACACACACACACACACACACACACAGTCCCATGCGTAGCTCCACTCGTACCAGTCTGGGTGTGTCAGTGAGTCCAGAAAAACATACCTGTGTGTGTTTTTGACTTTTAAAACATGACCGGGCTTGTCGTCTCTGTTCTCTGCACAAACCTAACGACACAGAAAAACCTCGTGAAGGTTCCTGAAGCGGGAAACCGAAGAGGACAAACCAAAAACAGGGAAATCCTGAGACACACTCGAGATCAGCCGGAGCACAAAAGAAACTGAAATCCAGCATCGTGACTCGTTTGTGCCGTCTTAAACAGGGACGCATGGCGATCATCGCTATCGATCTGTTCTTCTTCGTGGGTTCATTTCATTCACTCTGCCCTTCAGCCCTGTCAGCACTCACAGTAAAGAAGTAGTGGCTGTTGTATTTATTGTTTTAAGTGAAGTTCTGGTGGAGCGGCTGCAATAAATGTGTCGTATTTGTCTTAAACTACGTGTAAACAATCATTTGATTAGTTTAAAATATTCTGGGGAGGACAGCAGACAGTATGAAGAGCTGCAGACCACCACACCTCCAACACGTCAGATAAACAGCACTTAGCGTAAGATGCTTTGTGTCCATAATAAAATCTGATTGTTTGTTGGCAGCATGACGCCGTACGAGTGTCTCGTGTTGCCTCTCAGATAATGACATCAAGCGTTCCTTTTGAAACTTAGAAAACACTCGACTCATTGAGACGACGATGGTTTAGAATTGGGTTCGTTGAAATAACTTTAATTACTTTTGTATTTAAGGAAAGGTGAAGGAGGTGTCCTCCAGCTGCTCAGCTACAACTCATATTTATATTTCCTGATGGACAGATAGCGTTTGGTGTAACAAACACTCGTTATTGGCTCCTGTGAACGCCAAACTCATTCATAAAAGCTGCCACAGAGGCACATTTCATCTTTCTGCATGTACTGTGACAAAGTGTTTGTACAGTAGCTCACTGTGTGTGTGCGTGTGTGTGTTTGTGTGTGTGTGTGGCAGATGAAGGAGCGCTACACTAAAGCCCTGGAGGAGCTGAACCGCTGCAACCCTCGATACATGGAGGACATGGAGCAGGTGTTCGACCTCACCCAGGAGGCCGAGCGGAGGAGGCTGTGCTTCTTTAAAGACGTGCTGCTGGACATCCACAAACACCTCGACCTGTCTGCCAAGGAAGGGTACGACACACACACACACACACACACACACACACACACACACACACACACGTACATACATGATTCATGACTCAGAGCGAAGGCATGCAGAACTGTCGAGGTTCAGATGTGTGTGAACGTGTGTGTATGTACACAGGAGTTAATAGAAAACTCATGTGTTGTCCATTAACTAACTGACCTCTTATTCTATTTAAACAAGCCACCGTTACCACGGTAACCACGATTGGTAAAGTCCAACAAGATCTTTGCGCAAGTGTGGAAGTCACAGATGTTTGAGATTTGACAGGAATGTTGTTGTGAAAAAATCTTCCAGTGAGTTTATTTAGATTTTATTGTCTTCAGAGTAAAAAAAATTTGAAGTAACGAGAGACTGTTCATGTCCACGAGAGACTGTTCATGTCCACGAGAGACCGTTCATGTCCAAGAGAGACCGTTCATGTCCACGAGAGACCGTTCATGTCCACGAGAGACCGTTCATGTCCACGAGAGACCGTTCATGTCCAAGAGAGACTGTTCATGTCCAAGAGAGACCGTTCATGTCCACGAGAGACTGTTCATGTCCACGAGAGACTGTTCATGTCCAAGAGAGACTGTTCATGTCCACAAGAGAGAGACTGTTCATGTCCAAGAGAGACCGTTCATGTCCAACAGAGACCGTTCATGTCCAAGAGAGACTGTTCATGTCCACAAGAGACTGTTCATGTCCACAAGAGACTGTTCATGTCCAAGAGAGACTGTTCATGTCCAAGAGAGACCGTTCATGTCCAACAGAGACCGTTCATGTCCAACAGAGACTGTTCATGACCACGAGAGACTGTTCATGTCCAAGAGAGACTGTTCATGTCCACAAGAGAGAGACTGTTCATGTCCAAGAGAGACCGTTCATGTCCAACAGAGACCGTTCATGTCCAAGAGAGACTGTTCATGTCCACAAGAGACTGTTCATGTCCACAAGAGACTGTTCATGTCCAAGAGAGACTGTTCATGTCCAAGAGAGACCGTTCATGTCCAACAGAGACCGTTCATGTCCAACAGAGACCGTTCATGTCCAAGAGAGACTGTTCATGACCACGAGAGACTGTTCATGTCCAAGAGAGACTGTTCATGTCCAAGAGAGACTGTTCATGTCCACGAGAGACTGTTCATGTCCACGAGAGACTGTTCATGTCCAACAGAGACTGTTCATGTCCAACAGAGACTGTTCATGTCCACGAGAGACTGTTCATGTCCACGAGAGACTGTTCAGGTCCACGAGAGACTGTTCAGGTCCACGAGAGACTGTTCATGTCCTAGAGAGACTGTTCATGTCCAACAGAGACTGTTCATGTCCACGAGAGACTGTTCATGTCCACGAGAGACTGTTCATGTCCACGAGAGACTGTTCATGTCCACGAGAGACTGTTCATGTCCACGAGAGACCGTTCATGTCCACGAGAGACCGTTCATGTCCACGAGAGACTGTTCATGTCCACGAGAGACCGTTCATGTCCACGAGAGACTGTTCATGTCCAAGAGAGACTGACAGTGACCTCGGTCCAAACCCAAAGACCAACCTCACAGTCTGAGCTCTCACAATCTTTTGTTTATGGACTCTCTCGTTATCTGAAGTGAATTAATCATGAGCGCTGCTTCCCATCATTTTTGCCTCCAGAGCAGCACAGAACTTAACTTCAGACTGTGAACTTTAAAATGTGAGTTCAAACTGTCTAGTAAACAAGAAAAAGGCCAGTTTAACATAAACAGATCACACCGTGTTATGTGTCAGACTTACAAAGGACAACAGGGTAAAATAATATAAATAGTATGTAATAGGTACTGTAGATTCAAAGGTGAAAAAGTTCATTCATGACCCTCTAAAAACTAGTGCAAGCAAACAAAAGTATTATTTTCTGGAGCCTTCTATAGTGTCTCATGGTCTTCCTCAGCAGATGGCGTTCATATTTTATCATCAATCTTCTCTGATCTGTTCTCTGTTGAGTTACTGTCAACAGGTTTTAAGAGGAAGTGTTCAAACAGCGCTCGGGCATTTACCTGCTGCTCCTGGGAAATCGGATCCGGATGAATAGATGCAGGTTTTTGCTTCATATCTTCTCCGAGTGTAAACAAACCAGAACAGAGCTGATAAAGCTGAGTAGAAAATATGCACAAACAATACTCTTATCTAGAATTCCTCCTTTTAAATGGAGGCTTCAGGAGAAGGCCCGGCCTTCTGAACACACACTGTAATCAGAGCCTGCACCGGTTAATGTACACAGTTTTATTAACACTGTTATTAAGAGCAGGAGATGGCTGATTAAAGGTGCAACTATTAACTTTAAAGCTGCACTGATCAATATTTTCTGATAACAAAGTGAAAGGGCTCCCGGTGTCTGTGTTTAGTGTCTTTCAGCTCATTGTTTTGGGTTTTGGTTAAGGAGTCAGATATGTTTGTCATGAGTTGGTGGAGGAGATTTTTATGTCAGTGTTTGTGTTCACAGCTTGTTCTGCTTCCCCAAAGTGACCAAAAAAAAAATCTATTAATGCAGCTTTAACTTAAAAACACAGCAGCTACATTAACGAGATAATCCAAGGCTGAGCTGTCATCTGTTCTCTGACATTTATTTTTAGATACACAACCATCTGTGTTGTTTTTGAGCAACATTTGCATGGAAATCTGCATTTGTTGTGATTTGATGTCTCCAGTTTGTTCAGCAATATGTTCAGCTGTACTCGAGTATTTGTTCTCGTCTGTCTTCTTCGGCGTCTGTCTTTCAGCCTTTTATTTCACCAAGCTCTCACCAACCACTAAAAGTCAGTCCCAGATTTACTCTTGTCCGGCGGCTTCTTGCTCGCTCACTCTCTCCTTTTCTCTTCTTAGCTTCCTCTGTCAGCGTCCTCTTCGCTCTCTTCTCCTCTGCCATTATGTCCATAGTTTGCTCAGCTCTGGTTCTTATTCTTTATACTTTATGCATCAGCAATGGTTAATTATGACTACATGTGTTTCCCCTCAGCTCTACAGAGCATTTAACATCTTTTAGCTCATTGGTTACATTGCCCGCTTGCCCAGCTCCGGTTCTGGCATGACACCGGTTGTGTTCCCCATCAGCATTCCCTGTAAACCTCCTCTTCTTTTTCCCGGTGGTCCAAAATGTCTGTGGTACAAACACTAACACTCCACCAGTGCTCTGAGCTCACAGTCCTGAGCTAACAGCAGCTACAGTTGTCAGCAGTTTACTTCACTGTCCATCAGGAAACTCTGTAAATCACAGAGAGTTGAGGCGGAGCAGCCGGAGGACATCAGAGGGAAAACCAGAAAACATTTTCTCCATAAAATATGATCCAGTTTCACCAAAATCAGTGAAATAGTTGGTGGTGTGTGACTTAGTGCCGTAAAGCGTTACGTACTTCTCCCGACCCGGAGCCCAAAGTTACATAGTGTGAGAACAGACGTACGAATGACAGAGACACCATTCACCTGATCACAGGTCAGTGCAGATCAACAGGAGGTAACAGACGTTAGTTTATCAGAGAAATACAACACTGACATGTTTACATGTTGACGTTATGAGATGTGTAGATGATGACTGACAGTCACTTTCGTCCAATAGGTTCAAAGTTCTGTACCGGGACCTCGGTCAGACCATCCAAGCAGCCAATGACACTGAAGATCTGAGATGGTGGAGGAACACCCACGGACCGGGCATGAGCATGAACTGGCCACAGTTTGAGGTGTGGACGGACACACACACACACACACACACACACACACACACATATAACCTTATTCATTCATGTTTTTCTTCAACCATCTTGATGAAAACAAGAGTGCTGTGCAGGCCTGCAGTAGTTGTTCAGTGTGTGTGTGTTCAGAGACAGACTGAATATTAAACAGGCTTCCACTGAAAGCCTTGTTGTGTGTCTGAGAGCTCTGAGTGGGGTCAGGAATGTCTGAACACACACACACACACACACACACACACACACACACACACACAGATACAGTTGCAGGTTTATTTAGTCGTCGGTGGAAATCTACAGATTCCAGGTCAGCTCTGCAGAGCAGGCCGCCAAGGACAAACTAATATTTACACATCTACAAACACAGACAACAGATTCTGGGAAACAGAAGTACAAATGAGACCAGTTTGTTTCTTCACACTCGTGTCTGTCCAGTAAATGTCCAGTGGCTCTGTTTACAGATAAGAACATCTGTAAAACTCCAGACTCCAAATTCCAGAGCCCAGAACACACACATTTATACTGCATGCAAAAAACTGCATTGTTTTTGCAGGATTAGCTTAGATAGGGAGTGTCTGTAACATCTGGACTGCACCGGGCACGTCTTTGTCAGGTTGCACCATGGCTGCATGTTTTGATCCGTCCTCCACGTGACTTCAAACTCCACCAGGAGTGTTTCAGAAGCCCGGCAGACTTCGTTAACTTTTTTTTTTTTTTTTGGTTTATGTACCTCTGTCTGTTTGCACAGGGTGTTTTATTTTGAAAATCAACCGGATTCTCTGTGCCTATGTTTCTGTGTCTGACTTCCTGTCCGGCAAAAATGGAATAGCCGAGCGGAGATCCACTTCTGAAACGGACCGCGGCTCTTCTGGTGGGGTTTGAAACATTGACTCGCGACTAGCTCCACGGAACATGTCGTATCAGTGCTGGGTAGACTCTGGTCTTGACTCTGGTAAATAGGACACTTTGGAGTGTTATTTAGCCTTCTTCCCTACAAGCTACCATGACGTGTACCAATTAATGACTCGCTGCTAAATTCCACCATCGTACCTGCAGAAGCTGCTTGCACCCGATGATCTGCAGCATGTTTCAGAAGCGTCTCTCTGCTCTGCTTTGCAGACGAGAATACACTCAGACTGTCATGAAGTCACACAGAAACAGCACAGAGAATCCAGACTCCAGGTCTACTCACTCATGGTAAAAATGTCCAAATCTGAGCTTCTTCTCTGCTTCTAAAAAGAGTGTAAAGCACATGGAGAACAGACCAGAACCGTGACGTCACAGAGCTTTGCCCGGTGGAATTTCGGGGTTAGGTCGTCCAGTTTCATGTGATAGCAGTGTTTTCACTCAAGCTGCTGCAGCCTCTGAAATACAGTAACGCCTGACGCCCGTGCTGACATAAGAGGTTAAAGACGACAGAGTTGTTCTAATCTCAATATATGATTGTACAGCTGCCTGGAAACTGAAACATGAAGACGCATGAGTGAAAACGTCTGTACTGTTTGATCGTACAGAGACAGGAGCGCTCTAGCTTCTTATTTATTCACTCTGAGAGCATTTTTTTGGTGCTGGAACAAAGATAACATCTTCTTATCCCGAAGTTAAAAACAGAAGAAGACTCGGACGTCTGTTTCAGCTCGTTAAACTGAATTCTTTCGTTTCCTGAGAGGCTCTGTGAATCCAGCCTGACCGCGATATTACTGATTGTGATCGGGTATTTCAACACCTCCTTCTCTCTCTGTGATTCTCATCCTCGCATTGTTCTATTTTCTGTTCCGTAAAAAGACCGGCAGACCCGATTGTCCACTCACAATAGTGATACAATCATCTGGATTCCCGCCCTGCACTTTTATTTTTGGCACTGCCTCTGTGTGGAGGACTGGTTTCTATTGCTGCTCCTTGAATTTCAAATCAGACAAAAGAGTCGACATATGATACATAAAAATGCGGTAAGCGGACCACAGAAGGTCTGTTTGAAGATTTAAGAAGTGTTCACATGCATGCGTTCATTCAAACTGCCGAGTGTTTGCTCCTTAAGTAAAGACTGGAGTTCAAACAAAGCCTGACGAGCGTCGCTTCAGAGCTGCAATGATGCGTTCATTAACCAAAGACCCCAGAAAACATGTTTCACATGTTGACATGTGAACACCAGCACCTCCTCAGTTTAGTGAAAGCTAAACTGAACAAAATGTGTCTGGATTGATTCCCAGCTGTTTCTCTATCTGTTATTAACCAGAGCAGAGGACTGCGTCTCATTTATACCAACGAGGGAAGACAAAATATCAGAAACTCTCTCTGGTTTAAGGCTGCAGACAGCAGAACTTCTCTGAAACTGTTTCAACAAAATCAGAATATTATGATTTACAGTCAGACTGTTGTGTTGTTAGTTTAAGCTGGGTGGAGCCAGTAAACTGGAAACTGGAGTGTATTCTGACCTGATGCCAAACTCTCTCACTTGATTAAAGGTTACTGACATTCAAACTGCCATCACTGCCATAAATTATCAAGATATATCATACACTTTATAAAACATGGACGTAGTATCCGTGAAGTCACCCACAGGTTTCTGAAGAGCCGTCGTGAAGCCACAGCTTCGGGCCGAATGAAGCCCGGTCCCTCAAACAAGCCACCTGTAACAGCACCCACCTGTCAATCAAAGCGTCCACGCTCTTAATCCTGCATAACTTTAAGCCTTAATATAATTTGAACAGGTGAGTTGTATAAAAATTCACCCTCAGCACAGTTGTCATGAACGGAGATATTTATTTTGGACATTTGAACATGGGGACTTATGGAGACTTTTACTTGAGTTGGACATGCTAACATCAGCTGATTCAGGAGTGGTATTGACTGCATCTTTATACCTGATGCATGACATGTTTAAATGGACGTTTTTACCACGTCACTACTGTCTGAAGCTTTAGCCACACTCAGTCTGCTTCTCCATGTTGCAATCACGTGTACATTGAACTGTGTGTAAACAGCGATGTGGAAACATGTTTCTTAAAGAATCTTATGAATTCAAAAACATTTCTGGATACCTGATCCTACCCTTCTGTCAGTCCAACATTTAGATCAACTATCGAGCATTTATAAACACTAATAAACATTGAATAAATCATTTATATCTCTAGTTGTAAGCAGCTACACTGTCATTCGTACGTCTGCTCTCACACTGTGTAACTTTGAGCTCCGGGTCGCGAGACGTAGTCGAAGAGTTTGACAGATTTGACAGATTTGACAGATTTTCTTCACGTCTAAACAGATTTCTTTCTCGTCGTCGTGCGGCGTGAGAATCCGTCCCACGCTGACAAAGTGAACTCTGTGTTAGCTCCTCCAGTTTTTCCAGATTTGAAAAATAAGTGCAGAGAGAGATGTTGGCAGAAAGAAATGAATCTCTTCTGTCCTCTGAGGAATCTCCTGGCGTTCCCACAGCGCCGCTGACACGCAAACAGAGAGCCTTTGTCCCAACACACACACACACACACACACACACACACACACACACTTGTATTTCTCTACTTGTGAGGACTTTCTGTCGACTACATCCATTCATAACTCAGACGTTAACTCCTCTGCTACTGCTAAGACCTTAAAAATCCTGATTTCTGAGTGGTGTGTGTGTTAACTTTAAGGACATTTCACACACACACACACACACACACACACACACACACACACACACACACACCTCCTGTAGTGCTGATAGTTTGGAGGTTGTTATGTGCTCCACTGAGACAGTAAATACCAGTAACTGTATCCACAGCCACCTACTTCTGTCAGCACCCTGTTATTATGGCCAGAGTGTGTCTGTGTGTTGTTGTCTGGGTGTGATCCGATAGACTCATTGATGAGCGTTCATTAACCAGCAACTAAGACAAAAGCAACTTATTCTGCACATCAGAACATGTTGAAAAATATAAAGGATTCAGTTTTTATCACAGCAGGTGTTTTCAACAAGCTGTAACATCCATTTCTGATCATTTCCCATGAATAATCTCACATATTTTATTAGATTGTTTTCCACAGAATTAGAAATCAGTCTGTAATCTCTGTTTATTCGCCTCAAACAGCCCCCGTACACTCACGTCTTACCCTGTGAACCTTTCGGGGGGTTTGTGCTCATCGTCTTGGCTCATGGGAGAAGTTTAGCTTCAGGACTTTCTGTCAGAACGGAGCTGACACTGACGTCTCTGTGAAGAATGGACGTTGTATCCGTGACAGGTTTCTGAAGAGCTGTTGTGAAGCTCGGTGCGGTGGATCTGGTCGCCGCCATGTTTGTAGTCCTGCTTCTTCCATCAAAGATGTGGACCATCAAACCATCTGAGCCACTTAAAGAAACCAAAACTCAACGTTGACGATTGTTATTTTTATTCTATAATCAAGACTTAATCTGTGACTGAAAATTAACAAGCCATCATCAGCTTTTATTTCCTGTCTGTCAGGTGAAAGTCCTGCGTGTGTGATCCGTTCATCCACCACAAACACCTCACTGCTCGGACTTTGACATTACTCTGTCGCTGTCAAACTTACTAACATACCAGTCAAACATCACATTCAGTCTTGGTTTGTCTTCTTACGACTGCAGATGTGCTTCAAACTTGGCGAGACAAGAATATTTTAAAGTGGAAACAAGTCAAATTTAGGGTTACCGTCTAGACGTGATGGAGTCAGGTCACTTCCACCTACAAGTGTCGTCTTCTTATCATCCCGTCACTGTAAATAAGAAGTCGCTCTTCGTGTGTGTGTGTGTGTGTGTGTGTGTGTGTGTGTGTGTGTGTAGGAGTGGTCTCCGGAGGCAAGTCGCTCCATCAGCAGGAAGGAGCGAGGTGGACACTCTGAGGACAACGTGGTCACCCTCACCAACATCGTGTCCTCGGGCGGAGACGACGTCCCGCCAAGTCCCATCACCGGCAGGTAGGAGGACAAGTCTGTCCACGTCTGTCCACGTCTGTCCACGTCTGTCCACGTCTGTCCACGCCTGTCCACGTCTGTCCACATCTGTCCACGTCTGCTGCAGACAGTCATTGTTACCACGTTTGATTACAGGACGCCGGCGTTGTGTAATTAAACCACAGACGGTTGCTGTGAGTCAGAGACAGACACAGAGGCAGCATGTAGTTTGTTACCTCGTAGTCACCCTGAGGAGTTCACATCCTGAACACAACACACTCTAATTAGTAGCTAGAAAGCTGTGTGTGTGTGTGTGTGTGTGTGTGTGTGTGTGTGTGTGTGTGTGTGTGTGTGTGAGTTAGAGACTCTAGTCACCGCACACACACCCTGAGCAGTACGTTTCCTCAAAAGCAGGCTTCTTTATTTAATCCCATCATGTCTGCTGCTGTCGGCACTTCACACACTCGCGACCATCCTCCAAATAAACGTGTCCGTCTCACTGTAAACAGATTTCAGACACATTTTGTGTGCTTGAGTTGTTAAGTCTTGCATCGCTCCTTCCAGGGAGTTTCTGATTGTACTCCGTCGTGCATAAATTTAACAGTTAAAGTTAAAAGTGGACAGACGGCTGTACGACTCCTCTCAGACATTTTTCTCTGCTGGACGTCCATGATGACGACGGCTGTGGTTTCCAGGAGCTTCTCTTCGTTTATTTACGACACCTCAGCTGGAGCACATCGAGTTTAAAAAGGTACACGTGATGTACAGTAACCTGGGAAACTGAGAAAATCTGAGCCGAATACAGCCAACACACAGAGATTAGAGCTGTAAAGATTTTAAATAAACTTCTCTAACTCGTGGTGATGCCTTCAGGTGCAACAACATGATTCTGCAGCGTTTGGCCGGTTGAAATGTCCAACCGTCTGACTTTGTCTCTCGTCTCGTCTCTCAGGGTGAAAGATTACTCGTCAGACTGGTCAGACGATGAAAGTCCAAAGAAGGTGCTCGCTGTGAACGGTGTGGGCGAGGCCGAGGACGAGGAGGAGGAGCATCAGGTAGAGGGGGTGCGAGTCCGAGCACTCTATGATTACACGGGCCAGGAGGCCGATGAGCTCAGCTTTAAAGCAGGTATTAACACTTACTAATGCTTACAGAGGGGAGGCATCACAGGGAGGACGGGGTTCGATCGATCAGACTGACGTCGCTGCATAAAGTGTTTTTAAGTTTTTGTTCACCTGTGATGCCTCGTCCTAACACAAACACACTCGTCAGATGTTTCAGACGTGAGGACTGACGCACCGATTACATCTCACCTCTGTCAACACTGAACTGTTGACTTCATGAAGCGTTAACGTCTGAGTCACAGAAACGTCTCAGCAAAGCGACTTGTTTCTGTGACTTGAACTGAATCATCGTTTCAAATGTAAAATCACTGACAACATGAGAAGTGTGTGTTTCTGCTGACGGATGTGAAGCGTGAGCAGCTTGACATCATCTCTGGCTGCTGATTGGTCGAGTGTTTTTTAAATGAAATAAAAGCATTTTGAGTCCAGCTGCAGATTAATGTGAACTTACAACATATAGTCGGAGGATTCATGCTTTTATTTTGATGGAATAAACTCACCTGGATTGAATACTTCAAGTGAAACTTTGATATTTTTCAGCCTGAACTCTATTTTCTGATGTTTGTGTCTGATGAGGAGAACAGGTTTTTAATTTAGTCCAGTACTGAGCGAGAACACAACATAATCCTTTACAGGCAACTGTGCACCGTCACTTTACGTCCACGAAAAGGTCTCGTTTTTGTCACTGACAGCCTCAGATCGTCCTTAGAAGATCTCTGTGTTCAAAGCCAGCAGACTTCATTGACAAAAACATCGTAACACTTCATTTAAACTCGACAGAAACAAAATAAAACCAAAACCTTAGTTTGTCTTTCCACTCTTCCAATCATCAGTGGACCTGAGGCGGGCTGAATGAAGCCTGGTTGCTCAAACAAGCCACCTGTAACAGCACCCACCTGTCAATCAAAGCGTCCACGCTCTTAATCCTGCATAACTTTCAGCCTTAATATAATCTGAACAGGTGAGTTGTATATAAATTCACCCTCAGTACAGTTGTCATGAACGGGGAAATTAGCTATAGAGACCAAAACTGTTTTTTGTACCAGGCTGTAAACATGTTTATTTCTGCTGTGAAGTTGGACATTTGAACATGGGGACTTATGGAGACTGACTCACTTCTGGAGCCAGCCTCAAGTGGACGACAAGAGGAACTGCAGTTTTTTTTTGATCTCAGTCTCGTTTTATTTTGTTTCTGTCGAGTTTGAATGAAGTGTCACGATGTCAGGAGGTAAAATTAGAGTTTTAGTGAACGTACATCGACAGTGCAGGATTACGTCATAGCCTGTTTCGCTGCAGCTCTCTCACTCGATACTGAACCAGTTTAAAAAATCCCTGTTAGTCACTTTGACACAAAAACATGAGAAAATAATGTCCAGGTTGAAAAATACTGAAGTTTTCTTTCTTGTTTGAGCCGTCTCACCCAACAGCTGGAAATAAAACATTGTGTGTGGTTTTATCTTCCTGATCTGCTGAACGTTTGACGTTTATCTGAACGCTAACTGTGTGTTAACTTATAACACGTCTGACAGGTAAGTCTAAGACAGAAAGAAAACATGATGAACTGATAATAGAATGATTTTTATGAGTCGAGTTTCTCTGTGTGAACACTGTCAGTTGTGTCGTAGCACATGCACATCAGGTGCATGATGGGTACACCGCGGCGAGCTGACTGACCGTTCAGCGTATCTGAATTTGCATTAACGCGACTCGTTCTCAAATTTATGCAAACAAAGTCCGTGCATCGCTGCAGACTCACGAAGGTCGTGTCTGACGAGTTTGAAGTGTTTCGATGTCAGGAGGTAAAATAACCGTTTGTGGAGCTTACTCTTCCACATAGAGGTCGATCTCTGGAGCATCTGTGTTGAACTAGGCAGTGCGGATCACTCCTAAAACATATTTTAGCTTCTGTTCAGCTGGAATACGAGAACGTTTGGACCCTGTCGCTGTTTAAAAACCAAGCATCACCCAACTGACAAGCCCACAAGCCGAGCTTTCAGTGGTCCGGTACATCCAAATCTGTCCTCACTGGATTCTGTGTGCACAAAAATGTTGATTAATCTGCGTTAAAACAAATGAGATCTCTCAAAAAACAACACAAACTCTGAGCTAAAAGAGGCTAAAAAGCTCCGTGGACTCGTTGCCCTGTTTGGCCTCTGTGGAGCTTTACTCCGTCCTCTTCATGGACGTTTAAGGAGGACGCAGAGTTAATGTGACGTGATGGCACCACAGAGGGAGACACCTCAGTTTGGAAAAGCTTAGCCGAGCTCAGCTCTGCTTAGCCTGAACCGGCACCAGATCCCTGATGAACTGGGACAGCTGGCCTCCAGTTTGGATCCTTCTTTTTATATTTGAATGCTCCATGTTTCCATCCTCTTCTTTCTTTCCAGGCGAGGAGCTGCTGAAGCTGGGCGAGGAGGACGAGCAGGGCTGGTGTAAAGGACAGCTGAGCAGCGGCCAGGTCGGCCTCTACCCCGCCAACTACGTCCAGGTTGTCGCCTCCTGATGGCGCCCCTTCCTCCACCCTTCCTCTTTGGTCACACAGCCAATGGTACGACGACACTCAAGATGCCAGGACCAATCACAAGCTCTTAGTGCTGACATGTAGACAGTTTTTGACTGTTTTTCTGTTATTTGAGCGACATTTTTCTGAATATGAGCCAGTGGAGAAAGCTGTTTGTTCAATCCGAGGTCGACGACATTGTTGTCTGGAAGAAAAAAAACACACGGACGTCAAGGACCATCGATTTATCAAAACTCCGAACTTTGTTTCTCCGCTCGCTGCGATTCATTTTCATTTCTAGAGTCACATTTAATCAAAGAAGATGAAGCCTGGGTGGAGCCGAGGTGGGACAAGAAAGGAGCGACCACCACGGCTGACTGTGATTGGCTGAAACATCCGTCACACACCTCAAATCACGCTTCTTTTTCAAGAAATATACGCTTTCACTCACTTAAATGCAGTCTTGCTAGCAGACAGTTAGCTTAGCTTAGCATAAAGGCCTGGAAGTTTGCTTCCCTAGACTTGGGAAGTAGATTAGCATTAATCATGAGGACAAAAGACGAACAACTGCCTTAGAAATTAAAGTTAAAGACGACTCCTGAGGTGCATTTTGTCAAGAAACATCCGATCAGAAGCTTAAAACTCTGCTAACGTCAGGTAGAAGCTAAAGATTAGCGTTGAGAAGGCTAGGTGGACAGAGGCAGGCTAGCTGTTTCCTCCTGTTTCCAGTCTTTATACTAAGCTAAGCTAACCAGCTTCTCACTCATTTTCATTGAGAGACTTACTCAAGTCTTGATAGCAGCCAATTAGCTTAGCTTAGCATGAAGACTGGAAGTTTTACAGACTCTCATTTGTCCTCATGTTGCTTCCTTAGACTCTGCTAATGGTCAGGTAGAAGCTAAAGATTAGCGTTGAGAAGGCTAGGTGGACAGAGCCAGGCTAGCTGTTTCCCTCCTGTTCCAGTCTTTATGCTAAGCTAAGCTAACTTCTGGCTGTCATGCATCCCATTCTTATAAATCAGCTCATTAAGTGAAGATAAACACACATTTTAATCAAGTATTTTGGACTTTGTCAGCTCAGTGAAACTTTGAGTCTTCTTGGCTCCGGCTGTGGTGGTCGCTCGTCGGTCACGGAGATGTAAAAAACCCAGTGAAAGACTGTCAGTGCCTTAGGCCAGAAATGTGACAGCGCCACCCTGCTGTCTGACCGAGGAATTACAGTCGCCTGCTGGGCGACGACCTGCTGATCCCAGTGGATCTCCTCTTACCATTGACTGTACAGGCAGCACTTGATTGGCTGTAAACCTCTCATGCCCCTCCCCCCTCGTTATCTAGCTTGACGTCGGTTATTTTGTAGATTTTTAGGTGTGACACTGAATTCTTTACTTTTTTTTTATGTCATAGCTGTTTGTTTATATCAAGATTATTCTGATCATGGACGCTTTAAATATTTTTTAAGAATAGACTTTTCACAGTCAACATATTTACTTTATAATTTATTTCCCTCTTTTAATTTAGCAATCATCAATCTTCATTTTTTTTTAGACTGATTAAGGCTGGGAGAGTTGACTGTTTAGATTTGGGTCATTTAACCTGTGGAAGGTGGTTTGTTCCTCGTTTGTTTTGCCGTGCAGCGATCACGAAGCGCACGCACCTCAAACATCTAAAAAAAAAAGTGATTTTGTCCGGTTTCTTTGGGTTTTTTTATGTTTTAAGTTTGTGGTTTGTGTGTGAGGGAAAACTCCGAGCATCGCTTCAGCTAACCCGTGTAGACGGAGAGAGATAATTAACGCTGCCGTGCTGCTTTCCTGATTGATTCTTTCCTTTTCTTCACAAACTGTAACATAAAGTGGGAAGCAACAATAAAGAGCTTTCTTCAGTGGAAGTTTTACAGACTTTGTTTTGTCCTCATGTCAAGTTATTAATAGAAGTTTGCAAGTGGGATGACTTATTTCAGACCTTCAGGGTATAGACTTTATAAAACATGGACGGAGCTGAGGCTGACTGAGTGAAGACCTCCATGGCTGTGCTGCTTTTTACACCTGCACAGGTGAGTTTGGTGTTTTTGTGCTCTGGTCTGATGAGATGGTCCAGATAGTTTGAGATCTGTTCAGTTTAAATGACAGCAGTGAAATCTGGTGGGAAACTCTGTCCCCAACAGTACGTGAACCTGCCGGCTTACTGTCACAACTTATTGGTACACTACTTAACTTTAACTTTTGTTACTTTACTCACAAAGTACTTCCTTTAAAGCAGTCCGTGAGGAGGCATCACAGGTGCTGGTGTCACTAATTACTATTAATTTTAAGTATTTTAAAGTCCGTGTAAAGTCAAAATAAATTTGTGTTCTGAGTTTGTCAGACTAAAGAAGAAAATGTTATTAACCACCCAGCCAAATTTGAATGATCAAAAATAATGACAAGTTTATGAAATTGGGTGTCAAAATCAGGTAAAAATGAATTCTCAGCTCCAGGACTGTGGGGGCGTGTCCAGTGAATGCGCCGAAGCCACGCCCACTTGGCGGAGTTTACAAGTTTACACCGCGTACCACCTCAGAAAATATCAGGCTTTCTTAGTGCTACCATTATGACTTATGTTGAAATATAGTATGCCGCTAGAAAACAGTCTTCCACAGGTTTATTCCTAAAAATATTATTTATTGTCGACTGTGGAATCGTTAAGAGAAGTGGAAGAACCAGAGCTAAGTTGGTGTTACTCCTAATTCACACTTTTCTTCCTAAAATTTCTCGTTTGGAGCCACGATTGCAAAGTTCTTACCTCCGTCTTACTATCGTGGCATCACATTTGATCTTGTAACTAATCATGTATGTATGCATGAACGCGACTACGTAGCAGGCTGGAACAAAATGTTACAGGTAATGCAAAACTTGTTTTAAATTTTGTCGTGTTTTGATAGTATAATATGTTTTAAAATGAATTTTTCCTTCACATACCACTAGAGGGAGGTTGCATACACGTAACATAGTCTGAGTCTGTGCCTTAGTAAGAGGTAAACTGATGAGTTAAGTCTGTTTTCAACCTCTGAAGCGTCTTATTGACCGACAGCAGCAACAAATAAAAAGACAGTTTGAGGCCAAAAATATGAAAATCTGCAGACAGTTTTATTAAATCGACAAATTTTTTTTTCTGTACAGCAAAAATCAAAAGTCACAATGATAAATCTGTTACGACTTCACATTACATGGCATGATGTGTGAAAAGAAACAAACCGCACACTGATGAAGATCGTACACGTAGAGACTTAACGTACAAAAACTGGTTATGATATTTTATTTATTTATTTCCCGTGATTCGACACGCGTGGCTTCAGCAGAAACGTAAAGATCATTTAGAAAAAGCTCGAAGCGGCTGTTGGTTTCTACCGGAGCGTCGATCAGCTCGGACGTTTCATTCACAAATATTCAATATGTAACCAAAAGCTGCGAAACATTAGCCAAAAGAACCATCACACCTCGTCAGCCGTGCTTTAGGGTGGGAACCACACATGTAGACACCATCCGTTCACTGCAGCAAAAAAATCTTATTTCAGCTGATCTCCGCTGGTCTAATGTCCATTCTTTGTGTTTCCTCCTTCTCGTTGGTCTTCCTCAGAAGCTGTGTCCAAACTTTTGTCGGGTATTGTTCATCGAGTTAAAGTGCAAAATAAAAATATTCATCGATCGGAAACAGATTTAAAAAAGAAAAAGCAAAATAATGTTTGCATCTCTTCAGTTACAATTAAAATCACAAAACAAAAAGTTTATGGCTTGAACGTCGGTGAAATACTGAGCGATTATTTTCTATCTGGGATTTTGTTCTAATGTCCTCACGAAGCCAAACGTCCTGTCAGCTTCTTTTTTTTTTATTTACTATTTGATGCATTTCTAATAATATTTATTGTCACCTGGTGACTCAGTACAGGTACAAGAATCATAGATGTTTTTCTAATGTTTCCTAACTCGTTCGTAGAGCTTCACCGTGGCACATCAGGAACACATAAAGCTGCTTTCATTGTTTGTTTTTTTGGCCACTAGAGGGCAGCATAACAACCATTGTGGTGCTACAGTAGGTTTCTAAGAGCTGGAGTCAGGGGGTGATTAGCTTAGCTTAGCACAAAGACTGGAAGTAGGGGGAAACAGCTAGCATGGCTCTGTTTAAGGTAAAAAAAATGCACCTACTAACACCTCTAAAGATCAACGTATAACATGTTATATCTCGTTTGTTGAATCCAAACATTCGGCATGCGCTGGTTGCCTAGCAACCTCACACTGATGACAAATGGAGACTCAAGGAAGTCACTGCACCCAGAAGTTGCTAAGTTGTAACCTCCGTGAGGCCAACATAGGAGTGCCAAAGAAAAAAAACTGCAGTTCCTCTTGTCGTCCACTTGAGGCTGGCTCCAGAAGTGAGTCAGTCTCCATAAGTCCCCATGTTAAAATGTCCAACTTCACAGCAGAAATAAACATGTTTACAGCCTGGTACAAAAAACAGTTTTGGTCTCTATAGCTAATTTCCCCGTTCATGACAACTGTACTGAGGGTGAATTTATATACAACTCACCTGTTCAGATTATATTAAGGCTTAAAGTTATGCAGAATTAAGAGCATGGACGCTTTGATTGACAGGTGGGTGTCACCTGTTGGTGATGTCACGGAGACTACGTTCAGGTCTATGCTTCCAAGTGAGATACGGACTGTTAATTAACGAGCTTTAGAGGTGTTGGTTGGTTTGTTTAACTCATTAACTGGTTAGCTGTTCACTCCAGCCTTTATGCTAAGCCAGGCTTAGAGCCTAAGAGAAGAAGCGATCATCTACCGACCCCTCTGACTTGTGCATACTCGTTTCAGACTGTTTTTTTGGCTCGATGTCTGAAGTTCATCTACTGTGCACAGTATAGATAAAGTATAAATGCAGGATCTGACTTTATGAGTTGACGGAAACGAACATCAGGGTCACAAATCATAAAACCGCAGAGTAAACGAAGCCTGAGGGGAAGCAGCTCAGTGCACGCCATCGATACGCCAATGATCAGAACAAAAACGATGTTTAAATGCTTTAAATATCAAATATTAACAATCACTTCTTCCTCCCTCATTAAACAAAGAAAACAGTGCATGTTTATAAAATCAAGCTTCAGTGACAGAGTGTGCTTAAAGGCAACAGAGAACAGTGATCGAGACTAACTCAAGTCATCCGGAGGAACCTTTTTAAAATACAAAACCGGACGTGTCTGTATGGGTCCGAACGTAGGGAGTCGAGCATGGTGAGGTGGACTTGATCCTGTTGAGGAGTGACGAGGACACAAAAAAAAGGAAATCACAGATGAGCAACAAAGAAAAAACATCACAGGATTTCAAAAAGATTTAAAGTTGCTTTTTTTTTTTTCAGGCAGCCGCAGTCACTTAGAAAGAAAGAACGTCCTGTTGCTCTACATGCTCCAAGTCTCCAGTTAAATATCACAAAAAAGCATCAGGACTCAGGAAAGAGTGGAAAGCGATCCTAACCTCAGAAGAAGAAGAAGCAGCAGCCCGCCTCAGTCACATCATGAACAGCGCTTAGTTAGAAACTTAAAAAGATGCCGAAAGACCCCCTCCCCAAGCAAAGTCCCCGCCCGAAGCAGATTTGTTGGGAAAGAAAAGAAGATTTGATCGTCACGCTCCAACGAGACAGTCGATGTTTGGAGATGCCCAAATGGAGATTGAAGGTTTTGATTTAAGGGTTGATGCAAAGATTCAGCAGCAGCCAATAAAACAGGAGGAGGTCCAGATGTAGTAGGTACTGGCGTTGGCACTGCGCAGGTTTGGCTGGTTACAGACCGACCAGGCGTCTGGCAGAGGAAGAGGAGGAAGAAGAAGAAGAGGAGGAGAAGGAAGGTGCAAGGAGGCAGTCTTTTTTTTTTAAAGAGGTGCTTGTTCTGTACCAGTCCTTCAGTTCTCTCGTCACTCGTTTGGTGACCCGACCGCACAGCAGCCCGACCACGAAGAGGACGCACACGCTCATTGCGATCATCGACAGGATGTAGTTCTTGGAGGGCGATGTCATCACCTGCGCAGCCAGGTCTGAGAAGCCCTCAGCCGGCGCCACCTGCAGGACAAACAAAGAGAGAGAGAGAGACGTTACAGATGTAGCAAAGTCACACACCACCAACTATTTCACTGATTTTGGTGAAACTGGATCATATTTTATGGAGAAAATGTTTTCTGGTTTTCCCTCTGATGTCCTCCGGCTGCTCTGCCTCAACTCTCTGTGATTTACAGAGTTTCCTGATGGACAGTGAAGTAAACTGCTGACAACTGTAGCTGCTGTTAGCTAATGTTAGCTCAGTTTGTTAGCTGCTGTTAGCTCAGTTTGGTAGCAGCTGTTAGCTAATGTTAGCTCAGTTTGTTAGCTGCTGTTAGCTAATCTTAGTTCAGCATGTTAGCTTGTGTTAGCTCAGTCTATTAGCTAATGTTAGCTCAGTTTGTTAGCTGCTGTTAGCTAAGGTTAGCTCAGTTTGGTAGCTGCTGTTAGCTAATGTTAGCTCAGTTTGTTAGCTGCTGTTAGCTGCTGTTAGCTAATCTTAGTTCAGCATGTTAGCTTGTGTTAGCTCAGTCTATTAGCTAATGTTAGCTCAGTTTGTTACCTGCTGTTAGCTAAGATTAGCTCAGTTTGGTAGCTGCTGTTAGCTAATGTTAGCTCAATTTGTTAGCTGCTGCTAGCTAATGTTAGCTCCGTTTGTTAGCCGGGAACTGAGAAGAGGAGGTTTTCGGGGAATGCTGATGGGTAGTGGAGCCAGTGTCATGCCAGAACCTGAGTTGGGTAAACAGATAATGTAATGGACATAATGGCAGAGGAGAAGAGAGTGAAGAGGACGTTGACGGAGGAAGCTAAGAAGAGAAAAGGAGAGAGTGAGCGAGCAAGAAGCCGCCGGACAAGAGTAAATCTGGGACTGACTTTTAGTGGTTGGTGAGAGCTAACGTGGTCATGTATTAGTGTGAGTTCAGGTGAGCGCACCTCCTCCAGGTGTTTTACCTTCGCGGCGTAGCTCCACATGTCGATGCGGTCTTGAAGTCTTTTCTTACACTCGGGCTGCAGACGGACTCTCTTGTCCTGTAGCGCCTCCAGCAGACACGACATCTCTGCATGGTGAACACATTCAAACATGTTGAAACTGACCCGTCTGTACAAATGTTAATATACAGGGTGAGAGCACTCACGTCGTCCTCTGCCGGGCGGGATGGCAGCACAGTGGTGTTTGAGGTCCAGAGCGCAGGCCGTGTGGAGGACCGGGTCCACGAAGATGTCCGCCTTACTCTCCTTCAGCATGTTCAGGACGTCCTGCAAACAAAGAAACGAGGGAGGTGGAGTCTCTGCACCAACACTGATCCATCAGACCAGTCCAACCTTCACCTGTGGTCATCTGAGACATCAATCATATTTATTCACCTTCTTACACGAGTCCTGTTTGATTTTCAGCAGGTTGACTTTCAGACATTCTTCAACCTGACCGGTCTGCTCCTGAGCTGCTGCCTCCTCCGCACACAACCTGGAGATCTGCAGGAGAGGAGGCAGGAAAGGAAACAGAGGAGGCAGGAAATGAGGAGGGCGAACAGGAGATGAAAGAAAGGAGACAAGAAATGAGGAGAGGAGGCAGGACAGGAAAGGAAACATGAAAGAAGAGGAGAGGAAACAGGAAAGGAAGGGAGGAAACACGGAAGGAGAGGAGAGGATGCAGGAAAAGAAAGGTAAGAGAGGAAACGAAACAGGAAATTAGGAGAGGAAACAGGAAATGAAGAGAGCGAACAGGAGATGAGACAGAGGAAAACAGGAAATAGAGGAGAGGAGAAGAGGCAGGACAGGAAAGGAAAAAGGAAATGAGGAGAGGAAACAGGAAAGGAAAGAGAGGAAACATCAAATGGGGAGCGGAGAAGAGAGGAGGCAGGACGTGAAAGAAAAAAGGAAGGAAATGAGAGGAAATGGGAGGAGAGGAAGCAGGAAATGAGACAAGGAAACAGAGGAAAACAGGAAAACAGGAAATTAAGGAGAGGAAAGGAAAGGAAATGAGGAGGGGAAACAGGAACGGAAAAGAAGGAAATGAGAGGAGAGGAGAGGAGAGGAGAGGAGGCAGGAAAGGAAAGGAAAGGAAACAGGATTGAGAGGGGAGGAGAGAGGAGAGGGTGTTAGGGAAATAGAAATTCAAAAGTCGAGATCCAAACTAGACCGTGTGCGTGCGTGTGCGTGCGTGTGCGTGCGTGTGTGTGTTTTGTGTACCTCGTCTGAGCAGTGCATCTGTAGTTGTGGGTCCAGTCTGTAGTCGAGTGCCGACTCCTGAAGGATCACTCTGATCTGATCTTCACAGTCTGGAGACAAACGCTGGTCGGCGTACTTGAGTTTGAGGCAGGCGATGACCTGACCCTCCAGCTCGCTGTCCTCGCTCGCCTTGCTCAGGATCGGCTGGCAGAACTTCGGGATGTCGGCTCGACAGGATTTCCTCAGGATCGGGTTCAACCTGTAGTCTGGAGGAGGGGGAGGAGGAGGAGGAGGATCAGTGAGGTGAGGTGAATGAGTTCAGGTCCACTAAACCTCCGGCCTGGTACTGACCCGTGTTCTGAGTGATCTGCCTCTTGGTGATCATCTGTTTGCACTTCGGATCCATCAGCTCGCTGTTCTTGTTCTGTTTCAGACACTGCAGGACGTACCTAGCGCCCGCCTCGGTACAGAACCGCTGCAGGAGAGCGTTGGAGCGTCAGTAACTTCATAACGGATCATTTAAGTTTAATGTGACAGCTGAGATCAGCTGATCTCCTCGTGGTCACCTTGATCATCTGCTTGCAGACTCTCATCAGCTGGTAGTCGAGCTCTGGGTCGGTCATCTCCACCTCCTGCAGCCTGAAGACCCGCTGGTGGCAGTGCTGACTCAGCTGCTTCTTCTGCGCCTTCAGACACTCGATCACCTGGAGGGGGAGGCAGAGGGGGGAGAACAAAGTGAGGAGGACAGAGGAAAGGATGGAGGAGGAGGAGGAGAGGCAATGTCTGATTCTCACCTGAGCGTTTCCAAACGGCACGCCAGGACACAGACGATTGATGTCGGACTTACACGGATCATACAACTCCGGATCCAACCGGATGTCCTCCGACTGAGAGAGGAAGAGGAGGAAGGAGAGGAGGAAGGAGAGCAGGAAGAGGAGGAGGAAGGAGAGTAAGAAGGAGAGGAGAAGGTGAAGGAAGTGGAAGAGTAAGGAGGGGAGGACAGGGAGAAAAAAGAAAGGAGGAAGGAGAGGAGGACAGAGTAAGATGCAGAGGAGGGAGGAGGAAGGAGAGGAGGAAGGAAAGGAGGAAGGAAAGGAAAGGGAGGAGGAAGGAGAGAGGGAAGCAGAGGAGGAAAAGGAGTATAAGTGATGGCATCATGTGACGTAGTATTATGACAGTGTTGTCATGGTTACCATGGAGGATACCACCATGAGTCAAGTATCTGGAGCGAGTGTGAAAACACCCTCAGTGTGTGTGTGTGTGTGTGTGTGTGTGTGTGTGTGTGTGTACGTGTGTGTGTGTGTGTGTGTGTGTGTGTGTGTGTGTGTGTGTGTGTGTGTGTGTGTGTGTGTGTGTGTGTGTGTGTGTGTGTGTGTGTGTGTGTGTGTGTGTGTGTGTGTGTGTGTGTGTGTGTGTGTGTGTGTGTGTGTGTGTGTGTACGTGTGTGTGTGTGTGTGTGTGTGTGTGTGTGTGTGTGTGTGTGTGTGTGTGTGTGTGTGTGTTACCATCTCCAGCTCCTCCACCCTCAGCTGTTTGCGACATTTGACTGACACTCGTTGCTCTTTGGCCTCCTGCAGCGTGTCGTTCCTCACCGTGGTGCTGAGACAGATGACGACGTCGACTCTGCAGGACCAAAACATGAATCAGCAAAAAAAAAAAGAACACTTTATGAACAAACTGCAATAAAGTTTAAGAGTTTAAGAGTGTTCTGACTTTTTCTTGATGTTCGGACACAGGCGGAGGACGTCCTCCTTACACGCCATCTTGAACTTGTAGGAGAAGCGAAAGTCTTTCATCTGAATCTGAAGACGAGCACAGAGGTCGTTAATGTCATCGCTCACGTCAGCGCGGAGCAACAAACAGTCAAACGTCACCAGCAACACGAGAGACACAGAGAAACAGACGTCGTCATGACAACTGACCAGCTGGAAGTGCGTGACGCCGACCGCGCACTTCTCGTTCATCTCCTTCTGATGTTTGTTCTGAACCAAACACTCCATCAGGTCACCGGTGTCGATCTGGTTATCAGCTACATCCTACACACACACACACACA